>OZ025269.1:562220-889220 GCA_964019165.1 Mastigias papua
TAGAAAGTTTCGGGAAAGCCGTCCAGAGAATGGTAAGCACTGTATGAATCTCATCAGATTCGAGCACTAATGGAAGTTCATTGGATGATGCCAACTATTCAAAAATCTACTAGTGCTCCCGCCAAAATTGAGCACTAGTGTCAATCAAGTTTTCAAAGCCCACCAGTGTTGCTGCCAGACTTCACCACTAGTGTCAATCATTTTTTCAAACAAGTCGATGCTTTAGATGTTTAAAATCAAGGCAAAAGGATAGGAACGTATGAGGAAACGATTAGAAAGAATTCCATGCGGAATGTGACGTCACATGTGGACTTGAGTCCATTCCGCCGAATAGACAAAAGGTATTGTGTCACCTTGGAACAAGATTAGTAAGGCTCTTACTAATTATAGACTTGTAGGGTTAGGTCTCATTACAACAAAACTGTCTCGAAGAAACTCAAGAAATCTGACTAGTGCTCAAGCTACAATAGCGTTATCTGCGAGACTATATCCGCCTGTGGACCCTGACCAGAAAGCTAGGTGCCCGCTCGCCAGGGGGGCTAATTCGAGGCGCTAGAATAGGAAGCTTTTTTTGCCCAGTACTGAACCTTTCTTAGCTTTTTCATGATTTTAATACTGAAACTCTCCTAAGATTTTCTTAGAGAGAACACCTAAGTTTAAGTAACACTATGCAGATATGAAGCTGACGACCATAGATGCTCATATGAAACATATGAAATTTATGCTAGTTAACCAAAAGAGATAAAGAGCTTTTTTTAGTATGTAATGTCAGGGAAAGGCTAATAGAGCCTATAACGAAGCCCTGACAAAGGAAGAAAGAAAAGGAAAGTTAATTAGATAGGGAGCTGAGATCCAGTTTGTTGATGTTAGATTTGAAGGAAGATAAGTTGTAGGATTCAGGAAAGAAAGTGGAAGGTAAGGTATTCCAAAGTTGACAGGTTCTTGGAATGAAAGAAGATTTGTGGAAAAGAGTTCATGGATTGGATAGTATGACTTGGAAAGGGTGTGACTGAGTAGAGCTTCTAGTGGGTCGAACATGCTTCAAGGGAATATATATATATATATATGAACTGGGTACAGAGGGGAGGATCAATTGGACGGAAGTGTGTAACAGTAAACGTGAATCAAGTCACGTACGATTAAGTAAACAACCTAGGAACATATATCAGGGGAATAACAAAGACAATAAACTAAAAAGTACCTGAAAGCAAGTAAGCAGAAGAAAGAACACTGGAGAGATGAGAGGAAACTAACAGCTAGAAAAGGACTAAGGGGATGGAAGACTGTTGGGAGTTAAGGCTGGGTCTATCCTTTTGAACAAGAAGGCTTTCGTAAATAAGAAAGTCAAAAGCATTGTTACTTTTGGCAATGATCTTAAAGTCTTCATTGTGGCATTATGACCTGTTTTTCAATATGATCCCCTATAGATGATGGATTGGGAATAATACTCTTGATTTCCAGTGAGCAATGTCCATGAAAATATCGATAGAAAATGGACAGATCTGCAACCAGACGACGATGAAAGAGAGATTGGAGTGATTTGGTGAGACTTGGATTATTTATGGGACGAATGGCTTTGGACTGGACTTTGTCAAGAAGATGTAGAGAAGATCTGGGAGCACCACCCCAAACATGGGAGCAGTACTCCAGAGAAGGACGAATCTGAGATTTGTATATAGTCAGTAGCTGAGAAGGAGAGAAAAAGCCACGGGCTCTAGAAAGGAAGCCAAGTTTCTGAGATGCATGTTTAGCAATGGAGTGAATGTGGGTTTTCCAAGAAAGATTAGATGACACTGAAAGACCAAGCTGAGTGAAAGAAGACGAAATATCCAGTTCATGGCCACTCATGAATACAGGGGGGAAAATCTCGGTGATGTTTACGTGAAATAACAACCTGTGTCGTCTTTCCTTGATTAAACTTAACACGGTTGTCATTATCCCACATCTCTATGGTTGACAAGCCACTGAGAGGTGAAGCTGAGGTGTTACGATAGGATGAAACATTGGAGTGGGAAAGATTTTGTGGATTAGATGAAAAAGATGAACTTAGATAAGTATCATCGGCAAAAGAGTAAATACAGGAAGATTTAGAGGAAAGTAGGTAATTTATGAAGAGAGTGAATAAAACAGGCGAGATAACAGAGCCCTGAGGTACACCAGAGTTGATAGAATGAGGTTCGGAGAGGAAATCATCGACCCTAATTACACTTTCAAGTGTGGGTCAAGCTGTCAACTTTCTTGGGTCTCAGAGATTCATTAGGATTCTGACCCTTTTAAACTTTTTCCAGCAGCCGTGACTGATTTCTTATCAACCACTTGCTTATGAAAGTCATCCAGAACCAATGCCCAGAACTCAGTCAGATTGAGATTGCAATGGATCCCTGTGATTTGTCAAAATGGCAGCTAGTTGATGGAGAAGCTGAAGTGATTTCATCTTGTGAAGGATGAACGACATGCCAATTGTGAATGAGAAAGATAGCTCATCCGCTAAACAACGATGGAAAATGCTCGCTCGTAGTCTTAGAAAATCGAACATATGCAGAAGCTTTGAGGAAGGACCAAGAGAAGACAATGAGCTCTCTGTTAGAAGATTCAAAGGCTTCAACATTCTTAGCTATGAAGAGAGAGGAGAAGATAACGATGGGAGATGGTATTGCATAAGAAATAGATCGTTAATAAGGAGTGAAAATATGAGAATACGGTATGGTTCTTGTTTTTCTTCATTCATAAGTATAGGTTCGAAGGAATAGTATTGAAAAGCGCTCTTTTTCGGTTTTAATTTCAGTTCCATCGAGCAAAAACAGCAAAAAGCATTTTGAACCCTTGTTGGGACCAAACTCCCGCGGTCAGATTGTAGAGCATGACGTTTTTCGACAAGATCTCGAGCTTGCATGAGCAAAGAGTCAGGTGTGCAAGTGTGCACTTGGTCTCAAGGGTGCATCTGAAGTATGCACTTAACTTTTTGGCTTACAAAGTAAACAAGTTCACTTATTTTCTGTTATTTTGTTCTGGAATGAGGCTGTAAAACAAGACTTCATCATTATCATTATAATAACATATAAGGTGTGAAGCATTGGTGCCCCTGTCAGAATCTTCTTTTAGAAGGTAGACAGTACATGGTAGGTGTAGATGTAGAACAGCTGGGAAAGTATTTGCTATAAAGTTTAATCAGTAACACACTACACTATATCACCCTTTCAACATCTTGCCACACACCCTCATCTTGCCACACCCAATTTCTTGGTGTACAGTACCATTTGAGAAAATAAATCTTGAGAGTGTACATGCTGAATTCCCCACTCTGGCATATGAGATGTGAAGCATAGATGCCCAATTGAAAAGGCATATTCTGCTCAATGAAATGGCATTGCCTGTGTGAAAAAATGGAATCTGAGTAAAAAAGATGAGGGCAAATGCTATGAAACAACAAGGTCTGTTCACTGTCTAATATGCTTCATACTTTGCTGGTGCAAAATAAATGAGCAACTTAAATGAAATCCTTCTGAATTGTCCTACCAATACAGGTACAGCCAAGAAAACCTCCCAAGAACAATTCTGTTTTCATCATTGGTTGTGTCCCCTATATGCTCCCAGTATTTACCCCAGCAAGCAATTACTAAATGTCAGCTGTTGTGCTGAAAACAGGGTTGGGGGCTTGTGACAAGTATCTCCCCAGTTATACCAGCCCAAAATTAGTAATTTGCAGAGGATTTCTTAAACCCCCCTCCATTTGTGACACCATAATTATTAATCAGTATGGATTGTGCTATATTTTCATAGGTTCCTGATTTTGATATTCTTTATTCAGATAGACTTTCAATGTTTCTTGATTTCAAAAATTTTATTTAGCATATCTGTTAGATTTTCTTTATGATGTTTCTTCACCTTATAGTTGCATTTCTCCATATTTTATCCACTTTGCTTTAGCAGTGTTTCCATATTTTACTAGCCATTGTAATTAACAATTAACAGACTTTTTATCTGAGAATCCATAACAAACTTTCAACTCCTTTTTCAGGCTGTTGCACATGAAGATAAATCCAGATATCCTCATAGGTTTTAACAATACTGGGAATATCTGTAAGTGCTTAAGTTTGATGTTTTACACACATTTTAGAATTTTTATCACTAGTTTTCAAATTTCTTTTGTATTGAGTATGCATTGAGTCTTATGATCAGTCCATTTTTATTAAATAAATAGCATGGGGAGAGCTCTGAAATTTCTGAAGAAAACTATGTGTGCCTCAAGAATCTGTTCTAGGCCCATTGCTATTTCTTTTGTATATCAATGACTTGGTTAAGGCTGTGAAAAAGTGTCAGGTTCTCATGTATGCAGATGATACAGTTATCTACACTGCAAGTCAAAGCATCACTGAGATGGAAAGGGAATTGACCAGTGAGATGGAATTATTTCAACTTGGCTCGATAGCAATAGACTTGTAATAAATCTCAAGAAAGGGAAAACTGAGGCCATGCTATTTGGGACAGCAAAACGTCACTCATTGGTCGAAGGCATGAACGTATTTTTTGAGATAAGAGAATAACTGTTACAGACTCATACAAGTACTTAGGAACATACCTGGATCAAAGCCTGAATATGAGATTACATCTTGATAGGGTAGATAAGAAAGCATCTAGTAAGATTAAACTTCTCACGAGGATGAGAACTTTACAGACTAAATCAGCTACTGAGAGTGTGTGCAAAGCAGTCACTGTACCAGGAATTGTTAATTGTTCTATCCCTGTCATAAAAATAGCTGAGACAGACTGGCAGATTTGAATCACTTCAGAACAGAGCTGTAAAAATTATTTATGGTAAACAACAAAAATATTGCAAACTAATGTCAATCGACAGCATGCAGGAAATACAAGGCTTGTCTTCTGGTCTCTAGATGCCTAAAGAGAGCATCTTTACAGGTAATGAATGCATACATTCAACCCATAAACCATAATCAGAACACCCGTAACAACAAATATGCAGCGCAAATCCCAATAGTTAAAACAGAGGCAGGAAAAAAGCTTTTTGGTATCAAGGTCCAAAAGTGTATAATGAACTTCTGAGTAGTCTTTGCCAGTTAGATTCATTTCTTTTTTTTAAATACAAACTCGAACCTTTTTTTGTGAATAACTAAGATAAATATATGTTTCTAGAAGTAAACAGTTTTACATAATAACTTAATTGATTTTTTTAAAAATTCATTTCATTGTAAACTAGAGCAGCTATAGATACATAGCCCTTGTTGATAACAGCACTTCGTCTGCTGAAGAGATTACCCTGTTTAAACATTGTTGTTGTTATTGCTGTTGTTGTTAAGAAGTTGATGGTTAATAGTTTTGCATTGGTAATATAGTTGACAGATTTGACATTCCAGGTATTTGGCCATCGGAAGAAGTTCTTGCTATTTACTGTCTCAAGAACTTAGATAAATTCAGGTATGCTTGTTATGTTATAAGCATTATGATCAATTCTGCAACAAAGAATTTCATCATATTACTACTCCATGAATAAGAAGAAACATTCTGAAAGTATTGCTTTTATCTGACACCTGTAAGAGTATGAAACATTGGATAACAACTAAAAGATGAAGCCATATAGATAGCCAGATCCAAGTGAATTAATGTGACAGGATAAATACCGAGTTCAATTGGTCACAGTGCTGACATGTTTCATGTATACAGCTTCATCAGAAAATTCTTTCATTTACTTTGCACAGTGCACATATATATACAGTAAGAATTGAATAAATATAAAAGAAACACATGTCTGAAATGAAATAATGCCTCAGAAAATTAATTAAGGTCATCAAATTGGATTTTTTGATGAATCTATATGTGTGAAATATCAAACAGTTATTTTAACTATGAATATCTATTTCCACCTTAAGTTAATAAGCCAGTGAATTATATATATAAACATAAACAAAGATATGATGAAAACTGCTGTTTTATTTCGACATGCCTGTTTTGTAAAAGTATCGCTCACTCACCAGGAGAGATACCATAAATGAAAAGTCATGTTGAAATAGAATAGCAGTTTTCACTCTTGTGTTCTGTCCTACTTCTTTGTATTGAGCACGCTACAGGAAAACTCATCACTTCTCACTATTACCATGATACTTGTATGTTTTAAGGGATAAAAATATTTGTGAGCTTGGAGGAGGAATGACAGCCATTGCTGGGTTCTTGGTAGGTATGATGGATAAGCCCCCAGTTCCCAGTACTGTTTGCCTGAATTCTGAATTTTATCTACAGAGCCTAATTCCACCGAGAGATAGATTATTTCCAGGGACTTCTGAAACTTATTGATATCTTGCAAGTGAATATTAAATTATTTTGCTTATGATTTTTTAGATATTGCAGTGTTTTATACCATGACAGAAGCCTTTGTACTAATACAATATGTTGGTACTTGGTCATACTTAAAATATAGAAATTCACATTGAATATCCTGCTTGTTCATGGAGCTCTATGAGGGAACTTTTAACAAGTTTTGTTTTTGCAAAGAATGCACATCTTTTTGAGACACAGTATTACTTTGTATAGCAGTATTTTTCTTAGGCTGCTTATTTTGTCAGTGTGTACATAAAATGGCACTTGAAACACAATAACTGAGTGCTTGAATATGTTTTAAGATTATTTACACTCACCTCAGTTTTTATATCCATTTCTATCAAGGTCTCAAAGCACAATTAATTTGCTAATAAACCATTGCTAACATCACCATTGTTGTTTTTAGCTTGCGTTGGAAACAGATGCAAATCAGGTGGCTCTCACAGATGGGAATAAAGAATCCTCATCTAGTATCTTTTTGTACTGCAACAACTTATAGTGCAACAGTAATGTGTATTCTATCTTATTAGATATTCTTCATCAAAACTGAGCATAGAAATCAGGGCTGTTGCAAAGATGATGCATTGGGGGGGGGGGGTGCATGATATAGAAATTGGCAGAATTGGGTGTAGTATCTAGAATGGGTGTGGCTTCTGATGATGCAGGCAACACTCTTCAATACTTTTCTAATATTGCTGACATCTCTGTAGATATCTATATAGGATTTGCCACATGAAGGCAAGTTTGCTGGCAAAAAGTTTTTCCAGGGAGTGTGATGCCCCCCAAACCCTTAATGATAGGCCTGATAGAAATACAAAAATTCAGACTTGATAAATGTCATCCATCATTGTGACCTGCAACATATCAAGGTTAGCTATGGAAACTCTAAGTGCAGCTGTTAGTCTTGAAATTTGTGTTGATTTACAATTGGCTTTTCTGTCTAGTCAAGAGGTTTTCTGACGGTTTTTTGTTGTTAAATTCCTATTGCTATGCAGATATTCAGCAAATTGTAAAAGCCAACCAGAATTTGTTCAGAAGTAAATCTGTTGTAGCAAGGTACTTTCAAAGCATATCAATATTATCAACTGAAGCACATCTGGCCTTTTCGTTTCACGCTATGTAAATCAACTTACACCACTTCTACTTCCAAGCATTTTTATGCGTATGTTTGACAAAATAACTGCGTTTTTTTCTTTCAACTCCATTTAAAATTCAAAGCACATGAGTTTTAAAACTCGGAGATACAGATTAGAAACATCTTATAACGCGATGATATTCTTGAAAGAGCTTTGGATATTTATCTTGAAAGACGGTGGAAGACGAAAGTGAGTGAGCCTCTAAGTAAAAGGCTACAATTAGATGGAACTGTACAAGAAGACGATAACAATAGTTTGGTCGATGACGAATCTGATTTCGAATTCTAGAGTAATTCAGAAATTTCAGACAGTGAAAGCGAGTGAACTCTGAACAAATAGAAATAAACGTTTCATAACACTTTTTTATTTGTAACTTGCCATTTAACCCTGAAATTGTAGTTTGATCTTGATACAGCATAATGCTGTTGTAGCCTGCATTATATGGCCCTCTCGATTTACAGCTATTAATGAATTTTAGCAGAGTATTTAGCCATTGCATGAGTGCTTTTAGGATCATAATAATGGTTAATTTTCATTGACATCCAAGTGATTTCTAATAGGGTTATACTGTTTTCATAAAGCTTTCAGCAGTATGAGGTTGCTTTTTATCATGTGCCAAGCCCGTTGCCAAGTAGTTCTTTATGTTACTTCTCAACTCAGCATGATTGTGTATATGTCCATACCTGAGCGATCGCTCGTGCAAGAGAAATTACGCTTGCCTTTGTCCACTCGCGCGAGCTACTTCTTACGAAAAGGCCTGGCAGATCTAGAGATTGAATTGATAAAATGTTGAAGTTCACACTATGATTTAGTGCTCTTATTTGAATACAGTGATAGAGGCAGGGGCATAAATAGCATAAGTTCTTTGGGGGGAGGGGTGTCAGAGACTTTGCCCTGCGAGACTGGATATTACCCTGTGAAAAATGAGATTTATAACAATACATATTTGAAACAGCAGAAACGTAGCTGTAATAGTTGTCAAATGGTAAAGGATTCAACTGCCCTGCAAATTGTGCAGTTTCATCTTTTGGGGGTGTCACACCCCTAGTATTTTAGCCCCTGTAAATAAATACTTGGAAGGATATTATATTCTCCCCAATGAGCACCAGGGGGTTACTCATTTAATTTGTTGCCTCAATGAAGGGGCACAGTTGCCCATTAGAGAGGAGTCTTCATTAGAGAAGGATGCCCATTAGAGAAGGATGCCCATTAGAGAAGGATGCCCATTAGATAGGTACACTCATCGATAAACAAATTGTACTGGTAAATATATTCAGGCAAGGAGTTTTGGTGAACTTATTATTAAAGTAGAATATACTGCACATGCTTAAAAAATTTTAACTGCCAAGATCCTGATGGAAGAGATGAAAGATGTAGAACAGGAGAAATCCCCAAAAAAATCCAACTGATGCTCCTGGCGAAGCACCTTTTACAAGAAAATCTATCTGTTTTTTGTAATATCACGGGATACTCCTTTTTCAAATTTTTCCTCAATGAAATGGAACACTTATAGGGAAAGGGCCCCCTTGTGAGTGGGGGTGTTTATTAGGGTGAGTAGGGTATTCCATTTGACTTCTATTAGCATGAGATGGTTTTACGTTACAGTTTTCCTCACTTAGGCAGTTGTTATGGGGGAAGGATCAGCTGCAAGATGAAATGTTTACATATGATTTTGTAATCTGTGCTGATTGGTGAGTTAACTTAATTTTTTAATCTGCAAATTGGAGCCATAACACAGCTCACCTTAAAGGATAGATAATTAAATGGTTGGTAGTATGTGATATGGGCACTGTAATCTTTGTAAATGACATATATATAAATGGAAATACACAATGTACTTCATGGTTTGTAAATGAAACAATGTATTCATTCCCTTTTCTAGTTTATATTTTGTTGAACATCAAGAACTGCTGATAGAAACAATTTTTAACCTTCTTAGTGAAAAGGTAATAATGGTGTTTTTTTGTGTAAAAGTTTAGTGGTAGACATCAATCCTTGTATTGCTAGGTTCAACACCCATTTAGAATTTCTTATGAGTGTGCCCTTTCCTCATTTATTTAGTTTCACAGACTTTAGTCCATTTTAATGATTTACAGTCGTTTCAGCTCTTCAGTAAAAGCACAATTGATATAAATTTCTGCACTCTCAGATCTTATTGACTTCTTTGGAAAAAATCCCCTCTTTAGTTTTCCATATCACTGATTTGCTCATTCTCTTCTTTCAATATTCCATTTCAGGGAGAGGCTATACTTTTTGCACCAAAACGAGGAAAAACTTTTGATGCATTTATAAGGCTAGCAGACAATTCATTCTATATCACAATTATTGAGAATTATGATGAAGAAATATGGCAAAAGCATTTGGTATTTCTTAAATTGTTTGTTTTACAGCTATTATCCTATAAACTGACCCTCATGGTATTCAAATAGTCCTCTCATACACCTCATTTCATTGGGGGTTGTTGACTACACGCTTTTTTTTAGAAGGGACCGATTTATAAGGAACCTACATGTAGAAGGCCGAACTATTTAAAGAACTTATACTACTAAAAACGAAATCCCTAAGGAACTTTTTCGATTTGAAAGATTTTTATATCTGCAAGCATCAAGAACTAATCTATCGAATCTGTATGAAGATTCAAGCGAAGATTATATTACATTTGATGACATTAATTGAATAGACATGATATTCATTGATTAACATTTCACTTTTGAATTTGTGAAACTTTGTTCCTACCTTCTTTGTGTTTTTGCTCCTCATTTCTAGCCACAAGTAAAGGCAAAATTCAAAATTCTATGTTTTTCCTGTTTCTGTACTATTTTTATGACACTTGATGTGCAGTGAAAATTAAGGAACTATTAAGGAACTTTTGGTACTACAATTTGCTGATTTGAGGTCTGCAAATAAGGAACTTTTAGAACTAGGCCGTGAGGTAGGTTCCTTATAAAAAAGCGTGTAATCCCTATCTGCCATCAGGGAGGTTTGGATCAAGTATGAGCTTGATTCTGATTACGAATACGATTATGCGTGCGATGACGAGTAGGAATACGATTACTTATGTGATTACGAGCACAAATGCGATTCTGCGTGCGATTACGAGCGCAAATACGATTATGGTTACGATGATGAGCGCAAATACGATTATGCATGCGATTACGAGTAGGAATACGATTACTAATGTGATTACGAGCACAAATGCGATTATGCGTGCGATTACGAGCGCAACTACGATTATGCTTACAATGATGAGCGCAAATACGATTATGCATGCGATTACGAGTAGGAATACGATTACTTATGTGATTACGAGCACGAATGCGATTATGCGTGCGATTACGGGTGACCTATCTCTTATTTTCCACATCCATCCAAACATGTCCTATACCATTAATTAAATTAAACGAAAATACAGAACAGAACACTTATATTTTCATAAAATTAGAATCACAATATTGCATCAATTTCTTAAGCAAAATTGCGAAGTGAGCCATTAAACTAAGGCTTCTTTTGATGTCTGTGTCTAATAACAATACTTGTTTTATAGTTATTGAAGAAATCCGATCATGCATACGACCCGGATATCCATTACCCGTTGCAGCTCATCTTGCGAAAGAGAGGAGGATAAGTTCATGGTTTTAGATACAGTGAAGAGTAGGCTGGTAGTCCCTGGTCGGGAATTAGAAGATGGATTGCAACTGGTTCTCAACAGCAGTGGTATTGCCGAATTCGAATGCTTTCATGCAATATTCAAGAAAAAGCTGCCTCTTTCAGCTTTTTATTTACATTTCTGAGAATAGTTGAAATAAACTGAATTAGCAAATTGTCACAGATCTGCCTGTTTGATGCTGAAGTATGCAAACACGATGAAGTAAAACATGATTAAGATTGGCAGATAAAAGCTTTATGAATATCTTTTGAAGGCGGCGGAAGTCGCCATTTTAAAGACAATCGAGATTGTATATTTTATTGTTGAACTTTTTTCCCAGAAATCTGTGTTGAGGGAAGTCAGTTTTTTATTAGCGAGAAGTATTTCAATTTTCTTGTCACCAATGTAATAATTTTAAATAATAAAAAGTTGTAAAGTTAAAAGATAAGATGTTTATACTAACTTATTCACGAATTGTTGTTTTTGTATCAGTTTTTACAACATGACTCCATAGAAACGATCTTTCCTTGCAATTTTTCTAATTGTTCTACAAATAACAAATGCGACGTTTTACTCATAAGTATCTCTAAAAAGTTCCAACATAGCACAGCAATAAATTTCCTTTAACAAAAGAGAAAAGGTGATAGAAAGTTGAAAACGAAAGGCATGTAAATGATGATAAGAGTAGATTAGTCGGAAAGTGATGTGAAAAGTTGAGAGATGTTATGCATTCTGTAGTCTGCGAAATCTACTACATTCTCTTGCCTGTTTTTTTCTTAACCATGGACGGAGTTAACAGCATTTTATAAAATCTTGAAACATTTGCAAACATAAAGATATAACTTGATCATAAACTCTCCGAAAACTTTCTAACCTATTGGCACTGCAGAGTTTCACTTTTGCAGAAAAGCAATGTAAAATGCTTCCACTTTTTCCTGGCAATGAAATTCTAACTTTTTGTTAACTTCTTGAAGTACAGAGAATCCATTTGAAATTTCAAGAGTAAGCAATTATGGTGCGGTTATTAATAGCAAAAAAGAGTAGCAATATATCGCCAAGAAATTATGGGTCTAACATACTCTTTTTCTGCCTCGTTCGGTAGATTTCCAATGTTCTTCTCTGCTTTCAGTTTTTCCCAATCATCAAGAATCGCTACGTGATATAAGAGTCACTCATAAGTCTGAAGGTAACCCACGTCGTAATGTTACGTTTTCTGATAGGGTATACAAAATACCTACCGGATGAACCCTTCTGATCTTTGGAAAAGTATTCCTATGGCATGAGTCTTTTTACAACACTGGAAATTGAGCAAGGCCTGCTGCTCACTACAATCAACATTATCATATATTTCACCAAAAATTTTCTTTTCAAAAAGAGGCTTGAACTTTTTACTATGAAAGTTCTTTTTGACGTAAGTAAGTACATTTCTGAAAGACGATACATTTTGAAAGACGATACATCTTGAAAGACGATACATTTTGAAAGATGATACCTGGTCTATGACAAAAGAATACTTTGTGTTGTCACTCTACGTTTCGAATCAAACAAGAGGCAAAGATGAATCAAGATTTCACTTTCACTGGAGCTTGCTTTAAATTTGAATTAAAACTAACACCCCGTCTATGTCCCTTTCCAGACTGACTGAATAAAACTAGGGGGGCACAGATGGCTTCAGCGAAGCGAGCATCAATAGTTGGGCAACCTGGTAGCCCCCCAAGCGGAGTTCAGAATACATTGAAGTACATAATCTGAATGAAAATTCAGCAAGTGTTGCAAAAAGTGTTTGGATGATTAAATTTCTAAGAGGGCACGAAATCACATTTTGGGATTCAAGAGGGGTCTTGCCCACAGACCAACCCTTGGCTACGGGCCTGAACCTGCCGCTAGAGTTGTGTTAGCAATACTCTAACTTGAATATTTGCCACCCAAACCATTGCGCAGTTTGTCAATAATCACCAACAAACCAGCATCAATACACTAAATGCTTGACTAAGAAGCAGCTCAAAATCACACAGTACAAATTAGGCAAAAAGCATTTGACTTAGAAACCACATAGCGAGAAAGCTAGTTTCTGAAAATGCGTACTTACTTCTAAGTTTCTCCATATCAGATATGTAGGCACCTTCTCGGTAAAATTTCTTTCGAAAATTCTGTTAGAATAATAAAAAAGAATGAAATCATAACATGGCAAAATCTTACATTCTGAGATGAATATTAAAAATATGCATGTAAGAAGGATATGGATGGTATCTTGGTAGAGCCTTGGCACGATAAGATCCATAATTAAAAGCTGCAAAATTATAGAGCGATTGTACAGCCATTCAGTGTCATTCTATCTCAAAAGGTGTTATAAATATTGACGTCAATTAGGCCAACAGTATTGACGTAGCCTCCCTTGCATGACTCATGAAGGCGAACAAGCAAAAGAGGAGTAGAACAACACAGCAGTGGTGATTCTAAAAAGAATGCCTAGTCAACTGAAGTCTTTTTCAATAATTCAGAAGTATAGAATACCTTAAAGCGGCTGTGCTCTAATTTGGAGACCATCATAGCTTTATCAATACTGAATCGGATTCCTCCCTCATTCTGAGCATCGCCATAAACATTACTCAAATGAGCAATCAGCATGTTCACCAACATTATCAACACAACCAACATGTTTATTAAAATCAATATGACAATGGCTAGACTAAAATGCAAGCGATAAAACAAAATCAGTTTAACAGTTATTTGAAAGAATTGCTGAACGTATTTGTAACATAAATGGATAAATCATAACATAGATATTCCTTGCGCTATTTATTGCAAACTTGGCCTCTTCTTAACTTTTAATGACATCAGGGTGCTAAATGCAAGAGTTATTAAATTTTTTTGTTTAAGTAGATTTGCTTGCAATCTTTGCTACACATGAAAGTAACGACATTCTGAAGCTTTCCGTACGATTAATATTCAGAAAATATTATTTCAAAATACATTCTCCTTAGAAAGTGCTTAATGTGATATTTTTTGATATTTAGACCTCTGCCGCCCTCCCCTCAAATATCCCTAGTTGCGCGTTTTTCTGATTTATGAGAATAATAAGCTAAAAAGAGTTTCAATTCTAAACTATAAAAAACAAAAAAAAACAACATCATTGTTTCTACCAATTGTTTGGTCGTTTTTTTAGCTTGTCAAGGCGGGGAGAGGTCTTGGGGGCCTAAAAAACGGAAACTGGAAGAAAGAAATATTACGTAGATGGAGAAGCGCTACTAATTGCCTGAAATAGTGATGATGAAGCAGCATTGACTGTTAAAGATAATCACAGCTGATTAACTTATGATAAAACAGGGGAGAAAAGAGAAACACTTACTTAAAACTTTTGTAACTTTCTGAAAACGACTGCCCACCAGTCAAGATTCTTATTTCGCGAAGTATGATGTCACCAAATCCGCTGTTGAAGATACAAAGTAGAGATAGTACGATAACTCATTTTCATAAAAAGAATTAAATTTCATATGGAGCATAAATTGGTTAATATGATTCCTCGAATAAGTATTTCAACGCAACAGAGAAGCCCAGGCTGGAAAACAACTCATGGTTATAAGTAATCTGTGTTGTAGCATCTTGAAAATGCATGCATTTGTAAAAATCCTTATATCAATAAACTGATTCTGACTTTTCTTAAAGATAACCTGTCAAAGGCAGAATTCCAGCTTGTTCACCATGAAATAGATCCACATCTCATGAGGTTCTTCTGACACACAGGAAAGCAAGTGGACATACAACATATCAAATGGATATGAATGAATTTTATTTTAGTACGATATTGAGAACCTACAAGCTTCAAGATAGGTGTGGGGAAGAAGGTCAGAAGACCATAAAGTAACAGTGACCTTATGGTATGTGGGGCATCATTGACTGCGGGGCATCAATGACTTGACAAGAAAACATACTTTACAGAGTGTTGTTGACTTGCTCCTTTCAGTGCCAGAAAAATACTCCCGCCAAACGAGAACATGATGACTAAGTAGACCATTGCAAATTGCTTCCCGTCATTGAACAGCATCCTTGCTAAACATTTAACATACAGTCCCATTGCCCTGTGAAAAACAACAACATATTCATTAGACATGAAACAGTTATAGATAAATTCAGCATTTCTTCTTTCTATTCTTATGATATCTTGAGGAATACAAATGCGTGTGGACACTATCGGCAACATCACAAGGATACAAGGGTGTACTACGAACTTTTCGTCATCAGGAAATGAACGGTGATTTGAACGTTATCGTAAATCATAGCTATGGTACATCTTGAGAACCCGTTTGGACTATAATACCAAATGACTTCATGCACTTCATGCGTAATGCACGAATTCTACTGAAGAAATACATATTCGATCCATATTGTTGGTCACAAAACTATTAAAACTGTGATGCGCGATTCAATTTTTTGGCAAGGTTTTCATATCCTCAAGTTTACAATTGCTATTGTAATGGTGCATTGGTCCTGATTCAGCGATATGACAACGACTTCAAATGAGGTATATACTGACTTTTTAATTAATTCTCTGCAATAAAAATCAAGTTGTGTGTATGTGTGGGGGAGGGGAGAGGGAGAGCTATACAAATAGGGGCACTAGTGAGACAGTCGCCTGGCCTGGTTGCAAAGCCATATGGCATAGGGGAGATTTAATGAATAATATATATATATCGCTGCATGCACAATTCAGCCAATAGAAAGGCATTATCCTCAAGGAGTTTTGATATCTGGAACATAAATAACTCTAGATAAAAGTATCCTCGTGTCTCCCAAACTATGCATACAGGAATTATCTTAATGAAAACACTCATTAAGTGAATTAAATCATAAAATTTTAACAAACCACTTCATTCATGTAAAAATAATTTCAATCATATAGATACTTACGGCCACGCAGGTGCATACTTGAAAATTCTCAAAAAATTGACGAGGAATGCAGCAGCAGCAACACTCCATTGAGCAGAGTTCGAGTAGAATCTCAAAGGGACAATGGCGAACAAAAGAAAAATGCCAGAAAAATCGAGATAATTGTATATATCCACAAGATAACGTGTCCTCTCTCTGTAAACACAAAGAAATCGTGCCATTTCACACTGTAAATGATGTGGCATTGAAAAAGGAATGCTGATAATTGATAAAGAAAATGAAATCTGATAATAATATATCTTTTCTACTTTAAACGGCTATTCAACAACATAAGTTCAAATTAGGAAACCAGTTAAACCTGTTGTGGCCACTGAGAACATTTCCTGAAAAAGTTCCATAACCTGCATCTATTATTTGTTCTTTTGCATGAATGACCAAACAGTAATTTAAAAGATTTCCAAAATGTCCCTGTTTGTGGCCTGACGTTAAGTAAGTTATTTCAAGCTACAAAAATACGCAAAGCAAAAATATCTTATCGTTTGTTATATTTTTGTCTGTTTGAAATAAAACCATAAAATATATGATTTCTTACACGATCATTTGGTCAATTTCCAAAATGAGATAGATGAACGCTGCGAACAAAGTAACAATTTCACAAATTATTCTGAAGTAATCCATGGAACTTTGGTAAACAGATGGATCCTTTGCAGTGGCACCACTTAGCAATGCGATGGAAAGTGATATAAGAAACAGGATATACAGCACAGCAAATGAACTGAAATAGAAAACAAGGTAAACAATAACGGAAAGGAATAATTCTATGAATTCGGAACTTTGTATGAGAATCAAAGGATGTCACAAAAAATTTCCCTTTTTTGTTATCTATCAATTCAAAGCAGTTTCTTACCGAACCCATTTTGCTCCGTACGAAGTCCATTTCTCATCAGCTAACAGTCGGACTACTGGATGACGTATAACTAGCTAAAACAAAACAGGGCAGTTCCTTAAATATGATCAATTTTAAACCAGACGTCATCACTGCGTTTTGAATGAAAACACTAGTCATGAAACACCAACAGAAATGGAACACTATCTATGTTAAAGTAAGAATAAATAACCTACAAACATAAATAATTTAACATGCAGGAACAAAATTGATTCTTGTTTTCTGAGTCAGAGAGCTTTATTTGACTGACTAGTTAGTTGCTTTTAACACCACACAATCTTCTTTTCAGACTGATCAATTCCTCAGTTCAGCTCAAACCCGGCCGTCTTTCAAAGCAAACCTTTTTATACATTATATGGCAGCAAAACAACACAACCTGATAGTTCTTGACAATGTTTGCAATGTAGAGAATTTCAAACACAAAATCACTTATCAAGTGAGTTGTATATACCTCCCGATTTGGTGATCGAAGAAGACTTTTGAAATTCGATTCAGTCTTTGGGTCGAATCCATCATCTGAAGGTGCCCTGCCTTCCTGATCGCCGTCCAACATACGATAGTAAACATGGTACCGAATTGGCACATCGGCAATTTTACTCCAAGCTCCATCCTGTTCTTCTTTATCTTCTTCTTCGTTGATGAACGGCCAATCTGGCTTCATCATACAATCCAAAATCGCGACAACAGATTTCTAGATTTAAGAAACTCTGCAATGATCAAATAGTCAGTGAACAGAAACTCAAATCGATATTGTATCAATTGGTTTGAGTAAACTGTCACAGAAAATCGTGCAAAGCTACTTTCAGTTGTATACCAAATTGACGTCAGATATACAGCAATGAAAGGATTATACAAAGTCAATGATAATGAATGAAGGAAAGACCTTCATATCTTCTCTTTGAATGTAATCACCAAACCGTAATTTCGTCCCGCCAGTCATTTTATCCGGCTGAAAGAGCATTCTCACCCTGGTAAAAGAAAGATGAGTCAAAATCATGAGTGGAAACGTTTACAGCATAGTTTAGCTATCTGACAAGTTTTGTTGACATCTTAACTATATGATTATTGGCAATGTTAATATGCAATTAGAATTTCCTAGTAACTAACAAACAATCTGATTTTTTTCTGGTCATCATTCTGGTCCTAATGTAGATCATAAATATGATCATGTTGATGTCACTGAGTAGTGGAGATGGTAGAGGTTGACCATGGAAATATAGTCATAATGGAAATAAATGATACTAGTGATAAAGAATGATCGTAGTGATTAATGATTATGAAACATTGATCTGGTGATTATCATACCTTTCATTACTCATATTTTTTATTATAACAGCAGCAACATCATCATTAAGCCCATTGAGTGCAACCTCGATTGGGAGTTTCTTTGTCCCTTTCTTTTGCCGCTGATTTATCTGACCAGGAAATCGGACAATCAGCTGACTTGCTAGCATCGGCATATTCTCCTCCGCAACAAGGTGCATGAGCGTATCTCTGTTTTCAATCCACATTTTTGAGTAGTGTCCATACTTACAATTATGGCTGCTGCTCATTACACAGTTGTTTATCTGACATTCCTCTTCCAACAAAACAGCTACCAATTTTGTTATCTGCAAAAGTGTCACATAAAAAGGCACTAATCAAAAAACACTGCAAAAAGTAAAAATCAACAAAGAACTTTCAACAACACTCAAGGAGCATATGTAGAATATGGAAGTGCTAAACGAAGAATTAACTACACATATACAGAATATGGAAATGCGTGGAAAGGTGTAGAAGCCTTTAGATCTTTCGATTTCGTATCTTTTTTATCACATTGGCAAAATCTAAATTTACAGCAGTATTCTGAGGAGTCCGTTTTAAAAATGGACACAACATCGTCTGGTCATCGGGCTAGGTTACGAACGGCATTAACAAATTCTTCTAACATTAATCATAAAGAAACAGGGAAAAACAACAACAAAGTAATCTCTATAGCTACCACGGCACTATCTTGTTGAGCCAGGCACTAATATGGGCCAACTCGGTGGTAATGATTGACAAAAATGCATTGGTAAAACCTGTACTGAACTTGTGATCTGAGTAAACCAAATTTTCGCATTCTCACAACTCTGCATTTACGTGGCGTACCTACCTGATGTTGCAAACTTGGAATCAGAAGTTCGCTCTTTTTGTCCTTCTTTGTCTCCTTAAACCAGATTTTTATCATGGCATGAACTGGATCCAGGTTATAATATGCACACGCTTCTTTAATTCTTTTGGCTTGCACTTCAAAGAGACACTTTGTCCATAATCTTTCTGTTCCGCGAACAAAAGCCTTACCACTCAATTTCATATCATCACAATCTTCCTTTATCTTCCATAGCTTCTTCTCACCAATATTTTTTAGCTCATGCTTAACCTCTTCTAAACCTTCCCCTCCAACTCGTTGCCATTCAACTTCTTGTACACGCCACAACCGTTCTTCACCTTGCTTTAATGCTTCCAACTGGTTTTCATATCTGCTATTAACCTACAGGAATAGCAAAGATGACTACATCTAATAGCTATACGCAGCTTGTGAAGGCCAATTATCTATAAGATATTTTATCAAACAAATGTGTACACAGTGTATAACAAAAGGTTTTAAGTCTAGGTAAAACCTAAACCGGAGATGAGAATTTTACACAATCTACAATCGCACTCCACTTTGCGGGCTGCTAATTCTTTTCAAATTTTGTCAATTAAATCAATTGCTGGATATAGTGAAAATCAGGATTGGATTCCCCCAAGTGTTGGGCTCTCATCTGTTGAATAAGATTAAGCTTGTATCGGTAAATACTTAAAGTGTTTACGCATCGTGAAAAAAGTTGTTTAGTATTTACCATTACTAAAAATTTTGATGCATAAACACTTTAAAGGTATAACGCGAAGGGAAAGTAAACCAGTTTGGAGCGCAGTTGAGGGATGAAGTCCTCCTTCCCCCACCCAAGGTTCCTACCCTTTATGGACAGTACCGCAGCTGCACACCCGAGATACATTTCAGTAAACTGGAGCTGCACACTTGGTGAACACGGCGTTTCTAGACCTGTAGGGGCGTGGCGTGGTCCTTTATTAAGTCTATATAGTTTGGCTTTTTCTACATAAATCACCCAATTGACAGAATATCTGAGGCGCACACTGGATGGCAAACCTGCAACCCTGTCAATTCTCCGTTGGTAGTAATAATTTCAAATGAATTCGTTCCAAGTGGATTAAACCGCACTGCTTATTCAAAACCCATAGAAACACTATGCAAATGTTTATGGCCTAAATTCAGCACTTTGTGCACATAAACCAGTGCTTTTTGACAACTGACAATGTCGATTCAACTAAAACACGCTTGTAATTTAACCAGCAGAGAACAAGTGCAGTAAAAAAGGCTCATCCCTTTGCGATACTTTTAAGATGGCCTCTGGTGGCAAAAGAACATAACTGTTTATTCATAATTTATTAATCAAAACCATATACATACATCATCCCAATCACTTTTCGTAAACTTTGGTCGAAATATCGAGAGGTCCGGGTGCCGTACTTCTTCTGGTGGACTTGGTGGGTCTTCAACTAACAATTCAAGCTGAGTATCGTTCATGTTTTCCTCCGAATTATCATTCACACTGCCGTACATCTTTAGTAATTTTTGCGACGCTCGTACAAAACTTCACCGGATCTGTTTGGTAAGTATCTGCTCTTTTGTTTTACCATGCTAATCCTTCTTTACAGAGGAAATGAACCGTATGCAAACCCTGTCATCAGGCGAATAACAATTTAAACGTAAAACAATAGTGAGTGTGTAAAACGAACACATTCAAGAGAACTCCATATTTGCGTTCAGACACACAACTCTTCAGCTGCGAAGCAAGACCATGAAAACATCACTGCCTTCGAGAAATAAAATAATTCCATGTTAGGGGATTTCAGATACTCTATTCGTTTTCTCACAGAGAATTTCATCTGTGAAGATTCCTGCTACTCAAATATATGACTTAACAAACATCGTCTTAAATGGCTGCCCTCCACTTCGTAAAGGAAAATCCTAATAGGCATTCCATGCCGGTAATTGCACAGTGATACATTTCTCACCCTACGAGCAAGACAAATGTTATAAAGTTGATAAATGAATGAAGTTAAAAGCTGTTCCCTTGTTTCGATCTGTGGTTTCGATTCACAGTACGCTGCAATTACTGAAAGTGAAAACACCATTTCGAAAGAAGAATGAAAAGGCGGTCGCAGTTTAAATTTGAGCTTCCAAAGAGCAGTTCATTGTTCATTGACTAACAAGCACGTATAAAAAATCATTGAATACCTTCTTTAACATCTGTACTGTGCTGACTTCTTCAAGTGACACCACGGAAGCCTTGGTGTTTCCCCATTTTTAGGCTGCCACTTGTGGATCTCGACCTGTGGCGCTTCTCCCCCCCCTGACAAGAGACCCATCATTTCTGCGTATTCTTGCCTTCTTCCATAATTGCGATACTACAAGTCGGGGGAGTAAACATGAACAACAGCTAAGTACCGGCCAAAGCAGATGCAACATTGTAAATGCAACATTTGTCTGCATTGTGAAAAAAACTAGAGTCTAGTTACAGATCATGTTTCTACGGCAACTACGCGCAGTTTTGAAGTTTTTTGTTTATAATGGAGTTAAACTTGCCCTAAGCGAAGGCAATTCAGACTAAGACCTATGTTTATGTAGCTAGGTTATCTACATTTGCCTGTTGTGCGAATGTGTGCATGGTGCAACAAGTTTGACGGTCTTCAAACTTGATGCAACATCATGCAGCAATTGTTGAACGATGCAGCATGGGTGGACAAACACTGCAACATCGGATCTATGTTACGAGAAATGCCGTATAGTTTGGCTGGGGCTTTAGGGCTCAATATGCCTCCGGTCCTGCTGTGCAAGACGACCTCAAACTTCACAAAGTCTCCATGCAGAAGAATTACCCAAGAAAATGACACCACGAGACAATTCTTGGTAGGGCGAGAAACCTCCTTCCATCAGGGCAGTAGATAGATCATGAGGATTTACAGTATGGGAACTACGTCACATTGGACCTACGGCCCACATCAATTCAGTTTCTTTTGCATACGAATGGTCCAAAAAACTGAAAAGTCAATAGTTACAAATTATCTCGACATTTCAAAATTCAGTTATGAAGGACTCCTTGATAAACGGGCAACAATTTCTGCCATTTTCGAAAACGTGAAAACCATAGAATAAAACTGTTAAGAGTCTAGTCCAATAAACAGATGAACGATGGAGCACATACCAGGCAAAGCAAACATATGAACGATGGAGCACATACCAGGCAAAGCAAACATATGAACGATGGAGCACATACCAGGCAAAGCAAACATACGAACGATGGAGCACATACCAGGCAAAGCACACATATGAACGATGGAGCACATACCAGGCAAAGCAAACATATGAACGATGGAGCACATACCAGGCAAAGCAAACATATGAACGATGGAGCACATACCAGGCAAAGCAAACATATGAACGATGGAGCACATACCAGGCAAAGCAAACATATGAACGATGGAGCACATACCAGGCAAAGCAAACATATGAACGATGGAGCACATACCAGGCAAAGCACACATATGAACGATGGAGCACATACCAGGCAAAGCAAACATATGAACGATGGAGCACATACCAGGCAAAGCACACATATGAACGATGGAGCACATACCAGGCAAAGCAAACATATGAACGATGGAGCACATACCAGGCAAAGCAAACATATGAACGATGGAGCACATACCAGGCAAAGCAAACATATGAACGATGGAGCACATACCAGGCAAAGCAAACATATGAACGATGGTGCACATACCAGGCAAAGCAAACATATGAACGATGGAGCACATACCAGGCAAAGCAAACATACGAACGATGGAGCACATACCAGGCAAAGCACACATATGAACGATGGAGCACATACCAGGCAAAGCAAACATATGAACGATGGAGCACATACCAGGCAAAGCAAACATATGAACGATGGAGCACATACCAGGCAAAGCAAACATATGAACGATGGAGCACATACCAGGCAAAGCAAACATATGAACGATGGAGCACATACCAGGCAAAGCAAACATATGAACGATGGTGCACATACCAGGCAAAGCAAACATATGAACGATGGAGCACATACCAGGCAAAGCACACATATGAACGATGGAGCACATACCAGGCAAAGCACACATATGAACGATGGAGCACATACCAGGCAAAGCAAACATATGAACGATGGAGCACATACCAGGCAAAGCAAACATATGAACGATGGTGCACATACCAGGCAAAGCAAACATATGAACGATGGAGCACATACCAGGCAAAGCAAACATTTGAAGTGATCTTTCAAACATAAGAAAATATAGCATCCTCTTATTAACTCTACGAACTTAAAATTCTAAAAAAACAAGAACCTCTCAATACCGAGCAAATTGCCGGAAGTAAACAGAGCAGCCTGAAAATATAAGAGCATTGTATCAATAGATAAATATAAATAAAAATATAAATATAAATATATATATATATATTAAGCTATTAAGCTGTTACACTTTAAATTAAAGACGGGCAGCATGCATACAGATACTAGGAAAATACATCACTATAGCACGAGAAAAGGGAACATTCTCTAATATACTATACAAAATACTTTACTATTACAGATTAAAACTATAGTATACTAGCTTAAAAGGATATACAGCGAATAACTCATTTGTCGTAAATTATAAGTGAAGATTCTGTAATACTAGATCTATCCTGTTTTTAAGCTCATCGAATTCATCGTCCCGTAGACAAAATCTGTTGAGGATCAAAATAGCTTGATTTTCATCCAGGTCTTCAAATTCTTTTTGATCTATAAAATGTAATGCAAACAAAGTACTAATGTTCAAACGAACAGAGCTTCATTTAGCTACAAACTTGTAGAATAAACATCTGCCATCGGAAGTCAAACATAGCATTCCAGGTAGGAATATGCTAAATTCTGTCATTCGCTTCTATTGGTACCTTGCAAAGAGACAAATATAGAAATGGTGCAATATATTTGAGTCTCAAGGTATCTGAATCATAAAACTGTGCTTCTAGGGGGAACAGTTTTTGTTCATACAACATATTTGCAACAGTACGTATCTCCAGTGACTAGGCACATTGCGAGTATTGGTCAAGAAAGAAAAAACAACAACATATATAAGTGAGCAAGAATTTACCCAAACTGTTCAATAATGTAGCCTTTGCTACCGAATACAATTTTATGAAAATACTTTTGTTAAAATGAATATATCTGTGCAGAGAAAAAGGAACAAATATAGGTATGGTTGGCTCTATTCAACCCGTTTCTGGATTCAGCTTCAAATACCTGCCAATGCCAAATACCAGAATGCAAACAGCCTGAAAATGTTTGTATCGTAATTCTCTCTTTCTCTCTTCTCATAGAGCAATATGTAAGCAAGCATCGATAGCAGGAAGAAAATAAATAGAGGAACTTCTTTACCTCCAATTGGAAGATAACCTGCTAATTCCAAAAATGCTGGATTGAAAGGATTATCGGATATTGCTGAAAATGAATATTTAAGAATCTAAAAATATCTTAAGGTTTTGTTTACCTTTAAGCAACAAATATCCAATTAAATCATAACAGCAACTGTTCAAATACCTCGTATCTTTCACTCCTGAAGAAAAAGGAAATATATCTCGCCGAAGGTTTCTAAGAGCCAACCAAATTTCGACTTAAATTTTAACCCATGTACTACCAGCGATTTCCCTAATTGCTTATGCAGCGTTAAATCAAGGTCTAATCAAAGGGCGGACCCTGGGCCACATGCAGCCGGGAGACATCTCCAAATGGCCCAGAAGAGTGCTGCCTCTTTCTCGCTTTTCATTTTGTACTTTTAAGTGCTCAGTGTTGTAAGGTTGAAGAGCAAAGAAACAACCATTATTTTGAAATTAGGGTTTGTGCTGACATGCAGCTACTGATTGTTGCAAATGTGTAGCCTAGCTTAAGTTCTTGATTGTGAAATGCGGTCCGAGTGAACACCTACTTGAATAGCCCTGGTTTGGCGTTCATGTAAAACGACAACAGAACATTAGACAAAACAAATCTATTTTCTATCTTCCTGATAGTCATGTTGCTTTTCAGATTGTTCAAGTATTTCACACTACACAATTACATCCTTAAGGGGCTCACGCACTCAATTAAGGAAATCCACCTTTCTACTCAATAAGTGTGCCGCATATGTGTCGCGACATCACGGCCTTGTAAAAAACAACATAATGCTCAAAAATAGAAAATTCTCTCTAGCTGCTAGGCTTGTAAGTATAAACAAAGGAAGGGAGACTGTAAAATGGAGCGAGAAATTTAATCAGAAACAATCTAGAATATAAAAATTATCTGAATCAATCAAGACTGGTGGTGCAACACAATCAAAATACCTGGTTGTGCAACAAAATCAGAATACCTGGTGGTGCAACACAATCAGAATACCTGGTGATGCAACACAATCAGAATACCTGGTGATGCAACACAATCAAAATACTCGGTGATGCAACACAATCAAAATACTCGGTGATGCAACACAATCAAAATACCTGGTGCTGGCAACTTTGGAAAAATGTAAACTCTGACGAGAGATTCTTGGGAGCTTTCATTTGCACGAGAAGTATCTTGTCTGCATATGACCAGATTATGTGGAATGTCATTCTCATATAATAGCGATGTTACTTCATCAGCTCTCCTAGAATTACAAAAAAATTGAACAAATAGGATACAAAACTATAAACTAACGAATAAAGCATAAATGAAAATATAATTGATCATTAAAGTTGTATAGATAAATACCTTGCAAGCTGATGGATGTCATGATTCTCCAATTGCAATGCAAAACCGCGGACAAAGTAGTTCTGTAATTCATACAAGCCATGTCCGATCGGAGAGATATCCTTTAAAAAGATGACATCCTTCTATTTAAACATCCTTCTATTTAAAATTAAAAAATCAATAACCAAATTGTCATGTAGCATTTATTTTCTATTAGAGACTAAAATAATTCATTTAATAACTACGTGAAATAACTGTTTCATTCACTTTCATTACAAATATCGATTATATCAAGAAAGTAACAATTTGATAGAAAATACCAACAATCAACAAGTTCAATAAGAAATCTGACCAAGAAACAAGTTGTACTAAAGTGCAATGAATTCCTTCATATAATAAACTTATGTAAAAGAGCCAAAAGAAATTGACAGTACATATAATGAAATGAAACATGAACAATAATAAGAGGAGGGTTGCTAACGATAGAGGATATGTTCTCTTCTTCCAAACAGCCAACGATGATTTGTTCGCACGATAGAAGCAGGAAATTGGGGGACAGTATTGTAGAGAATAAATGCAACATTTACACGTAGTAGCAAACAGTGTACACACCACTTTATCAATTGGCAGCTGGTAATTGACGTAAAGAACATGAAAATGGAGATGATTGACAGATGCGAATGCACATAAACTATTAAAACCAATTCGAAGTCCTCTAGAATAAAGAATCATGTGGTCATGAACGCAAATCCTGATTGGAAGATCATCCTTCCAGTCAAAATTCAAAATACAAACGATTTGAAATGCTACAGTGCATCTTTGAGACTATGATCAAGCATATATAATGTATCTCAAATTAATACAAATTCTCAACAAGAAGTTCAGAGTTTCAATCTGAAAATGCTTAGAGATATAAATATGACAATAAAAGTAAATAGGTCACGCAACCAACCAACCAACCAACCAAACAAATAAACAAACAAACAAATGATTGAAAATTGAGCCAACAATGAAAAATCGCCATTAAGCATCTTAACAGCAACAAATTAAAATCTACCAATCAATCAATCAATCGACCAATGAGCTTGTCAATCGGTCGATCAAAGCCGAATCATCCAATCATAAACTGAAAGGCTGTATCTCGAATCACAAAGCACAGTGTCAGCATTGTGGAAAATACATTAGTTTTTGTCAGACAGTTCATGCCGTTCATATGAAGCAAGAAGTGATAAAACAAACCTATGAATGCTAAGAAGACAAATCTCAATTGCCATTTTCAGTGCATTGTAATTCAGTCTCTGTTTCAAGGATAGAAATGCAAATATTAAGGCAACAAAACAACATCTAAAAGACACCAACATTTCAGTATTTCCTACACGAATAGTATGTTGGATTTACATAATATACATAAACAATACAGATCACAATTTGGTACTTATGTACTGTACATAAAAGTGGCTCCTAAATTGAGGGACTCCACGGACCCTTGGACGACAGTGAGGGGTCTCAGAGGACGACAAGAAGTTGCTGACGCTTGCTTCAATCGTTGTTTTATCAACCTGTATTACTGTTAATATCTGTTTTCTGTGAAAGTATATTTATTATAACAAATATTTATCCCTGATGGGAATCCTGATTCCGAACAGGATATTGTAGGGGGCTGCCATGTAAAATAATTTGAAAAATTTAGAAGCCATAGGTATATACATTCAACTCTTGTTATATGTAATGCGCAGTTTTGTTATCATTTGCTTTCGATGTAAATATAATCAACGCATGCATGTCAAACTCAAGTTCATCCAATCCAAACAAATTGGGAACTTGAGATAGGCTGAATAAACTATAGAAATGGATGTATATTAAATTAATAATCTTTATGTCTAATGTCCAATATCATTCTTAGGAGAAAAAAGGAATTTGTCAAAATAGAAAGTGGATTTCTCATGACTGGTATTCACTTCTGATTATGAACGGAAAACTGATTAAGAGGGGGTGTAAATTTCAAGTAATTTCTCATTAGGAGTATGATGCAATACGCATTTCTGCAAGTACCATAAAACAGAATTGAATATTCACACAAGAATTCATTAAAATAAAAACATCTTAGATATGAATATATCGTTGCAATATATACCTGAGGAAGACAGCCGGTAACAGCGGGTACAAACAGGACGTGCCCATAGTCAATGGGACTGACGTTAATTATCATAAGGTTGTCATTGTCCTAAAAACGCAGTATATCATAATATGATACTTCTATCTTGCACTTGCGAAGCAGTAATTTTCAAGAGTCAATAAATCATGTGGAAGTATGTACGAGGTTTGAGGTGAACTGTCCATATAGGGCGAGAAAGAAAAACAAAACAGGTTTGATATTATGTAAAGCTGTAGCACAGGCTTTTCTATCATCAATAATGACAAAGTACTAGAAAGTAAGTTGATACAGTACATATCTCAACACTTTTTCATACATTTGTTAAATAAACCTGGATAATTAACTAATCAACAAACTCTCTTTGACAGTTGGAGAAATAACTAATCAACAAACTCTCTTTGACAGTTGGCCGATCAAGGTCTCGAATGTGAGAGAGCCTCGCGAGGTTTCGCAAGACTGCCATCGAATGTGGAATGGAGATACGCTGATAATGAAACAACATTTGCGACAATTTAAGAGCAAGTTAATCAAAAATACCTATCTATGAAGAAAATATCATATATATTACATTGGAATATAACTCAAAAGCAATTTGAAAACTAAAAGAACTTTCAGATTTGAACAAAAATTCCAAGCTTACCCTTTCGACAATTCTTTCACTATCAGCTTTGGAAACAATCTTCAGCAGCACCTTGGAAAGAGCAAAGATAGACAACCAACCTCGGTTTCGATTTTCACGTCACGCTAAATGCTTCAGGTTTGTTTTTATTCATTAAAGCAAACTATTTCAAAACAAAAATGCTAATTAACTACGTAAATAGATAGCGGCAAATGGTTTATTGTCAGCAAGTTCCCATTATACAAGGCACGCCAGTTTAATATTAGCTATTCAATTATAATTGCGGGAGAAAAGAGAGACAGCTCGCGAGCAAATAAAATCGTTTGAATGGGAATTTCTAGCAAAGGTTTAATTCGTTTTTATTTCACTCTATTGCTCTCAATCAACTTTCGTCACGTCCTTTATGATACGCCGTCGTAATGAAGAGCTTGACACCAACAACCCATGGTTCCTACAAAAGAATGGCCTACTGAAGTTCCCTTTTAGTATGTGGTGGCTGGGCAACACCCAGCTATCAACTGAGAGCAGATCAGACCTGCAGCAGATTTCACCAAATTTCCATCACCTTATCCAATACTCTGAAATGCTACGCGATGACAGAGAACAAATGGCCGTGATACAAACTTAGCTCCTACGTGAGGTACGCCTTCTTTGAATCAAAGGTCGCTATCCGACGTTTCATTCTCTAACGAGTGTCGGACGAAAAAGCTTCTCAGTATGCTAAAAGAATGTTTCCCGCTTTTTTGAGCAATAATGAAGTCCTGTAGTCCCAACAGACATTTCACGGTTAGCAATAAGGATGCAATGTTCTACATATCTAAACGATTAATCTTCGGCATACCTCATGCTCTTTTATCTTTGTGAAATTGAATCTTTCCTTTACGAAAGGCTCCTGAACAGTATGAATTTCCGATGGCTTTCGTCTTGAACTGAATCGCTTTGTATTGAGCTGAAATAGCGACATAAACTTTGGAAATTCACAGGGCTTACACTTATAACAGCAGTCTACATATATCAAGTTCTTGTTTTATATAAAACTTGTAACTAGTTTAAAGATAAGAGCGACGGCAAAAAATCGAGTATTTGTCGTCGTCCTTATCTTCAAATTCATGCAGAATCCACATACAATTTTACCCAGCAATATTCTGCAATCAAGCGCAGACTACTGAAGCCCTGAATACAGTCTACAATGCAATTCACTAGAACCCTTTTGTAAATGTATTGAGATCAAACCTGAGCTATCAATCCAAATTTCCCATATAGTTGCCTCCTTCTGACTTCATCCAATGAATACCAGAAACAACCATTTTCACGCGCAGAGTCCCATTGTTCAAGCAGTGCTCTATCAAACTAGATAAAACCCAGAGAAATGACATATACACATCATTTAAGTTGTGAAGTGCCACAGTAAATCAAGACGAGAATGTGACACAAAATTGAACAACTCAAAATGATTCCATTGGCTGTTTCAAATTCAAATATACTCATACTGCCATTGCGAATTTTTTTGTTCTTGTTGTAATGTTGTGGACAACAATAAGCGAAACAAAAATCAATTGATTTGGTTAATAACTTAGCCACAAGACTTATCATGCCATAATCATTAGACCCCACTCATTTCATTTCAAAATTATTTACCCTGGGTACAAATTCAGCCTAATTAATGCTTTACAATTGGCCACTGGTAGATCATTGCCCAATATTGACAAATAATTCTCATGAAAAACCAGGGGATAATCAAAACTAAATTTGCCGCTTTTTTCTTGTAGTTGGAAGAGTCAACTCGGGTTGGACATCAAAATTAACGGATTTGGATAATCTCGTTAGGTGCAATGGAAGTAAACTTAAATTTAACATAAATTCGTCCATCAAGTGAATACAAATCCTGTGTAAAAACAGATCCATTTTTAAATAATTAGCTTGTCAAATGAGAACCAAACTTTAATGAAAGTAGTCACTTTCGTGGTAGGTTTGAATTCTCAATAAGTCAATTTTCAACTAGAGTTACAAATTTTACTTAGAATGGCCCAAATATCAAAAAAGATATGTGAAATAATACATATTTAAGTAGAGTAAAGTACCATTCAATACCATTCAATGAGTAAATTAGACGCGCGCTCCCAATCGCCCGCATGGATTGATTGTGCGCACTAAACATTCAATTGTAAGAGCCTTCCTTAGTACTTGGATGTATATTCTTCATAAAGCTGGCGCGAGCGACAAATCAAGCGAGTGGACTGAGCTGGGCGCGTGCCTGCGCGCTCGTGTGCGTCTCATTGAAAGGCCTGTAATTAAGTAAAATATGCAGAAATGGCTTGAGCTAGATTTATTGCTTGTTACCTGGCTCTTTCTGAAACTGACTCCATCTATGGGCCATTCGATTCTTGAAAAATCAAAGTCATTAGGGCAATATTCATATTCAATGTCATGCAATTGATTTCCACTTTGTGTTTTCTCATTTGCTTGATTTCTTGTTCCTCCATTCAAATTTTTTTCACTCATTATCGCATATTGACACTGTGATCTGCTTGGCAAATAATTTCAAAACATATGAAATAAACATTTCTAATTTTCTGGATTGGTGATCAATAGTTTTCATGACTTTACACACATCAAGAAATCACTCAGAGTGGCCAAAAAAACTAACTCTCAAAAGTTGAGAATGCAATTTTCAAATATGCCATAAAAATGCAGAAATGCAGAAGTGATGAAAATTTACCAGAAAACAAAAATATTCACAGCAAATAAAATCAACAACAAACTAATTACCAAATAGAATAGATTACAACTGAAGATGTAAATGAAGAGTGTCTCAGGAAAATATCTCAATACAGGAGATATCGAAAGGGCCAATTCTCAATTAAAACCATGAAACTACCAAAAGCTTAAAAAGTTACTCAGCCTATATCAAAAGGGCATTAAAAAAGTAAGTTGGCTATAACTCATGCCATAAATACAATTTACATAACATAAATAATAGCCATACATAAATAAAAAATATATATGCTTATTCCATACTTAGCTACTGAAAATCAATACAACAAAGTTTCTAGCCACAGGGTATTATGATAGCAAGATGTCAATATTCAGTATTTTTATGTCCTTCTGCTATATTTCACAATATCCTTTCTATCTACACAATGTCTATCCTTATTCCAAAATTCTCCAAGATCCTGATAAATTTTCCTTTGCATTGGTAATTTGTGTAATTTTTGGCAGACAGAGCACATAAGGTCAGTAACTGGTATAATTTTGTACTTTCTCTTCCATTCAAAATATTTTGCATAATGCTCATCATTCTCATCAAGAAACATGATATACTGTGCAAGCTCTTTCACTGTTTTAAACTTGTTAACATTTATGAAACTGCCAGGAACAGCTACCTTTGCATCATAATTCTTCCCAAATACAATTGGTACACTGCCATGTTCAAGTGCATTCTTCCAATATTTCTCAGTCACATAGTCATCACAAAAGCTATTTTCAAAAGCAAGATAAAACTTAAACTCTGCTAACTTTCTAGAACAATCTTCAGTCTCTGATATACATATATCTTGCTTCTTGAACTTAGTTCTACACTTTCCAAACACTGTTATATTAACAAAGTCCTGTAGCTCTAAGACATATTTCTCTCTTGACCCATCACAATCACTCACAGCCCATGCTATCAGTCCTGTTTTATTTCTTATTATTCTCCTTATTTCTTTTCTATATGCCAAATATCTTTCATTCTTTCTTGAAACATAACAGCCATATGGCAGAAAAATATCTGATTTTCGATGATATGTGGCAGTCCAGTTGAAGACACCATTGTATGCTTTGGTGCCTCGTACATTACTTGGGCTCTCTTGATTCACCCATACCCATATTTGATTGGCTGGTCTTTTCAGCTGCAGAAGACTCTCTGGTGAATAAATGTTATCAGAGCCAAGGTCTTGGCCATGAAAAAGTACTGCTGATGCTTTGTCTAAGATATTCTTATCATAGGAAATTTTGCAGTCTCTAATGGGACATCTAACATCATTCAGGTGAGAATCCAGCTTTTCTGGGTAGAGATCAGACCAGTATTGTTCCACATTCCATGAAGTATACAAAAGGATGATAGGCTGGTTTGTGGATTTGCCATGAAAGCTAAGAAATGATGTGCTCAGAGACCAAACCCATTTGTGATTGAGCAATATGTACAACAGAGAACAACACACCACTATTATCCCAAATAACCTTCCCTTTGTCAACTTCACTGCTTGCATTTTTGTCAATGATCATCTTATGATTTCAATATTGTACTCTTAATCATCTGAGAAATGAAGTTTTACCATTAATGAATGCTCTGCATTCAGGGGTGAATCCAGGCTGGGATTTGGGGGGCCATCTAATTCATTTTATTGTCTTCTCATGTGGGAGCTTCACAACACTGTTGTTTGCATAGGAAATATTAATGTTTGAGGGGGCCATGGCCCCCCAGCCCCCTGGATCTGCCCCTGTCTGCATTCTCATTATTTATCTGGAAAAAGTGCAAGATCTCTTTATCAAAGTAAAATCAATAAATTCTAATATACACATAAAATGTCCTTAAGTCTTGAAAGTGGCAGGTTAAAAAAATAAAGCGCGGTTCAAACGAAAATGTTACTCCCATTTGAACTGCAATTTCACAGCCAAAGCATGCAGTGGGGAATACATATGTCTACGCTGTCGTGCTTACAACCACTTGCTTGGTTGTATAACCTACTAACTAACCCACACGTATTACGCGTGAGTCTCACGCACTTTTCGCCTATCTCACACCAGTCTCAAACCTGTTTCACGGCTTCACGCCTGGTTTACTTCCTCACGGCCCATGAAAATTACTTTAAACAAACTCTCGGTTCACCTTTCACAAGCGAAGAAAAACAAGACAATTTTCAGTTTTCATTGAATCCAAGTTGAACGTATAGATAATGATGCTTTGTTTGGCGCATGAAGAATCAAATTCAGCTTTGCTTTTTGTGTTCACTCCAGCCAAAATAACCTCAAAACAGCATTTTTTGCCAAGTTTACCCTCAGATGAAGCATAAAGAGTTATCAAGGAGAATCTGGGGCATGAACTCGAGCATTGATTGAAATTTTGGGAATTCGGCAATTATATGCGGTATTTCAGGTATGGTGCCAAGTAAGAGAATTCTACACATACCATAAAAAAGTTGTGAAAACCAATGGGCCTCTTCAGTCAGGTGCTTCTTCAAATAAATTAATCCATGTGTGGTCAACGTCAGCAAAAATCGATTAACAGATCGCAAGTGAAAAGTACCCTCCCTGTTTTGGACAACCGCTTTCTGTCGTTTTCTGTGCTGGCTTTTGGGGGACTAACCTATTACGAGGCTGTACCTGCGCAGTAACGGAATGGTAACTTAGAATAGAAGAAAGAAGGAAGGGAAGGTGATGGAGGGATGATGCAGCGAAGGTAATTTTGATGGAAATCCCCTCGGCGTAACGTCGATCTCGGCAGGGAAAGGGGACTTAGCTGGAAATCCTGCAGACAAAGCGTGGAACTTGGAGTGAAGAGAAGAAGTCGAAGCTTAAGGCGTGATTTACGTTCACATTATTGGGAATAAGTTGTGATTTCTGGTTGTTTGTGGTTTGCAAGTACGGCATTTGCATATATACTTATACGAGCTTAATACCAAACTCAAGGAAGAGTTTCTTCCATCGTCCTTTGTTAAGCCAATTGGCCAAGGGGAGGATACAGTTTTTGGAGAGCAGCGACCATCAAATGCGTCTACTAGGAAGATTGTACAGGAAAAAAATGGCTGCGGCGTCAAGAAACATAGTAGGACATTCCCCTCCTACGGTAAGATAATCATAAGTGATTTTTGGCATAGAAAGAGACTACTTGAGAGATTAGGACTCAAATCAGTATTATCTATCTGCTGTTATAAACATGGAGAATTAAATGGTTTTTTTTCTTTGCAGAAGGAGGGCCCTTTATTCAAATATCGAAATTTTTGGTCTGGCTGGGCGCAGAGATATTTCAAACTTGACAAGTGTTACCTTCATTACTTCGAAGCTAAACATGTAAGTTTTTGTTGCACGTTTTGTAGTGTACCAGTTATCTTGTTATCATATACTTCTAGCTGCTAGAATACTTTTTACTGAGTCTGCCTATAGGACAATAGTTGTTACGTGAAAGCGAAATATTCACCTATTTTGCATAGGTATTGAAAGAGAAAGATTCTCAGCAGCCCTGCTGTGTCAATCAATTTCCATGCAAGTTCATTGTCACTATTGTCTTGTAAATATGTCAAGTATTTTTGCCATGATTTTCCTTTGTTTGTACAATTTGAATCAAAGCATTACAGTTTAGTTAACATGTCTGGGCAAGAATGGGGACTTTTTGGTACTTTGGGGTATTTACCTATAGTACATTACCCAATCATGCTTATGTTTGTAAAGTGAAAGAGAAGCAAACTTCATTGCTTTCTTCCATACATGGCAATTACCCTTTTTAGTTTTTCCTATAATTTGAGGGCCCCTTGAAAATCAGCTTCATTGCTGAAGGGTAACCCTCCTTAAATATATTAAATGTTCAAATTGAAATATAAATTTGATGTTCATTTATGCATTTTTCCTCACAGGCTCCTGAGCCTTTAGAATCAGTCCCAAGAGGCTTGATAATTTCTGCAAAACCCTCAGATGCCTATCAAGATAAGCAATTTGTATTTGAGATTCAACTGAAATCTGGAACAGTTTGGTATGCACAAGCCACATCAATGGTATGTTGATGACATAATAGTTCATATGATATGGTACAAACTATTCTCACTCAAAAGACCTAATATATGTCTTAAAATTAGGAAAAAATGTGAAGTTTATCCAAACAAAATATATAAAGTTGAACAAAATTGCTTCATATTAATGCTCAATGCTGCATTCCTTAGTTTTTCTTTTCATATTTCTTCACACACTTCACCTTTGTCTCTTGTATATGATTCTGCTTAAACAGATAGTTCATATATTTTACACAAAACATTATGAATGTGAGCTTTAACAGCAGTTTCATGGTTATCTCTCAGGATGAAATGCTGCAATGGATCAGAGTCTTATCTCCAGTGCCTACATTACTGAATCCTGATCTGGTAATTATGTTGTTTGTTTCTGTGCATGATTTGTGGCCTAAATTAACATTAATAATAGTGCATGCTTCAAGCGGGTACCATATAACAACCAGGCACAATTGAATGTAATTTATAGATCACCAGTCTGAAAGAGGACTCATGTTTGTCTTTATTCATGTTTGTCTTCACCAATAATTGCAATAGTTCACCACAGTCCTTTGTTATCAAGACCACATAGCATGCTTGAATTAGTATATATTTTTTTACAGTACCCAACATATTCAGCTACAGATCATGTGCCAACTCCACCAACTGCTCCTTCATTTCAATCAGATGCACCCAATACTATGAATACATCAAGCATATATCCCAATTTGCCACAGGATCTATACTTTGAATTCCATGGTATGTCTATTTTATGCTATTTGGTTAAAATCTTGTTTTTGTAATTATGTGGCAAAAGATTTCTTGCAAAGTATGTAAATTATCATTTGATTTCTTTTGAGATTTTTTGTAAAATTTTAAGCCATGATATTAATTAATTGTTGAATTTGAAAAGCAGTATTGAATACCCTTTCTGCTATTTTGGAAGAAAATTTTTGCTCAACCATAATAAACTTGTCTGTAACATATATATCTAACATTGACATATTTTAATTTTTAGGTAATATGCAAAACACTCAGAGGCATAATAGTGGCCCCCCTCCACCATATTCTGATATTGCTCATCGTAGTGGAAAGTGAAATATATGAAAAAGCAACTAGATATATATATTTGCATAGGATTTCACACCATGTGGTGAATATATGCTGAATTTTCTGCTGCAGTTCAGAACAAAATGTGGGAAGCAAGAATCCTCTTGGGAAAATTTGGTTCAATTGAAACATTCAAATCTGCTGCCAACTTTTATCATGCTACAAATTTAGACAGAAGTGCATTATATATTTATGTATATTTATTAGAGTTAATATTAGATTCAATTGTTTGTATCAATATATGTAATTAGTAGATTTTGTGAAAATTAATATAATAATTTAGGTTCATAGGGAGGGTAGTTTTGAAGGGCCTAGAATTGAAGTTGTTTTTCTAACACCATATTATTGTACCATATATTGCCATTCCTGGTTTTGCTACAGCATGAAAAAGCGACACCATTTTTAAACATACGGAAAATTTTTTTCCTCCAACACTCATCAGAGTTTGTAACATCAGACAACAACTAAAAGATGAACCAAGATATATAGCCAGATGCAGTTCACTTTTTGGTCATTATCTGACATTTCATACTGATACTGATGAGTGTCAGATGAAAAAAGCTTTTCTGTATGTCTAAAACATGGTGGTGCTTTTTTGTGCTGTAGTGAGATTCTGTAGCACCAACAGACATTCCTAGTTCCCTTACCATTTGTGTCCTTTTCCATCAAATTTGTTTCCTGCTGCATAACATTAAAGGCATTCACCAATGAAACCACAACGACTCTCTTACCCCAAGTCAATTTTGCTTTTTTGCATTTAACATCAATGTATGATTGGGGAATTGCCATTTTTTGCAAGATTTGTTGTAAATATTGTACATTTTGCAGCTAGTTGGCTTTACCTTTTGTTTTTGCATTATTTTCTGAATTAAATATTAATGGGATTTTGTATTGCAAGTTCTATATGCAAATTGAATTATCTCACATTTATATGATATTTTCAATGCTGTTGTCACCTATTTTGTCAAATAAAACTGTTAGAGATGCTAAGGAGCTGCAATATCAGAAAAGTATTGATTTGTTCAAAATCTTTTGAATCAACTTAATTATGAATTATATATTATATATATTCTCAATAGTTAACAATGATCAATGCACATAGCAGGTACTGTTTATTCTTCTTGATTAGTGGCATTAATAAGCTTCAAAAAACTCACAGCTGTTGTGTTGTACAAAATGATTGCCTGATCAATAGCCTCTTCGAGTATCTTGTCATTTTCAACACAGCTACCTTGGCCTTCACATGGCTGCAAACACTTCAGTTGAAGCAGTTTGTTGTCTGCCTGTCCTGAGTTACATTTCATCATAGTACCATTTGCACATTGTTTGTACAAGTCATGTTTACTTGTAATCTCAACGGATTGATTCTGTAGAGCCATAGCTAGATAATCAACAGCCTTCATTGACGCACGTGCACACTCTTGGGCGAGTTCGGTCAAGGTGGAGTTACTATTTCTAACTGTGAAAAAATATTCATGGCGTTTGGTCGCAGTGTGGAATGCACAATATGAATGTTGGAAAAACTCAGCATATTGTTTTAATTGACATATGGCATAGCAAGGTGATTCTGTTGTTTCGGGATTTGTTTTGATTGGATGAGATGCAGTAGTTCTTGTAGGAATAGCTGTTGACTCCTTGTTCTCCTCTCCTTCTTCATTTCCTTCATCTTCATTTCCTTCATCTTCATTTCCTTCATCTTCATTTCCTTCATCTTCATTTCCATATCCATCCCCTTCCTCTGCGTTTCCCTTTAAATAATCAATTAACATGTCTTGTAAGTTCTTAGGGAATGTAGGCACCATCTTTTTAATCTTTCTCGTTGTAGATGCTTCTCCCGCTTTGATTTTCTTAGCACTCTCCCTCAAATTTTGCCCTGCTTTCTTAAGAGAGTCTTTTGCTCTTGCAGATAATTGCTTTATTGTATCCTTCACATTCCTCCCTGCATGCTCTGCACCCTTGTTAACGTTCCTCAATATCTTCCGTGCTCCATTATCGACGTTTTTTCCTATTTTCCTTGCACCCTTATCAATATTTCTCGCTGCATTCCGTGCCCCTTTATCAGCATTCTTTGCTATTGCCCGTGCTCCTTTATCAGTATTCTTTGCTATTTTCTTCACTCCCTTGTTAACATTCCTCGCTATATTCCTTGCTGCACTTTTGATCTTCCTAGCGAAATTCGTTCTCCTACCAAACCTGATCCTTGGAATGTTTCTCCGTGGTGCTCTGAAGGTTCGAAATGGATTCGAGCCCCATCTGATCTTCGGCAAACGAAAACCCCAAGGACTGCGTGCAACACGACTATGTATTTCATGCTCCTCTTCTTTCTCCATTTCATCGGCTGCAGCAAACTCATCTGGAAGGACATCAGTTTGTACTGTCACTCCAGTAGATTTGTCTGCTGTTTCGCTCCCATGAAGAAGAGCCAAAAGAACAACAACCCCAAAATGTGTGAGTGAAATCACCCTCATTTCTCTACAAATGTAATTTTCGATTTTAGATAACATTGACAAGTGTGGACCTGCCTGAAAATGGCTTAAAGCCTTACCCACACAATAAATACTAAACTAGGTCGCTCCATGTTTTATTCAATGAAAGTTAACTTTCAGTAAGGTGTACAAAATTACCCTAGGTTCGTCCTGACTATTTTCACCCAGCTTCGGAGTTGGGTTCTACCAAGGTTCACCCCAGTTTAGTATTGAAAAGTGAAATGTAAACACAAACTTAGGGCGAACCTAAGTAAGTTTCAAACTTGATGCATATAGCCTAATAATAAAAATGTCCAACATTCGTCAGATGGATAGGCAAGCATATTTTCGAAAACATGGCCACTTGTCTGGAAGAAGATGCAGGAATATCCGTTGATATACTTAACTTCGAGAGAAGTTTGAAACAATTAAATCAATCATACAAAGGAAAGCTGAATGAAGTGAAGCAAAAATTAGGAGAAATGCCCATCGTCGCAGGTTTCACCATCATCGTGAATTTTTTGAGCAAGAATTCAGTTGACTACATAAATAATATCAAAGGGCTGAGCAACAAATGAGAAGTTTTAAGACAAGCCCCTAAGGGACTGCTCATTATTAATGGCTGCGACCGGGACGGAAGATATTGCGATGGGGTCAAGATGTTGAGTCATGAAACCAAAGTAATAATATATCTTGAGGTTTATAGCTGCTTATAGATGCATAGTAGTAGAGAAAAAACTATAATATACAGAATAAAAGTTTTTATTTCAAACTACAAACTAAAAAGTTTGAGACTTCTACTGAAGTTTTTGATGGGATCTGAAAAGATGAATCGAAATCTGGATGGGCTACGACTTTTTCAAAAGAAATTTCACTTTCCCTTCCGCCCTGGTCCCGGGCATCAATAATGACCAGTCCCTAATATACACTATAGTAAAAACCAAAATGCAGCCAATGAGAAGATTGAAATCATTTGGTATTTTGCAAAAACAACAAACAAATAAAACCAGTCAAATAGGTCAAAAATGAAGAACTTTATAACACGTGAAGTAGTGGATTCCTATAAATCATGTCGGTCGTAATTTTCACGAATCAAAATGTTACACTGGGCCACAGAATAGACAACAAGAAGTACCATACTTCCTCGAAAGAACGCCCCTGGCGCTCATTTGAAAGTTAGCCTTCGAGATTTGGTGTTCAATCAAGGAAGGCATAAACTTCACTATTTTTCTCTGAATGACTATGATCATAAAGACTTGCAATGATACTAACTTTTTAACGACCAATAATAATATATGTTGTAAACATTACGCAAAGCTGACAGAGTGATAACAAGAGACAATAGAACTATAGGGTAACAATATGAAAACCTAATACACGAAAGGAAATGTACTAAGCATACACGTTTTTTGTATGAGAAAAACACTTTTTTCCTTAGGCTCAATTTTCTTAACTTTTCACGAATTTGAGAATGAGATTTTCTTAACTTTAGCTGGAATAAAATGGCTGAAACAGGCTACTCTGTATTTGTTGGGCCACCAAAAGTCTCGATCTTTGTAAGAGAGTTTGCAAAAATGAGCCAATATTAATTTCTGGCATGTAATGAAGATGAACTGTAATTTTCTTAGCATTTTCTTGAACTTGAGCCTTGTGATTTTCGTAGGATTTTCCTAAGATTTTGGCCATTTGAGCCTCATTTTCTTATAAACTTTTTTCTTATAAAGAAAAGAAAACACGTGTAAAGCAACACGTCAGGCCCTGGCAAAATGATTCGATTTTTCGCTCAACAAAAAATCGAATGGAAAGTCGAGTCGTTTGGGGATCTTGTCAAGTGAGTCGAATGAAGTCGCATGATGTCGAGTGAAGTTTGATTTGGGCGGGAAAATATTTATGGATAGATATTACACGGAATAGAGACGCTAGCAAGACCAACGTGAAGGCGAAAACAAGTAAATCGACGAAAACAAAAAGTGTGGAACCATAATTTATAACTTTGTACTTGGTTTGCATTAGCATTGAAACGAGGCTCTCTGAAAAGCGAAAAGTCGAGAGAACAATCAAGCGAAAAATCGAATCGTTTGGCCATTAAGGCCTGGCAAAACGACTGGACATTTACACTGAACACCGACTGGACATTGCTCACCGTGTCCAGTGTATGAACAAATGAAAAATTTTGGAGGTGGCAAAACGACTGAACATTATCCAGTGAACATTTTCTTTGCGATAGGAAGCGCACGATTTTGGGGTCTGGAATCTAGTTTTAGGAGCCTGGGGCTAACCGACCATAGAGCGGCAAGGGGGTGTAAAATGGAAACAAAATCTGCCGCCAAAATTTTGAGATCGACAATCATGGATCGTAAGAGAAAGTTGCTTTGGTTTTGAGCATTATGGAGGCTGTTGACGATGAAGAACCCAAAAAAATCGAGGAAAAAAGAGAAAATGGGTAAAGCAATGCAATGATACATCACTATTTGACCACTTCTTTGCCTGTTTTTGGGACAATTCTGATTCCATTTCTTTCTACTGGTTTCCAAACTCTCCTTCGATAAGGTCTGGCCTGAGCAGGTATGGAGAATTGAAATGGCACCAAAATACGGTCCGCTGACCGCTGTTGCATTTGCAATGCGCTTGCGCAAGCTGGACAATGTTTAATGATGTGGCAAAACGGGTGAACATTGTCCACTGAACATTTTTGTCCACTGAACATTTTTGACTGCCTTCAAAATCGACTGAACAACTCTCAACATCGCTGAACACGACTGAACAAGATTGGACAAGGTGGCAAAACGACGCAACATTTTGCACTGGACATTTGTATTTGAGCGCCTCCTAAAAAGGCAAATGGAACAGTTTATGGAACCTCAACTAGCAAACATTATATGCGGATTTAGAAATAGACATAGTACTCAACATGCTCTACTTAGAGTCATTGAGACAATCCGTATGCATATCGATCAATCAGGTGTATGCGGTATGGTGTTGATGGACCTATCAAAAGCATATGACTGTCTACCCCATGACCTGCTTTTAGCCAAGATGGAGGCTTACGGTTTCAGCATAGACAGTCTAAAACTTATGCATAGTTACCTTGTTGGAAGAAGGCAAAGAGTAAAAATAGGCACTTGTTTTAGTGCATGGCAGGAAATCAAAGCTGGTGTTCCACAGGGGTCTGTTCTAGGACCCTTCCTATTTAACCTTTTCATAAATGACTTCTTCTATGAGATACAGCACTCTCAGGTATGCAATTTTGCAGACGATAATACAATATATGCATGTGGGCAAAACCTAGATTCCGTTGCCTCAAACATCGAAAGTGACATGAAAGCTGCAATTCGCTCGTATAAAAACAACGAAATGGTGGCAAACCCAGAAAAATTCCAGCTAATGTTCATAGGCCTAAAAGACGACATTAAATTGTGTGTTGATATAAATGGCATCGTGGTCCAGATGATTGATAGCGTAAAGCTATTGGGTGTGACAATTGACTCTATGCTAAACTTCAACCAGCATGTACAATCAATCTGCAAAAAAGCTTCAAAAAAAAGTCAGGGCTTTTTCTAGAATTGCTCCAAACCTTGAATACGAAAAAAATGTCATGCTATATAATTCGTTTGTACTATCAAACTTTAATTATTGTCCGCTAATCTGGATGTTTAGTGGAAAATCATCGAACAATGAAATTAATAGAATTCATAAACGCGCCCTGAGAGTGCTATTGGACGACTATGGGTCTACCTTTGAAGAGCTTCTGCAGAAGAGAGGTGAGCATACGATACACACTAGAAATTTACAAGCATTACTTTTGGAGGCATACAAATGCTTAACCTCAAAAAATCCCTCCTTTCTGTGGGATCTCTTCGAGCGTAGGCCCACAAATTACAATCTTAGAATAAAGGATCTCGTCCAACTACCAAGTACGAAAACAGTAAGGTACGGATTAAATTCTCTGAGATTTAGAGGAAGCATGCTATGGAACACACTCCCTGACATGATTAAATCTGCCAAAAATGACAGACAGTTTAAAAACAGAATCAAAGATTGGACGGGATCCACATGCTGTTGTATAATTTGTGCATAGCATTGTAAATAAGAAGATCACTTGGCCTGTATTAGTTTTAAAACTATTTATTTTTAGCCAACTTTAAAGAAATGTATTATTATTATTATTATATTATATATTATTATGTTCAGTGCAAATATCCAGTCGTTTTGCCAGGGCTTTAAACTTGACCAACTTTGAGATCAAATGTCGAAAGAAACATCGAGGGAAAAAATCGTATCGTTTGGCCAGGGCCTCATCGAGGAGCAGCAGGATTAACCATTAGAGACGAGGCAAACTCATTGCAAACAGAAGGGAGCACTCATTCAAGGGGGGCGCTCATTTAAAAAACATTTCTCGGAGGAGACGCTTATTTGAGGGGGCGTTCTGTCGAGGAAACACGGTATCAGGACTGTAATTGACCGATATCGAATTTAGATAGGACTAGTAACCAGGACTCTGGTGATTATAATCGGATGCAATGAACTATTATAGGTCTGTTACTAGTCCTATCTAAATTCGATATCGGTCAATTACAGTCCTGATACCGTGTTTCCTCGACAGAACGCCCCCTCGAATAAGCGTCTCCTCCGAGAAATGTTTTTTAAATGAGCGCCCCCCTTGAATGAGCGCTCCCTTCTGTTTGCAATGAGTTTGCCTCGTCTCTAATGGTTAATCCTGCTGCTCCTTGCTAACTTTAAGAAAAAGCTAGAGATATTATCACTGCCTAAGGCATTGGCAAAATCAAAATATCCAAAGTCTTAGGCAGTGATAATATCTCTAGCTTTTTCTTAAGGTTAGCAATGCCATACATTGAAAACTCCCTTGCTTATATCTTTAACACATCACTCGAAACCAGTAAATTCCCTGATGACTGGAAAACTGCAAGGGTGACCCTAATCTTCAAAGATGGTGATAAATCTGATAAATCAAACTATCGCCCAATTTCAGTCCTGCCGGTTATATCTAGACTATTTGAGAAACTAGTGTTTAATCAATTATACCATTATCTTGATAATAACGGTCTGCTTAGCACTAATCAATCCGGTTTTAGACGATTATATTCCACTGTAACATGTCTACTTAAAAACACCGATGATTGGTATACGGGACTAGACTCAGGTCAGATGCTTGGGATGGTATTTGAAGATTTAAAAATGGCCCTTGACACGGTTGATCATCGTGTTCTTTGTAATAAACTTGAGTTGTATGGCGTTCAACGAAGGAAACTCTCTTGGGTCGAATCTTACCTCACTAACAGAAAACAATACTGTTGCGTAGGAGGTTATGACTCTAAAATGGGAGAAGTTGAAGTTGGGGTGCCACAGGGATCTTGCCTCGGCCCGCTACTGTTCTTGATGTACATAAACGATCTTCCCAAAATTACCCAAGGTAAAGTATCCATGTACGCTGATGACACTAGCCTATGTCACTTGGGTAATGCTATTTCAAAGCTAGAAACAGCAATTAACGAGGATCTAAAGCTATTAGATAAATGGTTAAAGGGCAATAAACTATCTTTGAATGTAGCAAAGACGAGGTCTATGCTCATTTGTACATTGTTTTAAAAGAAGAATTCTTGAGAATAATGACGTAGAGCTAACTCTAATGATCCGTGAGAGAATTTGATCTTGTCGATGAAATCAAATACCTTGGCGTAAATGTGGAAGACAGTTTAAGTTGGAAAGAACACATAAAATCTGCTCCTTCCAAGGTGTCGAGAGGAATGGGAATGCTAAAACATGCGAAATATTATCTCCCAGAAGCCTCTTTAAAAACCCTCTACTCGAGTATTGTGGAGCCCTACTTCCGATACTGCTGCTCTGTGTGGGGAGCCTTTGGTCTCACGGAGAAAAATCGCCTTCAAAAATTCCAAAACCGAGCTGCAAGAACTGTGACCAGCAGCAAATTTGATGCCCCGAGCAGACCACTTATAGAGAGACTTGGGTGGAAGACCATTGATAAACTGATTGCTGAAGAATCTAACACAATAGTCTATAAGTCTCTTAATAATTTGGCCCCACAATACTTATGCTGTCTATTCACAAGAAACTCCGTCGGGGATGCCCGTACCCTACGTAATACGTCAACTGATCTTAGAATACCTAAAAAGACATCTTTAATTGGACAAAGGGGCTTTTCGTATCGCGGGGTAAAATTATGGAACAGCCTACCAGCTGAGGCAAAACTAGCATCATCTTTGGGCATCTTTAAAAAGTTGCTCCATTCTTATTAAATTTTACTTTTTACCTTTTTCTTTCTTTACTCCATTTTACTATTTTCTTTCTTGCATATTTACTACTTTTTAAATTATATTAATTGCATTGTAATTAGGGTTTTAGAATATTTTGTAATTTACTTATTGTATTTATTGTAGTATTTTTTACATGAAGGGTCCCTTGAAAAACAGCATTTGCTGAAGGGTTACCCTTCTTAAATATATCAAATCAAATCAAAATCAATAGGCGAGATACGTAGGTGTCAGAGTGAGTATAGTGTTTTAAAGTATCAACCGAATAATAAAGAATATTATAAGGATCTTATTGATACTTTTCATATCAAATTTGTCATTAAATGGATACTAAAAACAAAAGCAAAATGTTGCTCTGAATTCTTTTCGTAGTTCATAAATAGACAACTTTGAACTTTAACTCCATATGTTAAGGATGCTGCCTATACTCTGAGAGGGGGGGAGGGGGCTGAAGTTTGTGAAACCGTCTACGAGATTAAATACCTGACAATTAATTGATGGAAAGTTCATGCATATGCAACAACACAAGTTATCTAACACAAGAATTCTACGACCTCCGATAATGAAACACATCGACTCTTATTCTAACGAATATCATTGTACCTACGTTCCCGCTTATTCACTGGGCCTCTGTGTAATTTCAAGACATGCGAATACTTCTACAGTCTTTATTTAATACAGTGCCATTGATAGTGAATAACATTTAGAAGTGAATATGAGATATAGCCCTAAATTCTTCCAAGCAGACATAAATTTAAAATTTGAAATGTGTAAAATAAAAATCATATTCATAATATCCACTAACCTTAAAATTGTCTCTCTTCGAATTTGAACGTTTTTGCCAAATTGCAAAATTGCAACTGGCAAAATACCACTAGCACTATTTATACAGATCCTTCATAAAGCAGGCATTGTGTGTAGTCGTTACACTAAGCCGGTTTTTTGGCTTTGATGTGTCCGTATGTTCTAACCCGTTTCAGGTCGTTTCAGTGCTTTTCAGCTAATAGATACACCACAAATAATACATCATATTTTGCACTTGGTTACAGATTACAATAATGAATTGATTGATTCCAGACAAATATGCGTAGGTATTCCATAGATCAAACAACCAATCACTCTAATATTAAATCACATAATCAAACAAGCATTCTTTCCTGGCACACAGACACACAGAGACACACACAGAGACACACACAGAGACACACACAGAGATTCGTTGTTTCTCGACATAATGCTCGGCTTGTCAACGGATGGGAGTAATACTGAATATAAGAGCATCAGGGGGTGGAAATTACATATCTCTAACCTCCATAAGAAATCAATACACTGCATCAGGCGAGCAACTAGGAATTATTGAGGTTCGGGATTTAATCCACAAAACAGGCACATTAACATATCTTGTACAGAGCTATAGCTCAAAATAGCATTTTCTTTAGATTTAGTTCCTGATTTCATTACTTTTCAGTTTACTAATGATTATAAGCAGATGCACTTAGCAATCAAATTTCACAATTTCCAAGAAAAGGGCAGCCGTTATACTTTGAGGAAAAGGACAGGGATATAGGCCTTTAGTTGTGCACCTGATAAACTACGATGACACCTTCATTACATTAAAGGTGCTGAAAGACAGTTAGAACCCCGTCTGACATCTGTTTCGTATACCGAGTTGCACCTGCAAACTTGTGTACAATATGAAGGGATGCTTAATTTAATTTGTTCATGTCCATGACTAAAACCTACTTAAAACTGAACTCCAAGAAGAGTAAGAGTGCGATTTACCGTTTTACTAAATGCCTCGAAAGCTTGGTTGATAGCATTCTGGAGTTCTTCGTCCCTCTGAGCACACCCCAAAAACCCGGGACACGGTTTTAGACACGCAAGCTTTCGTAATGCCTTGTGGATGTTTTCGGACGAGCATGTAAGTAACTTGCCTTCGGCGCAATCACTCGATACTTTCTGTCTGCTTTCAAGGGAAATCACTCCATTTTCAGCTTGCAAAACTTCAATTAGCGTACTATAGAAACTCAATGATTCCCTCTGACCTTCATTCAATAAATACTCTAAAGTCATGTTGAAATTTCGATCAAGCAGAAAGTCTCTATGTTGCCTTCTGACGTTGTAAAATGCACAGAACGATTGCTTGAAAAAATCAGCTGCCTGTAAGGCCTTCTTCATGAATTGGCAAGCAGAATTGCAAACAGGCTTTGGGGGCTTCGTAGGAATAGCCGTGTCTGTTGGAAGAACTTCTGGCTCAATAATCACTTCCTCTTCCTCTGCTTCTTCTTCTTCTTCTTTGTCTTTTATGATCAAAGCTTTCAATCTATCCCTTATTTTCTTTGCCAAATCTCCCGGGATCTTCACAACTTTCTTCACCTTGGTTTTAAGTCTTCTCACAGTAGATCTAACCCGATCTTTAGCTCTCCTTGCCACCCCCCTCAGTTTGCTTCCCGCCTTTTTTATTGCTGCTTTCGTCTTGGCTGCCAATTTCTTCACTCCTCCTTTCACTTTCTGCCCGACTTTCCTGACACCATGTTTTACTTTTTTTACAACCTTTCGTGCAGCTCTGCCAATCTTTCTTACCGTCTTGCGTACCCTTATTCTTGGTCTCCTTATTCTTGGCCTAAACCGTCTCCATCCTGGACTGCGCTCAACGCGAACATGGGGGTCACCTTCTTCTTCCTGTTCTAAATCATTAGATGAAACCAAATCAGAGGCAGTTTCATCTATATCCGCCTCCTCAGGGCCAGCCAGTCCGCCTGTAGCATTGCTCTCATAGATAAACAGCAACAAAGAAACCACAACAAAACTCACAATTGATATCTGTTTCATTTTCTTTCCCTGCAACATACAAAAAAAATAAAAAAACTGATGTCAACAGGTAAATATAACTAAATATAAGATAAATACAATAAACAAATATCTGTACAAAAAAGAGTTGTCTACCGTTTTGTAAAACGTAGAGGGACAGCGTAACCAACGTATATAAACGTATATAAACGCATATAAACGTATATAAACGCATATAAACGCATATAAACGCAAATAAACGCAAATAAACGCATATAAACGTATGTAAACGCATATAAACGCATGTAAACGCATATAAACGCACATAAACGTATATAAACGCATATAAACGTATATTAACGCATATAAACGCACATAAACGTATATACACGTATATAAACGCACATAAACGTATATAAACGCATATAGACGCTTTTCACGCGTGACTACAATTGACAGCCTTTTACGCCCAATGCTGCAGGTGAATAATGAAACTTGCTCGGCTATTTCCTGATTTCAGTACTGAGACTTGATTAAGACTTTATTAGCAAAGATAGTCGAGTTTTTGTAACATTGCAGTGCTAAGAAATTATCCAGACACGAAATATAACCTTTAGCTAAAATAACAAAATTCTGAGCATCAATATTCTTTTATATATACTAGATACCTATATAAAAATATATATTTATATAAAAATGTGTATAGCTAAGTATAATGAATTCAATGTTTCTCATCTCAAAATACACATTTTTAAAAGGAAAATTTGGAAAATGGTGCATTTATGCAATTTTCACGTAGATTTGGGCCACCATTATGGAATTTGTGAAAATTTTGAGACCTTGAATTTCATAGTGTCAGAATGTGTTGTAGATTTATTTTCATCACCTTAAAGTTAATATATTTAGCTTTTATGGTTTTGGAGTTACTCACAACTAAAGACAGTGACTTATGCAAATCTCCACCTTTGTCACAAAATGCATGCATAGAACATCGAACTTTGAGAAACCGCATCTCAAGAACCGTAAGAGATAATTTGCTGAAATTTCAGTGCATTCATTTCTTGTGCAATGTAACCACATTTCGTAATATGAGTAAAATCGGAGGGGGTCACCTGGGGGCCTGTTGCTACTTTGACATGGAATGACTCATAAACACCTCATTGTCAAAGCTCCTTTTCTTCATACTATTACAAGAACAGTTTAAACTTAAGCATTTGTCTTTATCAAAGTCCTCATAATCATCTGGGGAGGGGTCTTATTCGAGGGGGGCTTATTAACAATTTGAAGTTCTAGCATGGGGCCTATTCGATGGGGCTTATTCGATGGGGCTTATTCGATGGGGCTTATTCGATGGGGCTTATTCGATGGGGCTTATTCGATGGGGCTTATTCGATGGGGCTTATTCGAGGGGGCTAATTCGAGGATTTACGATACACCAGGTTGTTTTCATAGCAAATTAAATTGTTAGGGGATTCTGCTGCTTAAAATAAAGAAAACGAACCAGCTTAGAAAAACGTTCCACATTCGTGTATTCACGCGACTGCATAACACCGACCCCCCTGGTAATTCCAACCCCCAGCTAATTGAATTTTCCATAAAAGTCAACCCCAAGCAAATTCCGACCACCGGCAATCAGGCACCGAAGAGTATGAAGTAGGAACTTTCGTTTGCGGCCGATGTGCAGTTTAGGGTAAATCGCGTTGAATTCTAGACGAAGTTACTCTTTACGATGAAGAGAGTCGAAACAGACGATAAAACGTGCGGTATTACTTACCAATTACTTAGGTTTCGGGTAAGGGTTTTGTGCAGGGTAAGGGTAAGGGTCAGGGTTAGGGCTAGCGTTAGTTGTAGAACGGGCGGAAGTTTCTTAATGGACAAAGGGATTTCAATGTTGATCGAGGGAAAAATAAGGGTAAATAAGTAGGTGGATGTTAACAATCTGTTGCAAGGAATATGGGCATACACTATATATCATTTGAATGTTCTCATTGCGTACGTCAAGAGTATGCGATAAAATTTGCGGGCGGATTTTAGCAATCCGTTCCGGTGAGTTACAGCTCGCCAGTGTCTATAATAGACAGTGTGAGTATGCACGCAGTAGAAATGATGATTCTTGCATATATTTCTTCCGTAGAAACAACACAGTATTTGAAACAAACACAACCTAAGATTGACCCTAACCTGCGCTCCGCGACCCTGTCCCACGAGGAAATAAAGAGCATAGAGTTGGTTACACGCAATTTCACCGCAACGGATTGCTAACATCCGCCTGCAAATTTTATCGCATATTCTTGACGTACGCAATGAGTACTTTCAAATGATATATAGTGTATGCCCATATTCCTTCCAATGGATTGTTAACATCCGCCTGCTCTTGTGCGTTAGGCTCTAGTAAAACTGTATCATTCAGGAGAAAACAAGGACTTTTAAAAATGCAGATTTCATGTGTAAAAAGTAAAGATACAAAGATAATCTTACCTTCAACTATGAACAGCTACAATCAGTATTAACGGCTCCAATTCTTCACGCCTGTACGTTTCAGGCAGTTGTCTCCCCTCCTATGCTGCGTGGTACAAGTTGTGAAACATTTACGTAGTAACAAGCCATTATATAGTCTACTCGCAGAGGGGGTCTTTCAATATCAGATATCATCCGGATGACATGTAATTCCGCTTTGCGTAACAAAAATCAAATTGCATCCGTCTTGATGACGTCAATCAGGGCTGATGACAAGTTTTTAGGCCGTTGCTCACGCAGAGAGCGTCGACTGAAATACGTTTTCACAAAGGCAACGAGTCAACCGTAAAAATAATCTTCCGATATGGCGTATTACCAACAAGGGGACCAATATCTTTTTGCAATCACATCGGAAGATGATTTTATAGGACGCATCGCCACTACTGTCCCAATATGTATTTTTAAACTGTGTACCTTCTTGCTTCACCTTACGTATATATTACTGCACTGTACATTTTGTTTCTGCGAATAAGCACAGCCCAGACTGGCAAGAAATAGACACGGCATTGGTAGGGGGCTAGGGGGCTTGCGCCCCCCCCACTTTTTGCCAGTCTGCACTTTTTATTAGGCAGCGCCGTGCCTAAGAAAACACTCAGCAAGGAAACAACAATTTTAGACGAAAGGCTAGCTTTAGAGAATAATGACGCCTTACAATAGAGGCGGATGTTCGTAAATTTTGGAGTGGGACATCAATGGTAAATCTACTGACTTTTAATCAATTGATATGCCGACTTTCCATACTGTAGTCCCTAAAAGTTTCCCACCATATGCCAAAAATCCCGACTAATCTACATTAATTGGTATTGTCCCCTCCCTCCGTCCTTCCAAAAACCGCCACCGTTGAAAAATAAAGACAGCAGCATTGAAGGGAGCAAAATTTAAAACCTCCACCAATACACGGTTTTTACATTAGAAAAAAGGGTATAACAGCATGCCGCTGAAATCAGACAAAAATTGAGAAACAATTAAGAAACAAAAGGCAGGCTGAGTTTCAACAGTAAACTTGAAAAATCTGTTTATGCGAGAAAATTGCTTAATTGAACTAGAAACAAAATACAAACAACATCTGTCTCTCAAATGTTTTTCACTAAAAATTCAATTTCTCGTCTCATAGTTGCCTTGCTGCTAAAGGAAATTTCAAGAATTTTAAGAAACACTCAAGAAAAATTTAAGGCTAAATTTGACATAATACTAAGAAACATCCAGGCTGAAGGGAGAAAGATTGTTTCTTATATATAAAACAACGTGTACCTGCAGTCAGTGCGCATTCTCATGTAATTAGAGAATTCAACTCATTTTTGCCTTCCAACAGAATACTGACGAAAAATAACCTCTTCCTCTCCATATTTTAGTCAAATCAAATAAACAGAGAAGGTGGTACGGAATGGATTCAAAATCTACCATGTGGCATAAACATTTTCCATAATGACGGGACATCTCAGTACTTCAAATAAAACGTGTCCAGAAGACACATTATATAAGCTGAAACTCGACAATTGATAAATGATGTCTATTTTGAAAAGTTCAATGAAATTCACTGTCATATTCCACAGTCTAACTCCTTTTCCACAGTCTAAATCCTTTTCCACAAAATAGCTTCAGCAACCAAGCTTGCAGTTACTTTTCAACTTCTCTCAGAGGCAAATATTCTTAAAAAATTTACACAAATAAATCGAAGGAGAAACATTCAATAATCTGTACAAGAACAGAATCACAGATGGATTTAACGATATCTGCAAGTCTCTTTACTCTACACTACTGAAAAGCATTTCATCCGAACGTAAGGAAATTTTACCACAACTAAATGTACAGAGACGGAATGCACCGTAAAAAGTGCCGTAAAGGATTCTATCACTAACAAAAGCACCAGGAATGACCTGTTCCTGTTCAACTCTATAAAAGTGGGTCGGATAGGCTTCGAGTTGAAATCTTACCAGTCAAGTGCCCAAAGAACGAAATCAAACCATATCTATACTACGAAGTACCCTACGTCAAATCAAATACACTATCAGCTATCATAGCCGCCAAATGTTTGAGACTTCTAATCAGGTCTGTTTTCTCCCAACGTAGCTGACCAATTAGGATGCAAAATGGGCCTAAATGTAGCTGTGGAACGCATGAGTGGTGAGAATCCTGCATGATGATTGGTCACTTAGGTTGGGAGAAAATAGATATGATCAGATTCTTAAACATTCGGCGGCTATGCTCTATCAGCTATGGCCCCAAATATATACACCTCAAATAACAGAAAGGGGAACACTGTAGCAGTAGGCCTTGCTTTACAAGTCACCTAGCAAATGCTGAACATGTCAATTAGAACTTTTTTATTTGTGACATTCCAAAATATATGTTGCAAGTAGGTTTCAATTAGCTGCAAATGAACTGTTTTGATTCACTTGACTTCAAATAAACTACTAAAAATCATACGAATACAAACCAAATACTCAAAAATCAAAGAAAAATATGCTTCCACTTAAGATAAAAAACCCACAATGATTGAAATAACTTTATCAAAATAAATGAGAAACAAAAGAAAGTTAAATAAATAAAAAGTTAATAATAAGTTCCTGTAATATGAAATAATTATCCCGATCATTCTAGCTTTCTAAATTTTGCATAAAAACTAATAAATCATGTAGACTAAGATCAGCAAAAAAATTAAAAAATTAATGAAATATGATTGTAGTTCATACAAAATCTGAAATAAACTATATATAAGGTATATAAAAAATATTAGTTTGCAATAAAGGAATAAAAGCATCAAATTAGCAAAAAAATCATGCTAACGATATTTACTTTCTAATCATTCTAAAAATAAGAATGAAATTATACTTATTAAAACAATTGTCTACTTTTGACAGTCGTGTGTGACTTACTTAATCTTGAAAGGGTTGCTCAAGGAGAATTTTGTTCTTTTTGGCTCTTTTTTCATTTGCGGCGGTCCTGGAATAGATGCAAACTGCAACCTCAACAATTGTAAAAAGAAAATTACAAAAGCATGGAAACTTTTGAACTAATAGGAAGTAATTGAAAACAAGATTCGCAGTTTCAACGACTACTGTGTCTTAGGATGATAAAGGTGAATCAGAATTACAGGGATGATGGGGTATGGTTGCTATGAAATGATAATATAACAAATTATGAAATAATGAAGGCATTGATAGATGAGAAATTACGAAAACAAATGAAGGCATTAATAGATGAGAAATTACGAAAACAAATGAACGCAATAATAGATGAGAAATTACGAAAACAAATGAAGGCATTAATAGATGAGAAATTACGAAAACAAATGAACGCAATAATAGATGAGAAATTACGAAAACAAATGAAGGCATTAATAGATGAGAAATTACGAAAACAAATGATAGATTACAACAACGTAATCTCATGTAATTCTACAGAGACTAAGAAAATATAGCCTCAAGTGATTTCATATTCAGTTCGGTTGTGGTGAACCAATATGTTGAATGAGCTGTACATATTGCCTCCACATGGATGTGCAACTCGATTGGTCAGAGAACAATACAGTTCGCATTCTCGTCCTAGTATCTCTACGGGTGAACCAATCAGTTGAATGAACTTTACGCTAAGATGTATAATGTCTCATGAGGATGGTAATCTATGGCTTTTACACAAAACACGTAATCACATGATTAAAATGGCCTAAAAAATATGGCCGACAACTTACCCTGGTCTGCCAAAGGTTTGTCATCCACAAAGACCGGACTTACTGGACTGAAAGGTAGAAAAGAAATGCATGAATATAGAATTTGGTATGAATTAAACACAGACAAACAATCAACATAGTCAAGGGAGATTTAAGATAACAATTAAAACAAGAAGCATAAGTAAAGACTTCCGGCGAAGGAGAAATCGTTCGAAAGCATACCAAAATAAGAATTCACTGCCGTAAATCCTCGAAATAGTCGCCGGGAGGCCTTTTTATTTTCGATGCTTTTTGGATAGGAGCTTATTCGAAGGGGAATTATGCCACATAAAACTTATTTTCAAAAGCCTTTTCTTCACTAACAGAACAGTAAATATAACCAACATTCTACTACAAGAGATTTATCATATTCTAATATGGGAGCTTATAAGAAGGGGGGGGGGGGAGGAGGTTACCTAACAATTTGAAGTATATTGAACTCTATAAGGATTGACTGTCCATGATTTTCACTTAAACTTCGTTCAACCTCAACTCTTTAATCTATGCACTTCGTCTCTAAAACAATTTGATCTTGATTCGGGTTATGTTTGAGGTACTAAAGGAAGAAAACATCACCTTTTTGGTATTTTGAGACGATTCATTTCAGCGACGCAAGAATCAACTAAAGCATCCATCATTGCACTCTGAAATACACAAACGGAGGAGCTTCAGTTTACAAGTGACGAGAGTAGAAGTGACACAAGTGATGAGAGTGGAAATATTTCAAGTAATGATTTACCCATTCCTGTGTTAGCATGACTTGGTGATAACACTCAGATATCTACTCAGCAACGCAATGGTGTAGAGCTAAATTCTGTAACAGGGTTGCTTTGTCCTGTGCCAGAGGTGTGGCAAACAAACCGCTGACGAGACCACACACAGCATAGTTTTCAAAAACTCTTATGTGTTTTTGACGCACAGTGACGCGACACGCCGCACCGTGACGCATCAAGTGTGAATTCAGCTTTAGAAGTACCATTGTTCTATGGCAAACTTGAGGGATGGATGTATATAACTAATAAAGTGAAGAACGGCTGTAGTCTGATTCTATCAAGACCCCTTTCTATTGTTCTTATTCATATATTAACAATATCCAGAAAAAGAGAACGGGATACAGGTCCTCTTCGAAAAGCAAAAGAGGAATAGTCCCTAAGCCTTCTTCTATGGCCTTGCAGCTGGGTAGTCAGCATTAATAATCGCTTACAGGAGCACCGTAAGAGAGGAATATTCTCAATATTATGGATATTCGTTCGATGGCCAATGTTAACATGTGCAAGGCTTTGAATAAACGAAGCTTTTAGTATTGTAATGACGTCATGAAAAGGCGGGTGTACCAGCATGGTTGCCAAATGTTTGAGAGCTCTGATCAGGTTTATTTTCTCCCAAACTAATTAACCAATCATAATGCAGGAGTCCAACCATACATGCGCTCCACAGCTAAATTTAGGCCCATTTTGCTTGTCGATTGGTCAGTTAGGTTGGGAGAAAACAGACCTTATCACAGCTCTCAAACATTTAACAGTTATGCCGTTTTGTAGCAATCATTTTCTTCTATTTGATTTCAATATTCAACTGGGAATTATAAGAAAAGGTTTATCATGAAAATTGGAGAACAGTCTACTGGCACTACAGAATTTTACTATCGATCGAAAAAATGGAAAAAATAACGTATTGAAAGCACCTTTTTCGTCCCACACTCATCAGAGAATGAAACGTTGGATGACGATCGAAAGGTGAACAGAAATATACAACTAGGTGTGGATGAATTCACGTGACAGTGGGTATATTGCGTCCAATTGGACATTTGGTTTGGCCAATTGACACCAAGTCGTTGATTTCTTAAGTACATGATAAATTTATCTCTATAAGCAACCAGACAGAAATGCTCGAAAAACCCCAAGAGTTTTCTGAAAGTATATCAAAGAGGTATAACTTACAGAAATGAGAGAATTGAACCACAAGGTATGGAAATTTAAGCCAGGTGATACTGACTTGAATTAAAAGAGATCAATACAACGATCGAATTTCCCAACAAAGATATAAAAAACTGACACAAAAAATTCCCGTGGTTTCAGAGCTTAATTCCCAAGGATTCTAGTACCAGATTTATGACGCTTTTAAAAATAGGTCTCTGTTTCCGGCATACATGAGAAAGAGCCATCACCCAATTCAACAAGACATGGTTTATAGCAAGGCCTAAAGTATACAAACCTGAGGAGAGAAAATTTGCAGCTGATTAGCAACATGCTTTCCATCACTTGACAATGTATCGTACTCTATACAGAATGAACCAACGCTGTTGTCTTCGGTTGATGGGGAGTAATCCCACGAAAGATCGTTGTACGAAAGGTTGATCAGAATCTCCTAAAAAGAAATGATGACATCAAAAACACAAATAGTCTTCCGTCAAATTCAACAAAAAAATTGACAAACAATAGCAGTAATATTCTGTGAAGCATAGCGCGGCACAAAAATGTATTGTGATGATGCAAAGTTGATCTAGCACATAAATGACTGTTAATTGGGTACAATGGTGTTGAGCAGTAGAGCTAAATCTTATGTCCCATAGGGGTGCTATTCCTAGAGCGTAGGGGGTGGCCAAAGGATACTGTGATATGGCCACAGACTTCATAGCTGTTGAAACAAATTGGAAGCATCCATCCATTATTGCAAACTGATGGACAAATAAGCTATGGCAGTAGCAATGATAAGAACAATTCTAGTCTGATTCTGTTTAAACTATTGTAAGGATATACGATTGATTCACACAATAGCGTTAACCAGAAAAAAGAAGGGTGACCATCAATGTTCGAGAAAATGAGGCAGGGGCCTCGTGTTATTTGTTGCTTCAACAAAAAACATCACAAGTCATGCGAATGGGTAGGATTACGTGTATGATAAAGTCACAAGAGAAAAACACAAAATCATGAGTTCATTTGTGTGACTTTAATCTAAGTTTTAAAAGCAATCTTCACATATTAAATGGAACAATAAAAGCATGACTTTCTTCTGATAATCAAAGTGATATTATTGTACTGAATATGGTCACGTGGTCACAGAATGTACAATATATACAGCACTACTTAGAATAAACGCCCTGGGCGTTCTCTCGAAGCAATACGACAGCTACAATAGTCACCAAACATCCTGAGACACTTTGTGCTCTTTTATTCTGTACTGTCATCCTTTCCTCCACCTAAATAATGTTATTTTGAGGAGAAGTACGCGCGATAATGAAAGAATTTCACTTGCACAATAATTTCAAGTGTCTCCTAGGTGAAACAACATTGTTCTTGGTGGATGAGGGTGCATCTAGAGCAAAAGGATGAAACACTGCGAAGAAAATGGTTTTTGTCATTTTTTCCTCAAGTTTCTCAAGGATTGTCAGTGGACATTGAAAATCATACTTCTTGGTTGATTGCACTTGAAATAAAATCGTTATTCACTGTTGATGATCATTAACATGAAGATTCAAATTTTTAGCAATTTGCGACTCTGTTGCAATACTGTCTGCAATTTTGATGTCATTCAACTATCTCGCGAATAGTCCTTGTCACTGCTGTCAAAGTATAGCGATATTTTGCTAACAAGAGGAAGCTATTGGAGTGACACTTTTGTAGCGTGTTAGTTAATGTAAAGAAACGCCTTGGGTCATTGAAGGTGCAGCACAAAATCAAATACTGGTGCTCCTATTACAATAAATGAAATGTGCACAAGTATATATCTGCTAAAGAAAGGATTAAATGCAATTATAATACTAAAATACGACAAATGACAATGGGATTAGAGCAAAATGGAGATTCCAACACAAAAATTAAAGGAAACAATCAACGAAACCAATCAGAGCAACTAATTACAGCAACCAATCAGACGAAGTCCAGATATACTCACAGTATTATTTTCTCTGAAAATGGTGATTCCCTCTCGACCAATACCAATCGAGACATTCATTGTGCGGGGCTTCCAAAGACGATGATCGTGTGATATCTGTTCAACCTGCCCCTTGAAAAATGCCGCCCTACGAAAATAGAATCTCTTAGCTAATGCACTAACGCAATAGCTCCTGAAAATCCAGTCGCAGAAAAAGAGATGTTATAGACTAGGAGGCGTTTCCTACAAGTTGTATCGAATTTCAAATTTCCTTCTTAATACAATAAAAGAAATAACATGCGAGAACAAAATACAATATGCAAAAAAATTCGTTGCCTTCTAAAGTAGCACAAAATTGAGTAAAATCTAAAATTCCTACTTTGATAATCTTGTAGAAGGGATAATGCTTTTCCTACCTGAGACTACTAAATAAATGCCAGTATACTTCATGAAATCATTCACAACAAATAACTGAATCAGTTGTCACAAAATAAACTCCACATAATGATCATGTCATAATTGTTTTTGAAAAAGATTCCACCTTTGAAATTTGAAACAGGAACTTGTCATAACCGAAAATACGAAAGGGTATATATATAATATATAATGAATACATAGAAACACAAAAGGTTTTACGAATTAAATTGCAAAATCGGTCCTTGAAACCCAATTGATCCTCATAAATTAATGAAAATGTGGAAGATACAAACCCATAAAATGGCAATGTCCAACAGAATTCCAGAAATAGGCGATAAAACTTTTTTGGTTCATCTGTTCTTTCTGAGGCACGTTGATATTGATCAATTAAATGCTGTTCAACTGTGTTGCGGTTAAATTTCTTTGAAAACCATTGCCTTCTTGTTGCACTTTGCGGCAAGAAGTTCTCAAAACTTTTTCTAATTGAGAAACAGTTCATCAAAATCACCACCAAATAAGGCTTTATTGGGATGAAAGGAAATGAATACATCTTAATTATGAAATGGCAAAGATGACCTCTATGCTTTTCATTACAGATTATAAATATCGAGTAATGCTTAAAGCTAGTAAGATGGGCAATCTCCATTGCCAGGTGGCAACGCTCCATTAATACGGGCATTTGCCTTTGTCAGACGGGCAATAGTCTTTAATTGACGGGTAGATGTCCTTATCAAGCCGGTCATTGTTCTCGTCAGATGAGCAGTTGTCCTTGTTTGACGTACAGACGATTTTCATGGTCAAAAAAATAAAGTCTAATCCCCTAAAATGGTAATAGGACACTTAGACCATGATGGTTTTTACATTTCACTTTCTATTTTAATTCTATTTATTTACATTCACTCGCAATTTGTTGGTCATTTTTATAAAGACTTTTAGTAAACTTAGAAATACTATTAGTACATTAGTAATTAATTCTCTTTTTTCGATTTAGATATTTCGTTTTAAACAGGGCCAATAGAAAAACAGCATTTAACTGAATCTGTACTCGTGCAAATATGTAAAAATAAAATGAAAATGAAATATACAAGATCTCTAGTGCTCAATAAAATCATTCAGTATATTTCTATCAGAAGGGGTGGAACTTGCAATACACGAGCACCTGCTGCTAATGATCTTCATTTGTGCAGAGTTACAGTAATTTTGGAGATGGAGCTTCAAATTATTATGTACATTCTAGTCCTCATGCATGCAGATATTGAACTGAGTGGAAAGAAATGTCACGAGATGTCACGATATGTAAGATAGCTTGATCAGATATGAGTATATCTCATTTACGTTCAGATATTTTTTGAAATTGGTAAATAATACCTGAAGAATCCAATGTGATGCTTTTCACAGTTAAACTTCCCATGTTCAATGCAGGCCAATAAACCGCCCAACATTTCTGCATCAGCATTTGCTATTCTGTACCGGCCTTTCAATACATTCAGTTTCGCCTACGAAACGCTTAAAATGATGAGAACTAGAATAAAGTCAGTACATTCTGATACTTCAAACCAACACAGACTAGTGCAGGATTGTCTTGAACTGTCACACAGTTAATCATTTTTCATACCAGAAAACCTGACATGCTGTCAATGCAAACAGTGAAAATACATAACCAAATATACTTCATGAAAAAGTAATGATAACACATTCTTCAGAATCATTTCAAAAACTCCATACTCGCAATCAACGTTACGTCACATATGCGATTACGTACGCTAGTAAGTGCCCAGGGTGAATCTGAGATTGAGCGTGCGCCGAAGATTTTCGTCCACAACATTTTCTGCGCAACAAGCACGATCTGCGCAGTTTCCTCCGTGCCAAAAAACGCTTTGAGTAGGAAATAAAGGGTTTGAATTCAAAGCAGAACGAGGGGTAAGTTAATGGTCAAGCTTACAAAATCCTACTTGGTAATAATGACCTAAACCAAGAGTCGCTTGAAATTTTCTCACAGAATTGTGGCATCCAAAAGCAGTAACATCTGCAGTGTTACCAGGAAAATTAATCCGAAGCAAGATGACGAAAGTTACGATAATAATAGTAAATCTAATGCTTCAAAGAAGGTTCTCCTTCTAGGAGACTCTCATGTTCGACGAGTTGGTGAATCGAATTTTCTCGCCAACTGTTTTATTGCCAAAGGTATCGGAGGTCTACTAAGTGGTCAACTCATTTCGAAACATAGGGGATCAGTCAATAGTATCTTACCAAATGTTGATGAAGTTGTTATACACGTGGGCAGTAATGACATTAGTAAAGGCATTAGTCAAGAAAAGGTTGTAGAAAACATTACTTTGGCATGTAAAAGGCTCAAGGAGGTCAACCCCAACGTTCGAATAATTGTATCCTCGATTCTCCTACAGAAGTATGACACACCGAAAAATCTATACATCGTTGAGTCTAATGCTGCGCTGGAGCGTAACTGCTTTTCAAATGGTTGGGACTTCCTTAACAATTCTAACATTGCATTCAAACATATAGATAAATGGGGCATGCATCTTACCCCTGAGGGATATCATTTGTTTGCAAGCAATCTTCATGCTCACTCGTTTAGCGGGTGACAAGCACACTAGAGGAGCGCAGGTTGGTGCTAGCCATTCTAAACTGAATTCCCTTGGTCAAAAAACCAATAACATATTTAATAGTATAACTAAATCTAAAAAGGGTTTAATGATGGCATCCCTGAATGTTAATGGGCTAAGAAGTCACTTGGACGAAGTTAAAATTCTAGTGAACAGTATGGGATTAGATATATTAGCATTAAACGAGACTAAGCTAGATTACTCAATCGAACATCAAATTACAGACATCAATGGGTATAAGCAGCTGCGCCTTGATAGATCTCGCTGTGGTGGCGGGATCTCCATATATGTCAAAGATAACCTTAAGTTCCTACTCAGGAAAGATATCCCTGTTGAAAATATTGAGTTACTCTGCATTGAAATCCAACCACTAAAATGCAAATCTTTTCTCTTTGTTGCCTGGTATAGGCCCCCACACGATCCAGTTTGCACCTTTCAAAAATCAGAAAGAGTTCTCTCATATCTTGATAAAGAGGGCAAGGAAATCATTCTTATGGGTGATATAAACTGCGATCTATCCCAGGAATTGGAGGGACTTTCGTCGGATAGCAATTCCAGGCATTTACTTAATTTATACCAGCTGTTCAGTCTTAAACAGATTATTAAAGAACCAACTAGGGTCACATTATCAACATCTACACTCATTGACCATATAGCTACGACTTGCACGGACAATGTTTTAGATTCGGGGGTACATAAAGTAGCGTTGAGCGACCATTACATGGTCTTTTGCAAACGGAAACTCAACGCTGCCGTTGGTGGGAGCCATAAGATGATTAAAACTAGAAATATGAAAAAATTTAACCATGAGGCTTTTATAGCCGATGTTTCAAGAGTCTGCTGGGAGAATGTTGTTAGTAAATCTAGTGACATTAATGTTATCATTAGAGAATGGTCATCCGTATTTTCTGCTATTATTGAAAAGCATGCTCCAATAAGAGAGATTAGGGTTTCTGATAAGAATTCTCCATGGATTACGAATGAGCTTAAGTCCTTGATGAAATCCAGGGATAGACTTAAAAAAGCTGCTATTAAACACAAATCTCCAGCCATGATGGGTAGATATAAAACAGCCCGTAATAAAGTAAACAACCTTAATGTCACACTAAAAAGGCAATATTTCACTAACAAGATTATTGAGTGCAAAGGTAATATGAAAGAAACTTGGAAGACAACTAACGCACTTCTCAATAAGCGCAGCAAATCAACCAACATCACATCTCTTAGTGTAGGAGACATTGAAATCCATGAGAAAAATGAAATCTCAAACAAGATGAACGATTACTTTTGCACTATTGGCAAAGAGTTAGCTGATAAAATTGATCCATCTCCAAACCCGCTTTTAGTTGGTAACTACAGGATAAATGAAGGTAATAAAACGATGAAATTTACAAAGATTAACGAACAAAATATTAGGGATGCCATTGGTAAAATAAAAACATCTAAGGGCTTTGGAAACGACAATATCTCTAGTTATTTTCTGAAACTTGCCTTGCCTTACATCGTCAAATCGCTAGCGTACATGTTTAACAAGTCCTTAGAGGATAGGGAGTTTCCTTCTCTTTGGAAAATTGCTAGAGTTATTCCTATTTTCAAAGACGGAGATAAAAGCGCCAAAGAAAACTATAGGCCAATATCAGTCCTCCCAGTCGTTTCAAGGCTCTTTGAAAAATTAGTGTACAACCAACTTTATGAGTATTTAAACTCGAATGATCTCTTAGCTCCGAGTCAATCTGGATTCAGATCACTTCACTCAACAGCCACTGCTCTTTTGAAATGTACTAATGATTGGTACAGCAGCTTAGATGTGGGAAAACATGTTGGGGTTATATTTGTTGATTTGAAAAAAGCTTTTGACACAGTTGATCACAAAATCCTAGTGCAAAAGCTTGCTCACTACGGTATCCACTCTTCGGAGCTAATGTGGTTTAAGTCGTACCTCTCTAATCGCTCCCAGTTTACAAGGGTTAATGGTGTGGATTCTAAAGTTCAAAATATAGATATAGGTGTCCCTCAAGGCTCGTGTCTTGGCCCATTATTATTTTTACTTTATATCAATGACCTTCCTAAAATCACTAATAACGCTAAGGTGTACATGTATGCTGATGACACTAGCCTAAGTCTACAAAATCATAGTATGTCCCAGTTAAACAGGGCATTAAACCAGGACCTTCTAGCTCTTGATAAATGGTTGCGGGGAAACAAGCTTTCTCTTAACGTTGCTAAAACGCACTCCATGGTAATTTCTACTAAACGGAAGCTTGCAATCTTGAAAAATCAAGCTGAGCAATTACATCTGCATATAAGGCATAATGATCTCGATGTTGTTCAATGCACTAAGTATCTAGGAGTCCATATTGACAATACTCTTGATTGGAAGAATCACATTCAAGAAGTATCGAAAAAGATTTCTCGATCTCTTGGGCTGATAAGGTATGCCAAAAGGTTTTTACCTTTTGAGTCACTTAAAAATCTGTACACTGGTTTGGTCGATCCACATTTTCGCTACTGTTGCGCAGTCTGGGGTGTCTGTGGACTTACTGAATTACAGCAACTACAGAAGCTTCAGAATCGCGCAGCCAGAATAATAACTGGAAGCAATTTTGATGCTCCTAGCAAACCTTTAATCATGGGCCTAGGTTGGAAAACGATCGAAGAACTTATCCAATATGAAACGCAAGTACTTGTCTACAAAGCTAGAAATGGGCTTGCCCCTCAGTACCTCTTCGACATGTTGGTTGCAAACTATTCTGAGGCCACGTATAATCTACGAAATACTGCCACAGATCTCAAGCTGCCAAAGAGGAATTCCTCTAATGGGCAGAAGGGCTTCTCCTACAAGGGCTCGAAAATGTGGAACAGCCTACCAACAGAATCGAAGCTAGCACCTAACCTTGCCTCCTTTAAAACGTCTTTGATGCATGATGCATGAATTGTATATAGCTTGAAATTATTTTTTTCTTTTTTTTTTTTTTACCAATATATGTTTTGTACTTTTATCATTGTATCTTTAATAATTTTGTAAATAATATTTTATATAACGGTATATCGCTTTTAGGTAGTAGACATTGTAATTAGGCATTTTTTTTCAAATTTATTTTTCAAAACATGTATTGTATTTAAATGGAGGGCCCCTTGAAAAGCAGCTGTAGCTGAAGGGCAACCCTCCTTAAATATTTTTAATAATAATAATAATAATAATAGTTCTGCGCTAAAACGTTCCATTAAGGTATCTCCAACTTGAAGTACTGCGCCGAAGATCTTCCGGAACTTTGCATTCGGGTTCAAGAAAACTTCATTTGATGCAATAACGTCATCAATATTGAGCGATAAGCTAAATCAAGATGTTATTTATAAATTTATATTTATATTTATATTCATATTTATATAATATTGTTGATGATTTGCTATTATTTTCCTACAAAAATCCCTACTAGAGCATCTTTCCTCTTTCATTTTCTAGATGTGTGTTTTTAAAAACTTCCTTATACCACACAGCTATGTCACAGAATCTAGTCAACTAACAGATTCCTCAGTACAAAATTCAATCAAAATACCTCTTCAAACAGTCTTCTAATCACTCTTTCATCAGTTATCTGCAAAAACAACACTGCTGGCTAAAAACTTCAAAATAAAAACACCAGTACAGAACAAACATACTTTCTGATCTCAAGGTTGTAACTATAGCGTTAATTTTTAGTTGCTAATTCTCAATAAGTATACAATTAGCAGTCCTTCTTCGTTCAGCGCGTGTGATCGCGCTCAAACATAACTACACGAGCGGAAAGGTATGACTGAGAATTTACTGTTAACATCAAATTCTCATGTGCTCATTTGACAGATGATATGCTTTAAGATGCAAAACGAAGGAAGTCCTTGAAACAAAATAGTATTTTGATGGTAAAGATTCTGAGAGAAGATTCTGGTGACGATTATAAGGACAGTTCTGGTGCCAGACAAAAGTCCCATACGAAGATGTACTTAAAGCTAATACTTCAGACTGGTATTCCTGTCTTTTGAACAATTTTTCTTGGTGGATTTTATCTTTTCTACATGTTTCACATTGCTGAGCACATATATAAAAGTATATTACCAATGCGAACGCATGCGCAAAACTATATGTGTATGCTAATTATCACACGCGCCGAATTCTAGTAAAGAAAAGGACGGAATTCAGATCCATGGCACTATGTACATTATATCAATTCTGCCTTATAAATTGTCCAATGCTCACCTTGAAAAGTATGGAAGGTGGATGGGTACTTGAAATACACTTATGCCCCACCCTGAACTTTCAGAGTCACATCCATGAGTAATGAAACTTTATGTTACACCGATAAATTTATTGGAAATTGAGTAGGGCAGTGAGGACCCAGGTAGAACAATAAAAAGAAAGTGTGATTTGTTTCACAGTAGGTGAAGATAGGCGCAATGCAATTTTCCTAAGGTCTTCCTCATACTTTTTTCTCCATATAAGCCACATTCATATTTAACAATTTGAGAGGGTACTTTTCAAACACTTGCATACATTAGAGGTGTGTCTCCTAATAACCTCTGGTTCCTAAGTCTGTGCGTAAGTATGAAAAACCACAACAACAATATACTACTTCACAAGAGAGCTTTTTCCACATCACAAGAATGGATATAAAAATTTTACCAAAAGGCACTCAGTTGTATCCTATATTTTACCACTAACTTGATCATTAATGCTCAAAAGTTAACAATCTGCAGCAGGCTTCAGTTGATTGTACCCAAAAACACTCTAATACAATATCATAGTGGTTTCCTGGATAGCAGGTCTTGCCCGGAATGGCGCTCGATGGAGCGTGAGCGCCTAAATCTTTTGCATGGAGCGGGATTTATCGAGCACCCAACGTCTTTAAGTCATATCGTAAAGAAACGTTTTGTTACGACTAGAAAAGCCTAAATTCAAATCATCATTGAGCTAATCTTTAATAACTTGTCTATGTCCGGTTGGTCGGAAATTGTCCGATTTCACATAGCTGTGTGGATAAGCACACCCTAAAAGCATATCACACCTTTTAATATCATAGGCCCTTTTACACACTATCAAAATATCAAACATTCCTAGATTAGAGTCCCCATTTAACTTTGCTTTTAACGAATCTTTCCTATGTATTTTACATGAATTCATTGAAAGGGTGCAAAACAGAGCTCCTAAATTGTTCAAGGAGCCCATTTTTAGAGCAACTTCGTTCTGCTCAAGGCAAAGGCTGGGATATAAATTCAGAAATTTCTGTGCACAAACATATTCAACAATATCATAAGATTACTGTCAATAAAAAGCCTACAAACCTTTCTCTCTTCAGCTAATGAGAAGAAAGAACTCCTTTGGAAAACCATAACTGGTTCATCTACAAAAGACAATGCGATAACTGCATTACAAGGAAAAATACTGTTCTAAACCTTTCGGAGAAAGATATCAGAGTATTCAGAACAAGGTTTGAGACAAATCATGTGCCTAAAATTGAAAAAGATTGTTGAAATTACCTAACAAACTCAAGAGAGACTTGGCCAATAAATTCAATTCTCAACAATGTACAACTGGAAAAGAAGGAGAGAAGGGAGAAGAGGGGATAGAAGGAAAGAAGAGGGAAAAGATGAGGAGAGGAGGGGGAGGGGGAGAAGAGAAGCAGGTAGAAGAAATGAGATGAGAGGGGGAGGAAGAAGAGAGAAGAGAGAAGAGAGAAGAGAGAAGAGAGAAGAGAGAAGAGAGAAGAGAGAAGAGAGAAGAGAGAAGAGAGAAGAGAGAAGAGAGAAGAGAGAAGAGAGAAGAGAGAAGAGAGAAGAGAGAAGAAAGAAGAGAGAAGAGGGAAGAGGGAAGAGGGAAGAGGGAAGAGAAAGGGGAGGGAATAGAAGAAGGAAGAAGAGGGGAGGGGAGGGGAGGGGAGGGGAGGGGAGGGGAGAGGAGAGGAGAGGGGAGGGGAGGGGAGGAGAGGAGAAAAATGCAAATGAGAAACGATGGGAGAAGAAAGAGAAAGAGGAGTGAGGGAGGAGGAAAGGTGAGAGGACAGGAACTAGTGTATAGCTACCATAATGACAAAGAGATTGAAGGAACCTTGTTGAATTTCATCTTCTTCTGCCCATGTATACCTCTTGAGAAGGTCTTTCCATTGCCTTCGCAATCGAAATGGTACATGTTCATTCTTCAACTGCAGCTCTGAAATGCAAAAGAATAAATAAAATTCATGCACAAATAAACCTCAGGTTGTAGGCCAAATGTTACAGTCTTCTGTAATAAAGTAAGCAATTTTTGCAAATGGCAGAAAAATCAATAAATTGACAAAACATTATTCCACAGGCACCCAATCAAGTCAGACTGTATTAACAAGCATCAGTATGTTGCAGAGATACCACTGAGGGAGGCTTGGGGGACTCAGCCAACTTTTTAAATGATAAGCATTTCTGGGGGCTCAACCCCTTCCCAATGAGCATATGTTAGTTGAGTGAGTTCCTGGCTTGTTATTACCTATGAACTAACCTCTATTACAGTTTTATGAAGATCTTCCATAAAGTATCCTTAGCTTATGCATAACATTGTATGCATTTACACTTGGAAAACTTGAATGAGAATTGGGTGTGGTCATGGAAGTGGTTACAAAACAACAATTAAGGATCATCACCATCATCATCACCGTTATCATTATCATCATCACCATCATCATCACCGTTATCATTATCATCATCACCATCATCATCATCATCATCATCATCATCATCATCATCATCATCATCATCATCATCATCATCATCATCATCATCATCATCATCATCATCATCATCATCATCACCATCCAAAAAAAGGAAAAACATTTCATAACAAAGCATGTAGGAAAAGCCATGTATTGGAGTTGATAGAATATTTAATACAGTCAAAACAATCTATTCAAACTTGAAACTTTTACAGCTTCTAAAGCATAGAAAGCAACAAACCTAAAAGAGGTGAAATAAGCCATATTGCAAACACATCATTGAACTTATAAGGGATTGATAAAATATCCATCATCATCTGCTTTATTTCACCAGTTAATGTTTGTCTACCATTATCCAAAGACAGCAAGTGTCCAGTGCCTTCCTTCAGGAAGACAGCAATATTTAATGCTAAACAACAAGAAAAACAAAAATTATAAGTTTCTCTAGATACACTCTTCACTTGAAAGCAGTAAAATACTTCTGTCTTGTGTAAGGTGTAATGTTGCAATGAATAAGTGAACACCTACTAGCTAGAGAGAAATAGTTTGGGTGATAGAGTAAGATATAGAATGCTTTGTTGTGTTGCCATGATTGAGTGTTTGATCATGATTTATCTGTGAGACAGAACATAATATCAGGGAAAATCATTTAATCCACTATTAAGCATATCATATAGCACTAGCAACTACAACCATTTTGATAGATAAATATAATTATTCAATACTAGTTTCAGATCTTTTGCAGATGATGAAGTATGTTTCCAAACAATGCAATGAGAAAGAAAGACCAAAGCATGCACAGCACTGCATTCAAAGGATGCATTTTTCTGGATATTCACAATAAGGCAGAGTGGTTGTCTACATGAAAGCTAATAAAGTGTTCAGAAAGATATTAGAGTGTGACAGAACTGGAGAGTGCCCAATGTACAGAGGAAAGTTTTAGCAAGGAAGAGAAAGAGACAGGGAAAGCTCTAAAAGAAATATAAGTGGTATAAAGAGGGGAATTATCAAATGGTTATCTATGTAGAAGTGAAACCTAATGAACAGTTGGCAAAAACATGCAGGAAAGCTCTAAAGGAAGCAAAGCTGAAAAAACACATTGTTGAACACAAAGGAAGGCCACTAAAAACAATATTGACAAACTCAGATCCATTCAGAAAACTGCATACGATTGAGATGTTTGCATGGTATGCAAGTTAAGTCTAAATGCTAACTGTAAGAGCAGTAGCACTGTGTATCAAGTTAAATGTCAAGGATGCACTGGAAAGAGAAGGAACAGCAGAATATATGTGGGAGAAATGGCAAGAGATGTAGGAGAAAGAATAGGTGAAGATCTACAGAAGTATGAAGCTTAAGACAAGAGCTCAGTGTTCCACAAAAACATAGAGAAAACACATGGGAGAAAAAGACAAAATGTAGAGTTAAAAGTGATATCATCTTGTGGAAACAATGCAATGTTAAGACAGGTGACAGGTGACAGGTGACAGACAATGCAATGTTAAGACAGGTGACAGAGGCTGTTCTCATCAAAGAAATAAAACAAGAGCTAAACAGAACAGAAGAATGAGGAATTTGAATGATCTACATGAAAAATCAATGAAGTTTGACAAGATGAGCTTAACAAACATAATGAAAAGATCAAAATCTAATCTCACTGGGCAGGTTGCTGAAGGACAACAAAAATTCTGAGAGATCAAGCAAAGACATAAGTGTGTTTATGACTTTTGGTTTTTCTAATATAAACTTAATATAGCTATGAAGCTACCCAAGTACAACTAACTATGAATAAACCATTCAAACTAGTGTTCTACCATATTGCAACTGGTGGAAAATTCCATTAACATTTTGCATCAAAGTTGATGATGCAGAATTTCCAGTTTTAAGCATAGAGCATGAAGATAAATTTCAAATTACACCTATAAAATACTATCCCAGTAACACACCAGCAACAACAAGCAAATATGTAATTATAGTTAAGACATACCTTTAGAGTTCTTTGCAGAATTTGGGGTAGCAGACAAACTATGCTTAACTTTTTGCTTAGGTGGAGCATAGTCCAATGTAGATGGAGCCCCATATGACTTGGATTTCTTCAAGTCTGGTTTTTGTGGCATGGCAGCCCTCTGTTCCTTTACTTGATCTCTTTTGCTACTGCCCACATTGGGTAATGCCTCTTTCACAACATCAGCTCCTCTTTTATTTGACATTTTCTCTCTATTTTCCTTGTCAATTAAAACCTCTGAAGAAATGAAGTGCCTGATTGTATGACATGGTAGGAATAGGGATGCAGTAATATTTACAAGAAACATAATTCCTTATTTATATACAATGATTGGTTATCTACTTTGAAAAACTTAATGATGTCAATATAGGTAGCACAATAGAATGCACTAAGATATACAATTTTTGGCAACAAATACATGTCAGGTTACAAGTATTAGAGAACAAAAGGTGAAAAATACCTTTGTCATCCGATGGTATAGAATCTGTGGCTTTTCCATTATCATCTTGTAATGACAGACTTAAATCCAAAAGTGTACGTTCAGTTTTGTTGCATGGCTTTTCAGGTGACGAAAATGAGGTCTCTGATTCACCATCCTTGAGAAGGTGTTGATGCTCTGGCAGACATTCTGCCATGGCTGAAAAAAGCATCAAATGTCATTATATTCTGTAAGCAACAAAAAATCCATTTCATGAAAAGACATGTAAAAAGCATATAACAAGCAAGCAATAATGGGATTATCCTTCTGCTCTACATGAAAGGGCAGATGCTTACATATTTATATATACATATGCACATGTGTGTGTGTGTGTGTGTGTGTGTGTGTGTGTGTGTGTGTGTGTGTGTGTGTGTGTGTGTATGTGTGTGTGTGTGTGTGTGTGTGTGTGTGGTGTGTGTGGTGTGGTGTGTGTGTGGTGTGGTGTGTGTGTGGTGTGTGTGTGTATGTGTCTTTTGTAAGTAATTCTCTACTTATCACAGCAGACAGTGATATATTTCATTCCCAGCTTTACCTCATTATCAGGGGGTGGCACCAGTCACCACAGATTAGGGGCATTTCAGCAAACCATACCTTTTTGGGACCATTCCTGTTAGCATAGCATGCAATAAAATATGCAACTAAGCATCCTACAACTGAGGGTGAAAGATGCCACAATATGATATAAAAAGTACATACACCTTGCTAGAAATCGTCCACATTCTCAAATCCTCTCTCTTAAATTTCAACCAATTATTAAAGTCAATCATGGAGAAAACTAGGGGCAGATCCCCCAGCCCCCCAGTGGTGTCTCCACTGCATATCAAAATAGTGCACTTAATGATTCAGTCTTACCAAAAAAGAACTAACTAGCAAGAAAATGACTCATTCTGTCCAAAACATTGATCATAGGAACCTTGTATATAATCTCATTACTGCTGCAAAGCAGTGTAATTGACACTAGCAGTTAAACACTCTACCAAAGACCATCAATCAAGCAAACAGCATGAGATCACTACTAGCCATATTAAAGAAAACTAAAATACTGCCCATTGCAACAAAATTGTTCAATTAGTTGATGGACAAAATATGAAACTGTGCCATCTACAGTACCATTTTTAAAAAACATTTATAAGCCTATAATCCATGGCATTGCCACATATCTCTATAACATAAGTGTATTATCATAGTCTATGGGTGAGTGGCCAAGTGGTTAGAGCCCCTGAATGCTGTGCAAAACATCAATGGTTTGAGCCGAACCTCTGTATCATAGTTGGGGTGTTCGCCCACTGTCCACCCAGCAGCAAATGGGTACCTAGTGGCAATGCTGGGGGAGTTAAAGGTGGCAAGGAAAGGAACTGGCCACCCTACCTCGCTATGCAAGTTGCCGGTGGCTCAGGGTAAGTGTTCCTCTAATGGGCACCCCCCCCAACATACGGAATCATATGTGGGACTCGCCACTACCTTTACTATCATAGTGAGAGTTTTTAACTGAATTATGGGCAGTAGTAGTGTACAGGACAATATCTTTTGAATTAAAGATAAAACTTTATCTAGCAGAGAATAAAGCCATGCTATGCAGGTCTATCAATATCAATAACTGCTATCACTTGGTTTGGAAAGTTTCTGTTTAGGAGATTAAACAAACTGAAAGCTGGAAACATGAATCAGAGCTACAAAGCAAGTGCATATTTCCAATATATTCTTACCATATTCCAATACCAAACATAGAATAACCTACCTCAAAAGTATCAACATTGTAAGCTATAACCTTTTTTTGCATCAAAATCATAATCTATAACCTATTTGGACAATAGACTTACGATTAATGATTTGCAAAGCTTGTCTACCAGTTAAAGGACTGTGAGTTGTCAATGTGTATGGCTTCACGACTAAAATCTTGTTTTGTGGAATATCTAGTATCACAGATGGAGGTTTAGTCTTCAATGGGGGAAGTGTTCCAGCTTTCATAAAGTCTACCTGTCTGTCCAAACCAGAAACATTCCTTCTTGATTGACTGGGATATGCTGTAGCCATGTCCACCCAACACTAAGGTAGCCAACTTGTCTCTTCACAGTTTTGTTGAAAATCCTCCATAAGTTTACACTTGACTATTGAGCTCCACGCTATTGTGCAAGAGCACAAAATACAGCAAAGATATAAACTGCTATATCGTGCAAACCCCTTTTAACGTGCAGAAACTGCAACTCCTAGAAGGCCTAGCTAGCTCCATGCATGGTCTGCGACGTTTCCGTTCATGGCACAATAATATCAATTATCATCGACAATGCGGTGTAAAACAAATTAATCATTAACACTTTGGTCAGTTCAGGCACAAGAAACTCTAAACATGTTGCAAAATGTGAATACGAGCTTTGCAACACATTGTCTGAATGTTTGAGGTTCACAAGTATCAGTGTGTAAATAGTCCTATTTCACATCAGAGTCAGTAACCTGCAGTGACCTGCAAAGAATAATATCAGCAAGCAAGTTGCCACCTCATGCACATCAAAACAAATTCAGAAAACTCTGTCATACCGTTGACACTTCTTACTTCACTTGTCTGTTCCCTTCTGAGTACTGCAGATCATCTTCCCGTTGTCATTATCCACTTCAGCCCGACACTGAGTGACTTGCATTATGTTTCTGCACAGGAGATTCAATTCAATTCACTTCATCGTATTTCTGCGGTTATGATAAAGGCAAAAACACACTAGTAGTTTCGAAAGCCGCAAAACTACTTGCAAAAGATGCGGAAGTGGGCGACTAATAGTGATAGCAAATCAGAAAGGTCACTCATAAAACTTTCCTGCTTCCAATTTTACTTTGACACTGAAGTGTGCGCAGAAAACATCTCAGAAACGAATAACAATTGTGCCCATGATCTAATTCTATGTATATTTATGTGAGGAATTAGAGAACTTCAGAGAAACACAGTACACATGCACAGGTAGATGATAAAATCTTAAATTAGGCTTATATTGAGAAAAGGAATTAATCAAAGCACTAAATTGGGAAAAAGTAATTCCCTTTAGTGACATGCTTAAGTGCAGGTCGCAGAAGGCTGCTTGGATAAAGCTATTTCTGTGTCAATGGAAGTAAAATGCACGCCTTCATACTGGAAACCATGACCAGCAGGATCTGTAATTAAGCCATGTCCTAAGGGAAATACATGCACTTATGTATACATGGGAAAATGTATACACACTTATTGGCCATATTGCTGCATAATTCCAGCTCATCATTAATCTTATTAATGTCCATGGAACCTTGTCAACTATTCAAAAACGCGCTTGGCAGATGCCTCAACAGGTGCCTTAACAGCTTTACGGACACCTTGACAACTGCCTTACCAGATAACTGGTCTATCACTATCAGAGTTTAAAACTGGAACCAACCATGCTTTACTTGGGAATGCTTGTCTCAATCAGTTGCAGGTTTTTGTAGATCTGCAAGTGGGCATCAGTGGCACATATGTCAACTTTTGTGAGATAGATTTGCTGACTTTCCATACTTTAGTTCCTAGAGTCAGTCCACAATATGCAAAAATGACAACCAATCTACCCCTGTGGTGGATCCCCCCTTACACCCACTAAAATCCACTGTTGCTCTCAATCATAGCATCAGCAAATAATACAGTAGCTACAAGATCACATTTTGCTAATTCACCTCTAATTACACTGTGCTAATAATACATTGGATCAAGTGCAGATGGTGGGAATCAGGTGTAGATCTTCAAACTGTACTGAACAACTTCTCAATATCAAGGTAGTAAGTAATGTCAAAGATTCATTGCCTGAACATATATTGAATTAAAAATAACATATAATGCATAAATTAAGTTATCCTCAAATTGCTCATTATGTTACCTGTGTCTAGAGTCACCTAAGTACAAAGGTCCTTGGTATTGAGATTCAAATATATATAATATAATTAGATACAATTGAACTTTGTAATACAACTGTGGTGTGACTTCATTTGCGAGTTCTTACACAACATTGACTAAAAACAACTCATCTACTACAACTATGGTGAAGTGGAACAACACAGAAAAAAATTATGAAGAACTAATTAATGGCTATGATAGCAGAGTTAGAACATTGGTAAGCAATGGTTTTAGCAGTCACAACAGTTCTAGGTAGTGACAAAACTGGATGCTTGAGGACCCAAACAGTGCCATCACTGCTTATCAAAAAACTAACTTCTGTAAAGTGGTCTTCATTGCAACCCCCACAATTATGCCAAGGATGTGGGGATTGTTTGAAACAACAAAATTCCTATATAATGTGTTGTCCATGCACTAAAACTAGTTATGTTCATCAGGCTGTGGGCATTAAACCTTCTCCATTCTTATCCAATTCAAGATCATTTGAAGCTTCCTCTGTTTCCATTAATGAAACATTACACAGCTTCTGGCACTTTTCTGTTAACATATCTAAAAAATTAAAAAATTCAAAGTGTGTTTGCAGACAATAAGAAAACCAAGAAATAAAGACAGACTGTGACTATTGAGCACACCAGTTGAAGGAATAGTTCTACTCAAGTAATGAAAAATGGATGAAATAAATGTAGAAGGCAACTCTGAAAAAAGGACTATGACAAACCTAGAAAGATCCAAAGTCAAGAAGTTTGGAGAGACAGTAGTCACTCAAGTATATACAGTGGAACCCCGATAAAATGAACCCCGGATATAATGAACCTCCCAGTGTAACAAACCAAATGCTTGGTCCCTTGGATTCTGCCCAACAGACTCCTTATACATTCTCTTGGTATAACAAACCCCAGATATAACAAACTCTCGTTATAACAAACCAAATTCCAGGTCCCTTCATCATAATTACCCTTGTTATAACAAACTTTTAATAAATGTTTCATTTAATAATTTTATTTATTTATTTCCCATGTTCATTTACCACTTACTCTTGGGGGGAATTCAAAATTGTCACAGACAAAACATGCATCATATGGTCCTTGTATACCAGGGCAGGCCATATGTGACTGGGTGCCTTTGAATATGCCGATAGAAGGCGGCTGATAATGATCACTTGTATCAACAAAAGTAAAGACCATAATCTTTGAATTTAGCTTGTTTTTTGAGTAAAGTTTGCACAGACGTTGGGGATAGCCTAAACAAGCCCACGGAAGGATTTTTGAAGCAAGTACTGAGAAAAAGCCTATTGAACAATTTTCTCCCATTTTTACAAACTCCAGATATAATGAACTATTTTCTGGCTCCATTCAGAGTTCGTTATATCAGGATTTTTTTCCATTGTATGCATTTAGATATTAATGCATCTAAATAGTGCTATTAACCTAAAGTTAATGACAAAAACTATAACCTACCAACACCAGCAAAGAAACAATTTGGTATGATTTTGCTTGCAACAAACAAGTAGTAGAATGGTAGTCCCAATAGGATCATGATCAAAGCCACAGAACATCCAACTGGGGAGCTTTTAAATGGAGTTATCACCAGATAGAGTGCAACAATGACCATGATAATGGGTGTCAGGATGAAAACCTAAAAAATAAATAAATAAATAAATAAATAAATATATATATATATATATATATATATATATATATATATATATATATATATATATATATATATATATATATATATATATATATATATATATATATATACACACTTGAATTCTCAGTATCAAGTATCAACTAAAAGTTTAAACACAGATTTAACCAATAGTATCAACTTAACTGGAAGCTATGAGTAATTTTCAATCTAACATGCAGAGCTCAGGGTAGGGATAGTCTAATGTTGCTAACTAAATACTCAAATGCAATATGTCAAAAAAAAACTTTCAATAAGCATTCAACTAACAGTATTGAACTTAGAGGGAGCTATGAGTAATCTTTAACATCCAACAAGCAATGCATAGGGTTGGATTGTAGAGCCACATGTCACATTAATATGAGATGACATGGCATTAATGACACAGGAGCTTGAAACAGAAAACAACATATGGCCAGTGTGGAAATAATTGGAAGCCATCTATCAATAAATAAATGGAAATATATAATCAAATTCTTTAAATTAATCAAACCTTGTATGGTCTTGGCAATTCTGGTTTCTTCCATCGTAAATAAAGTAATCCAACAAAAGCACTGCAATAGAATGCCCAAGAGGCAAAACTGAAGATCTCCACCAAGAATTCAAAGGAACTTGCATCAGGGATCAGTAGCAAACAGGCAATCAGTGACTGAAATCAAACATAATGAAAATACATACAAATGCAGAAATGCATCATCCATCAACAGCATCAAATAGCTACATATGTACATATTACATTTCAAAGCAGAATACTTTAACTGCATTGCTTATTATGACTTAATTTTCATTCTTACGACTTAACTGTTTACTGTATTATTATATGTTTTATGATTAGAAATGCACCCCTACTTATGACTTTATATTCCAAGGAATCCCCTTTCCATAAAGCATATATAAGTGGCTCTTTTCTCTACTAGCTTTGTTCCCCTGATGATCTAGAATGAGGATGTCTGAGATGGCATCTCAAGATGAGGTCATATCAACTTGTGTATGTTCAAGTACTGGCAGCATTACCTTATTGTTTAGCAAAACGAAGCTTATTGTAAGTTTTTTTGTGTGCCATAGTTCTCTCCCCATCCCCTTTGACTTTAATACTAAACAAATACAGAATCACTTATCCAGGAATATGATAAAGTGTAGTTTCTGTTCATCGGACCATTTTGAGGCCAACCATAAGACTGATGTGGCCTCAGTAAAAATGAGCTTGATACCCTAGCCCTGGTTGTACAATTATGCCTTTCTGTTACATAAACAGACAGTACCGTGGCTAAATCTACCCAAAATGTTTTATACCCACAAATGAAAGCAGTTGTACAATAGCATATGATAGATAATACATATAAATACTTCAAAAAATACAGAAATCAATAAATAAATAAATAGATAAATAAATAGTTTCATATTTGAACAAATATTTTTCAACTAAGCAAAAAATCTGTACATACAGTGAAGATCAGTGATGGTAGTGGTGTAAACTTCTTGACTTGAACCATTGCAAGGAGAGATGGCAAATGTCCCTCTCGAGCAGCAGCAAATGCCAACCTAAAAATTATTTTTTGGATATTTAACCAACCAGTTCTCATGGGAAACACTCAAGCATTGATTAAACACCGGCATATTCTGTTCATATAATAATTCACTCAAAGCAAGTTTCTGTGATATCAGATACTAACAGTTTATGCCATTTATGCTTTACAGTACTAAGAAACACTTGCCTGCCATTGCTAAATGCACAACCATTTACAGCACCAAATGTTGAGGCAGCAACAAGTACTGGGATGATCCATTTCATAGGTCCAAGGTATAGATTACCAACACTCTGCATGAAAGAATCAGACAAACGTCAATAATCATCAAATTGACAGGATAGTAAACAATGCTTTCTGTTTGTGTGTCAACTTATTTTACATTGATTGGTTTACATAAATCTAGCCTGCAATATACAAATGCACAAAGTAAGTTAATTTAAATCAATGCACAACAACCTGTGCATGTGAACACATAGCTTGGTAAAAGGTCTAGTACCCATTCCTAATGGGGCAGGTAAGACAAGCAACTGCAGGGATTGTGTCCAAAAAAATCTAGGCTCAAATCAAACATAATCTAACTGTAAAGAAAGAAAACCAGTGTGAGGCTGTTTTCACAATGGTCATTTAAAGTTCAATTCTAGACAATTTCACCATCAAAATAATTAATGGAGTCAAGAGATAATCACTTAATTATATGTACTTCATAATTTAATAACAACTAATGCCTGCTAACAGTAAAAAATTTATCCTTAATTATTACTAGTGATTATTGGATTAAGCAAACAGTGATGTCAAGGCACTTACCAAAGCAACAGCAGATGATGCACTAATACCAACTTTGCCCAAAACAGCAATATATGCAATATTGATTAGGACATAGCAGCCAGTTACAATGGTCATTGAAATACCAAGGCACAGTGGTAAGTCCCTAAAAGTCAAATGAAAAATTATGGGAATTTTGCAGCTGACCTTGCATGACTGCCAATACCAAACAAATAAGTATATAAGAGTGACCAGAATATAGCTATTACAATCAATCTTCAGTCCAAACTATATTCAAGTTCATCAAAGCTAACATTAGATTATGCATTCTGTTTCTCTGATAAACTTTGCACAAGCCCAGCTTATTTAATGTATGAACATTTTTTCATAGTTCATGCTATCTGCTATAACACATATATTTTCTCTTGGCACAACTGACATCAAGGTGCACATTGCCTATTCTGGTGAGACATATTATTGTATTTAGCTAATATGTTTAATGGACTAGAAACTTGAAAAAACAACTCAATAACAGTACAACTCACATGCATGCTTGATTTACTAATTGTTGCCAATAGCAATATATAACTTCAATAAATAAATAAAGGAATTTCTTCAACTTTCCTATACTGCTTTACAAGGTATGTGAAAAAAACAATAAAGAACAGAAAATAACAAAATGTGTTATAAATATTGTTCTGGAAACCTATATGATATCACTTTGAAATGGCTATTTAAAAAATGTCTTTAAATTACCTTGCTGGTTTCTTCATTTCCTCAGTAACATAATTCAATGTGTTCCTGTAGAAGCAAACTCTATGTTAATATTCCAGTAGCAATATGCTGCAATAAAGGGGCTTCTATTGAATAAATCAGGGTCAGGGATAACAATGAGATTTAAAGAGATCAATTGCAACATGAGACAGCAAAGCTCTTCAAACCAGTGGGTACCTCTAAGTAAATGTATCAAAAACCAAGAACATGTGATCCACAAAACTGAATGAAAAATATACAGCATGCAGCACAATAATAAAATAGCATATACAATATATAAAAGGAATAAAAATTTACCATCCATCATAAGCCCACAATCCCATATAGAAAGACAAGCCAATCTTACTGAAGTCTGTAGAGCTCCCTTCAAAGGAGTTCTTAAAGTGTTGTGTGTTTCCTAAAATAGAAAGGCAGATGTTTGGACTATACAGTTCATAAGTAAGCAATTTGGGCATTAATTCTTCAACCATACTTGATGCCTAATTCTCAAAATTATTATTTTTTGGTTTATTTCTCTAGCAAGTCAATCCTTGGCTATTCCTGTTCAGATGTCCCCAAAACACTAGTGCATATGCTGGAAATCCATTCTGCTGAGATATGCTATTAGTATGAGGTATTAAGTGTGTAACTGTGGGGTTGGTTCTGGGGGCCTAGACTCCTATCCTTTTCCTCAAAAAGGTAAAGCGCTCTCTTTCTTGGAGTAGTCTGAACCTGTTTATTGCATTTTTGTTGCGTAGACCTGCTTATAATCTTTGTTGCATACAAAAGTAACAAAATCATGATGCTCCCTATTTATTGTGCTCCTTTTTGTTGAATAGCCATTGCCCTCAAAAAGTTGTGTACATGGTACTGCTTCCTCTGACAAAGATACCAAGCCACTAACTCCAATTAACTCTGGGTCATTTAACAAACACGAAAAGAGCCTTACCTTTGGCGAGTTCAATGATACCAATGATGACAAGGATGGCAATGCAAATAAGCTTTGCATAAGTGAAGGCATCTTGCATTCGTACAGCGGCTTTAACACTGATGCAATTGACAATTGTAATTATTGCTAAAATAAAAACATTCAAGATAGCAGGCACAATATAGCTGTAGCTGGTCTCAGTTTAACTCTTCTCACGACAACAAGATGAGCACATCATCTGAGCTGAACCACATGACAAAATAGAAGATACTTAAACAAACAACACATCAGCTATATAGATTCAATAAATCCTCAACAAAAGGAAATAAGTTATTCTATAGCTATATAGCTTCTTTAGGTTCAAAAATAACTCAATAAGTAGCTTTGCATTGACCTGTTTAACAACATTAAAATCAGCCATATTGAATCTTATGACATCCATTACAGATTATATATAATTCAACAGTTGTCAATATCAGCACTCCATTTCACACTCTTCTCTATCATGTTGGATGTAAAAATAGATGGGAACTTTTAAAGTTCTTGGGGTTTGTAAAGTGCTGATATTGACCTCAAAACGTCTGGCTAAAACGTGTGGCTAAAACAAATGATTGTGCCCTTTTAAGATCAAGGCAAACACAGATGACACACCCTTCAAGGTGTGGTGGATGACCCACCCAATGCACTGCTTGATCCTACCCACCCGACAAGCCAACTACCGCATTGTTCACAATCACGTGTACATAATCTAGGTTGATAACAGAAAATATCAAAACAATCAGTTGGAAAACACTTCTGGTGACCTTTAACCTCGGCAATTTTCTGAACGCCAATACAATATTCTTGATGATAATTACTCAAAAGTCTATCCAAATGCACTAAGGCGTCCAATTATTACTTTCAAAGAAATAGTAAAGCTGTCGCTAAGGTAGCTATCTGACATCACAAACTAATGTACATTCCAAGCTGATAAGCAAAACATTGATAAAAACCAAATGAATCAAAATTCGCTATGTTGATAAAATTGCCTGAGATATGAAGAAGATATCACACCGAAAACAAGAAATAATGCAATACTACTTATGAATAATTCATTAACTGGCAATGTACTTCAAAACAAACAAACTAATTCACTATGATTTATTAACGATTAAAGAACGAGGGACCTAATTTCAATAGAAACGTGCAAGGAACGCCCAGAAATCACAACCTGCAGTACCACGCGACGATATTTCGTACGAAGCAATAGTTCATTGCCTTCGTTCTCACATAACGATGTTTTACAAGACAAAGCGTCATATTGCAAAGAATCAAAACGAGCCCTTTGAGCACACACAATCATCAGCAATCACGGCTTAGGAAAGCTAGGGTGTCACATGATCTACATGCAAAACTAGCCTACTCTCGTGATCAACCGTCAAGGGGAAACACATCTACTTGAAACCAGTAAGGTATTGCAAATCTATAACGAGTGAGAGATATTCATAATCAATAGCGAATCTTTTAAAAACTGGATGCTGCAAAAGCATACCTACCTATACAAAGGAATGCCAACAGTTTCATGAGGTAAATTGGTGGATCACAATCATCATCATAAAATGGTTTTACAACGTATTCCCCAAAAACGACAGCAATACCAGCAACAGCCGCTGGTCTTATGACAAGTACTGCTGTCCACGAGAAGAGAAAAGCAGGAATGGGTCCGAAAATGTCGAACAGATATGAATATTCTGCACCCGATTTTGGAATGGCTGTGCCTAACTCACTGTAACACAACGCTCCCATGAAGGAAATTCCTCCGCACAGAAACCAGATTATTAGAGACAGCCCAACTGATCCTGTGTTATCCAATACAGACTTTGGTGAGATAAAAATTCCTGAACCAATGATGCTGCCAACAATAAGGCCTATACCATTCGCTAAAGTCACATTCTTCTTTAGGCCTCCGGTAACTTTAATGTCTGTCTCTGGTGGCGAATACACTTGATCGTTGGCATCGTCCGTTGCCGATCGAAGGCCTTCTCTCTCACTAGCAGACATGGTCACTTAATTCTTCAACTGCGCTATCAGAAACTGCTTCACTGTGTAGTGAACAATACTTCCTCAGTCTACCAACTGATCATAAACTCACCGTGTTGAATGACACCCGAACCCAAACGTGTCGTCAACTCGCGCCAAATACACAAGTACAATTAGGTAGTGGGGCCTTTTGTGTTTAAAGACAGAAAAATGCTATTTTGACCAATTAAAATTCTGCTGAACTATCACATGACAATTCTTACTACTTCCGATCAGTTTTTACGTCATCCAAGAACATGTGACAATGGGTCTGGGTAAGACCACGTGAAGATTACAACAGGTCCATGTTCAAAGGCAGACCTAGCTAGTACAGGGGGTTATCAAGAAAAGAAAAACAAACGCTGCGTGGAGAGCGTACTGTCTGTCGATACACATAATATATATAAGACTCTAATAGTTAGAGTTTTTCCTGACTACAGGAAAATAGATCATAGTAATAAAAGGGTTACTGAGATCTTGAAGGTATATACAATAAATTTACTATGAATGGTAAGATAAAACTTGTAGAAAAGGTAGATTATAGCTAATGACTTACTAATGCAACAAAAACCAAGTAGTTTCACTAGATGCACTGGTGGATCACAATCTTCGTAAAATGGCTTTGTAACATAAGAGCCAAACACGATTGAAACTCCAGCTATGGCAGATGGTTTGATAACTAACACTGCAGTCCAAGAGAACAGAAATGCCGGTATAGAGCCATATGAAGACAGAAGATAATTATATTCACCGCCAGAGCTAGGCAATGCAGTCCCCAACTCACAGTAACATAAAGCACCAAGTGAAGCTATGATCCCACATACGAACCAAATGCACATTGACAGGCCGACTGACCCAGTGTTACCCAGCACTCCAGCAGGGGAAATAAAGATCCCCGCTCCAATAATTGTACCAACAATCAATCCAATACCATTTAGAAGAGAAAGATTCCTTTTCAATTCAACCCTCTCTCTAACTTGACCACCCTCCTTCTCTGGCTTTGTAAGTAGGTTTTGTTCACGCTCATCGTCCTGGAGGCTTTGGGTTTCACTCGGCGCCATTATTACAATAGAGGCCTCCTTCGGTGAGTTAGTCAGTGGTAGGAGTCGAGCTTGCGGTGCACAAAATGTGGCGAAAAACACTTAATGTGCTATTTATGTACCTAGATTGCCAAGTAACTAGCCTATCATTAAGTCTACGATTCAACACGAATGAGCCATGCAAAACAGCAACCAGTGTTTACAACGCAGCTCTCTAGGCCTGTCTGTCTGTAGTGGGCGAGATCTCCGATATACACAAACATCACGGCCACGTATCATGTGATCACTAAGGTTGATTGTGTCCTCAGCCTGCCTCCCTGGTTTCCTTAGCTAGTTTCCTTTTGCATATGAAACACAAAGGGTAGTTCAATTATCAGTCAAGATAATGCTTATTCATGCGAAAGAATATTCAAAGAAACTTGTCCATGCGATTTAATCGAACATATTAATATTTAAAGGCTTGTAAATGAATGATTTATCACGTGACTGTCTTCGCATTGCGTGATGCAACAGTAGCAAAGTTGTCCTAACTCCTTTTCATGGAGTGAATCTTCTGTGTCTATTGTGTGCACAACAACGGATTGCATCAACCATGCATGAATGGATTTATGAATGAATCACTATTTGTGTTGTAGATTGTAGATGCCATACTATTGTACCACTGCATGCTACAGTGCGGGTTGCGTTCAACATAGGCCTAGTAAAACGAGGATTTTCTACGCGAAAACAAGAATATTTGGCAAAACAACACATTTTGGCTTTGACCTTTTTTATCTTACATACTGGGCTTACAAGTCTCAACATATCTTGTTGTTTACCATTTTCCAAAAACAAACCCAAATTGCCAAAACTTGTTCAAGTTGAGACACGACGGGTTCTTTCCAGCAGCAAGTTTATTTCTTCTAAAGTATGCCTCATATGGGCATTGTGAATCACAAACATATGTCTGTGCCCGCCAGCTTACTGTTTCTAATTGTTTCCAACATTAATAGGCGCGCAGGTCTTTCAGTTTGGGATATCTCGTGATCCTTCGATAGTTGGTCATGAAAAACACCACCTACAGCGAAACATGTACCATTTTAAATTGCTAAATCCCCCCAAGTTCATCGACGAAAATTATACCTTTATAAAAATTAAGATTACTTCATGAGTTTTCGTTGCTAAATCTCAAGACTACATGCTAATGGAATAGAGCTGAAATAGAAGAGAAAGTAAGAAATATAACTAGGTTAGAAATTCTTTCAAAAAACAACAATTCGTTACCAGGCACGCAACTAAGAATTTTCTGAGATTCTGAGGTTTAAATACAACTGCTTTAGGAAATTATTCAAGCATTTTCAAATTATGCGTAAGCCCTAAAAGGTACAACGTCGTTCAATATTGGTCCCTTGTAGCAGTGACGTATTCCAATGGTGGAATGGGCAGTTCGGACTCCGCCCCCCCCCCCACTTTTCTACAACTGGGTCCACAAGAGCTTTCAAACACATTGTAAAATTATGGATGGAGGGGGGCTATGCAGATTCTTTTGCTCTATAAAGCGATGTGAACATCATGGAAGATGCAGAACATAAAAACATCTCTTCAAAATTCAATGTTTCCTCAACAGATCAAGATTTCTGAAATGGATGAGAGAACACGGAACAGGCATTGCTCTAAACAAGTCCTGCTATTGTTTAATAGTCTTCAAGAAAGTGATCTAGAAAGCCTCTATACCATCCTTCACAAAATCATCCGAATCGATGCAACTCTTCTTATCACCTACGTTCCTTAACCTCCGCAGCAAATTAAGCATCGCAAATAGCTATCTACGAGCAACAATGCTACATTTTAGAGCAACTAAGTACAAATCTGCTTTCAAACGACCGACATGCATTTAGCAGCATTACAATAATGGTGCCACTAATGAAAATTCTTTGACTGAAATGATACAGCATATGTTAAGTATGGATACAAATGATAAATGAAATATTTGAAGGGAATATGTCAAAAAGGGCGTTTCCTTTCATTTGCGAGAGCTTGGAGGGAGTAGTCCACAAAAAATTCAGGGCCACATCTCCAGACTTCGACGGACATAGATACGCCTCTGACTTGTAAGTCGACTATTTCGTAAGTATTCTGTGCTATGCTTCTCATCTAATAGATATAGAAGACAATTCCTACATACTTAACATAAAACAATTCAGAAGCATTTCCAAGGAAAATGTTCAGTTCAATGACAGGGTGAACCAATACTGCAGGGACAATGCAAGCGTTTTGGGACGCGGTTCGCAAGAAAATTTCTGTACTTTTTTTCATACCATTAAAGAACAAAAATTTTATAACACAAATTACTGACAACAATACATTCAACTACTATACAATATCATTCAGACGATACCATGAGAAGCAAAGAACTGTGACAACCTTATGGCTTTGCATAAAAGAGAGAAAGACTACAATCACATACCCATAACAAAGAGATACACTATAAAAAAACGACAAATATTCAATAGGAATCAGTTAAACATCAGAAGTCAGGCTAGGGCTGTTTCGAATTCCGAACAGAAGAAAGGTACGTGAATAAAATTGGTTTGACCCTGCACTTTGTGAACCATGACAGATAGATGGCGTGGGTCTTTAGCTGCACTTCGTGCACCATTTCAAAATCTACCTGCTTCTTCACGGAGAAGCGAAATTTAGATCAGAAAAACGCTCTAGGACAGTTTCCTGTAGAACTGCGGAGACGAAGGATACCTGATTCCAGATATATGACTTAGAAAGGGAGACATGGATTATCATAATTTAGTTCCCATCATAAAACAGATTAGAAAATTTCACCTAAAAATGTCACAAATAAATGGATTGAATGTAAGAAGGCACTCAAATGCAACATGTGTTAGCAATATTGTCGACAAGCATTGGAATAAAAAATGCGAAAGCAAGAGCTGATGTAATTTCATCTGAAGTTGAAACAGAAAATCAATGTTATTTCCATTTCTTCATCGTTAAAAAAGTTATTTTACCGAGAGAATCATGCCAAGCTTCTTAAAGATGTACAAGCATGCACAACACGTCCAACGCAATAACCACCTGGAAAAAACAAGACAAGACGATTAGCACTAGCTTCCTTGTGAAATACAACAATAAGCTGACATGAACATTCCAGACCTCAATAAAGACACCAGGGATCATAATAATTAATGATATAATAAAGTGGATGTGGTCCCCTGAAGCCAGTACAGGGGTGTGCCGAAGTAGTGAATGCAGGGGTGTTACATCCCAACTTCTGCAGAGGCCGTCGTAACTTTTTGGCTCATTGGTAAAAGATGGCAAAATGATCATGCCTTGTTGGTAATTATGCTGCCTTGTTTAAACCAGTTTGCAAATTTCTTTTGCCAGTGGTTGTGGTCCCCTGAAATACAGAGGCGTAGCAAAGTAGAGAATGTAGGGATGTCATATCCCGATCTCTGCAGAGGCCGTCGTAACTTTTTGGAACTTTGTGGCTAATTGGTAAAAGATGGCAAAACGATCATGCCTTGTTGGTAATTATGCTGCCTTCTTTAAACCAGTCTGCAAATTTCTTTTGCTACACCCTCCTCATTCAAAAGTCCCTTGATACACAATTGCATCTATGAGAATGATATGTCAATCGAAAGACAAATTTCAGTCCTAAACTCTCGTTTATGTCGTGTCTAGTCTATTAGGTACCTATTGTAACACAATAACAGGAAAACAATGCCCATTGGAACCCATGCGCGTGGAAAGCGTATGGGTTCGAATCCTAACCTCGCGTGACACTGCTACTGCTAAGCCCTGATATGACCCCATTGTACAGAGCATGCTTTCTAGCTTAGAAGGGATGAAATGCTACTTAATAAATACATCGCTATCTTCGCTTCAAATTTAGGGCATTTATCTCAAAATTCATCAGTCCTATGAAAATCAAGTGAAGTCTGAGAGTCCACAAAAGAAGCAAGTTATGCTGTCATACCCTGACCACGAGAAAATCGAATCAGGTTACGACTGTATGTGGACAACTCTAAAAATAAATCGTTACTTGGCGACAGAGGGTAACATATATTATACACCGTTTGTACACCATGATTTGCAAAAGTGAAACCATTTTTACGAGTTTCATCTTATGTGAGTAGGACAGAGGTTCATGCAATGTTTTAACCTATCTAGTCACGCTGCGTGACTAGATCGATCAAAGCATTAGCTCAATCTCTTTCCCCAGCCATACAAACAAATCAGCAAAAGATAAAAAAACATCCATCAGCAATGTGAGCGTCAGCTTTCAAGGGATACAGCGATATTCTGTGATGTAATCGCTAAGAGTACGCTAAATCTAGCGATAGATCGATAGATAATCAAGATTATCTCTCTGCTTTGCACATATATAATATCTAAGAATTTATATCGTATTATAAGCCTTTGAATTTAGCAGGCAATGAAACCGACCAAAAGAGGCGTGATAGAGCAATTCTACAAGGCACATAGGACAGAATAACGGTTGGAATGCAAAAGATTATAACAGGGGGTAGACACTGGCTAGTTCGTGCTCTTCCAATTAATTTCGTATCCTCAACTGATGATGTGCAATGCATTTACCTTACTAAATAAGGCAAAATTTGACGGCATTTCAAACAGGGATCATTGTTATCTTATTGTCTGGCTTGCAACCATGTGTGCAATGAATATGGCGATACAAATAAATGCAACATTTCGTTCTGTTATCATATGAGAATAAAATTCCCATCAAAAGACCTGTTGAGGGCTGGTAGATATCTTTCTATCAAGTCATGGATATACTGTCACCATTCATTCCAACGCGAATACAAAAGACCACGTGCTATTGGCAAAATATCTCACAACTACAAAAAATCAATATACAAAACTGTTGATACTATTATAAAGCAAACCAACGCTCTTCTTTCCATCTGCAGTCAACGTGTGTAACTTAAATGGGCCTACACGTTGGTTGGAAGAACGCAACATGGCACTTCTCATTGTTAGGGAAATCACCGAGAGCTTTAACAGCCTATAAAGTAGTTAGGACAAAGATTTCGTATATGATCCTATACAAAGCAGAAGAATAATCTAAAAGGGAGAGCTTTGCTCGTCTTTGAAACAGTGAGTTAATTGAATTTCTTGGAAAGGATGGTTGAGGAACTATTTTTGAAGTTTGAAGATAAATTAAGAAGTACATAAACTAGACCATATCCTAGCTGAAATTTTGGATTCATTCAGCTTAGGAAAATAACTACGGAGTACTGGCTTTGCTTCCAAAATATATCAACATAAGGAAATCTGATCAATTTACAAATTGTCTGACTACTTTATCCATGGTTAAATCTTGTTATGATATAAACACACCTAGGGAAAGAAATTGATGGCTGACTAAAACTTTCCAGTATAAATTGGAACCTCTTCTCAACTGACTTATTTTTGTTTTGAAATTTAAGATTCCTTTGATCTTCAACTACTTAAAAGGATAAATAAAGTTCTTCACAGTTGGCCTGAAATATAAGATTTTATTTATTAAATTAAGTAAAATAAATTACTCCTCTTTATGCCCGTAATAAATTTGTGCAGATTCGCAAAGTGTGCCTAGATGGTCATCTTACATTCAGGTAGGCACAAAAAACACGCCCAGCTGGAAAGACAAATCTTGAAACAGCTCTACAAACAATTCGATATGTTTCAGCCAATGAATGGAAAGCACGCCCTTTTCACGTGCAATTATAAATTAACGGCTAATGCAAAGCCGAGAAATATCTTGAAATAAAACGAATTAGCAATCCAAGGATTGATTACAACCGACTAGATAAGATCCTAGAGAGTTGGCCATGAATCAAAATTAAATCAGAGAAAACCGATACGAGCAGGGTATAATAGTAAAAATTTAATATGAATTGTCGTCATCACATTATATTAAAACGGGAACTATGTTTTCGATGACCTCCATGTTCTACGAATAATAGCAACAAAAATACGGGATATCAACAGATTTCCACATAACAATTTTCTGCTGCTGAAAGCTAAATATATTTACGTTAAAAAGGCACTTAAACTGGTGTAATACATTTTATTTAATTCAAACCGTTTGTAACAGTTTTAGTATCAAAAAATTCTTGGACAGAGTTACAAATTTACTGTAGCTGTAGGGACCAAAAATGGCTTACAACAAAACCGACAGGAACAAATTAAATCTTCTTTCAATTCCGACGTAACAAAATTTTTACTTCTTTCATTCATTCGCATTTCTGATGTTTCAATTCGTCATTATGGTCATACATCCTAGTGTCTATTATGGCAGCTCACTGTTTTCTACCTATATAAGTACGTAATCTATTTTGCAAAGTCAGTTGCATTCACAGCTGTTGTTTTATTAATTTGAAATGCAACCCTGAAAAAAGGGAATCACACAGACGATCTTGCATTTTATTGGATCTTAACATCGAAACATACGTAGCTATAGAGACATGTATGTACTTTCAATCAAATTGTTCTATAATCAATTGCAGGACCCTAAGATTAGGTGATGCATGTTTTATTCAAGTAGCTCAGTGATACTGTTGTTTCTGTAAACTCCCGTGTCCACCCTGTCTATTTTCTTTGACGACCCCCTGTTATCCTCAGCAACTTGGTTGATACCTGTCCTACTACTTGTGGCAAATAAAAATGTCCTGTCCTCAAAAAGTCTATATCATCAGTTTAGGAAGAGGAATGTGCATATACCAAAATGATAAAACTTTCTGCTCATCGCACTACTCCTATACAAAGGCCCATGATTCAAAGAGATTACATAGAACCAACACAACCCCCCTGAACCATTCTGAAAAACTAGCAAAATCTATGTTACTTTCTGTGCAAATGGGGGTGCAAAGAGACAACCTGCTACATGTATTACACTATCCAAGCGTCCACATAATTATGATTGCTCAGAAATTTCATGAAGAATGTAGCAGCTGACTAAGTTTACTCAAGTACTATACTAAGGATTTAAGAATCCTTAATCATTATCCATACACTTTCATAACATCATTTGTGAAACAAGCAAAAAGTAGGCTAAAGGCTCCTGAATGATACAAGACGTACATGGAAACAGAATGTGGCAATGAATATGATAATAAACGAAGTGGCCAATCGGAAAAGAGACAAGAATATAAATGATAAAAGTAAGAACTACCTTGCTCGTATGCTTTAATTTTGAATGAATTCGATGCACCTTGGATATCTCCATATATTTCGTAGATATTCTCATATAATATAACAACCTCCTTGAGCACGTCTATTGCAAAATGGATGCATGAGCCTAAAGAGAAAGAGAGGACAATGAGCACTGAATAACGATTGCATCCAAATTTATAAGAAACATAGAGGGAAGCACCCTTCCTGCCAATTCCCAAAGGGACAAGGGAGGCTAGAGGCACCCTTCGATGACCAAAACAGCTATTTGTATGCAGTTAAGGCATGACAACAGGAAATTCCCCAGAATTATACCGAGAGAAATCATTTAAGTAGACAAGAATTCAATGCTAACAACGGCTATTGCATCTGGTGCAAAATGAATATTACTGATATTTATTTCACAGTCACATAAAATCCTAAAACTACAACTAATCAATGCAAATATTCTATGGCTGCCATAGCTGGAAAGGACATGATGTCAGCGAGTTCCAACTACGACAGCCACTTATAATAATTTCAAAATATATGTACAAATAATTTACTAACAAAGCAGGAAAAACAACTGGAACGGGCATCTCAGAAAGAAGACCTCCACCACCTCACTGGATATGGTCACCACCTTACTGGAAATGGCACCCATAAAAAAAATATCATGGAAAAAAAACGCCTTGGAACAAAACGGCGCGCACCAGGCAACGAAATTAATCACCCAGCACGCACCGCCCCGCCGAAAGGGCGTACGGTAATGAGCATTTCTGCTATCAAACAGTGTAAATGGCAGTATTTCTTTACAAGACACCCGTTACAATTACTACAAGTAAACAAAAAAAAAAAAAAAACAAAAGGTTGCTGCTGTTTAGTGCTTAAGTTCAATCTGAAAACCTTTTCGTGGTTTTGATGAAAGAAATTGTTGCTTCAAGGATTATTCGATTGATGATGCCACTATTTTTAGAGTCTCCGAACAGAAGCAAGTCACACAAAGGTTTATCTTCTAGATTGATTTTAAAACCAGGAACTTCAGAGAGCCGTCCAAGGAGATCTTGCCGCATCACATCAAACTGGGGGCAGTGCAGGAGAAAGTGCTCGCTGTCTTCCAAGTCATTACCACAAGCACAAAATGGAGTAAGACTATCAAAGTTGTGTCTAAATTTATGTTCATTCAGCATACTAAACTTTAAACGCAACTTTGTGAGTAATCTCACACCTTCAATATCAGAAATATTGTAGACAGAATTTCCCTCCGGTCTTATGATTTTTAATAATTTGTTCTTAAACTGAGAAAGGGATATTGAATTTTTGAGCTCTTCCCCAAGCAAATTCCACTCGAACAGAGTATTATGAAAATAAGAATTAGAAAAGCGATTGGTTCTAGCAACATGTACTTCATAATCACGATGGTGTCTAAGACTGTAGTTCAGTTGACGTTTGGGAGGGATTTCATCAAAAAGTAACTTGGCGATTGCGATTTCACTAGGTTAAAGAAATGGCATAGCCTTCTGTACCATCTTCTGTGATACAAACTTTCCCATCCTAATTCTTCATACAATCTTTGCCTATTTGTACCTCTCCAAGCTCCAGCAACAGCTAAGGCTGCAGAATATTGTGTCTGTTCGAGCCTTTGCGTAAATGTTAGACGCATTTCTGGGTCATATTTGTGATAAATGATGTCTCCATAGTCTAAGTGAGGTCTCACATACAATTTGTATATTTTGTATTTTGTATTTCACTGTAATTGAGAGGATAGAAGCAATATTCAATCAAAGACCAAAAAAGAAGGCAAAACGATCGCATCATTTGAACTCATGACAAAGCTAATAATTGCATAACTCGGTTTACCAGTTAATAATTTATCAGATGAGTCTATCATCAGCGACAATTTCATCTAAGACCCCTTAGTACCTATTCCACGGTTCATCAATTATGAGTGAGTGAAAGTCGGTCAAAAATAGGCGGTAATTTCTCGTAATTCTGCGGCCACAATTGACAGATACAGCTATTTCAGCCTATTTCAATTGCTGTTGGGTAGAGCTAGAAGTTTCTTTCATAAAGATATTGCCACAATCAAATAATGCTCCAAGATATAGGTATCAACGAGCATAATGAAATTAGATAGCCATAAAATTACCTTACTATGAAAACCAAAGAATATGATAGACTCTGGCCACAATCGACAGTGATGATATACGCCAACAATAGCTTCACAAAAAATATGGAAACCTAAATGCAGAAATTGGCACAAGTACAATAGAAAGTAACAGACTGTCACCTTTGATACACGCCAGTATGTCTTTAATGAATTTTTCAACCCCAGCAATAATTTTAGCATCAACATCACAGTCTTTCATAGCGGCCGTAACACCCGTTAGTGCATAGCCAATCAAATGTAATCCTTTGTAGATCTCTCTGTTTTCAAAAGCAGTGAAAGCATCCTCAAAATTCTTGACTGTCGTTTCAGCATCTTTGACACAAGTTTCAACACTCATGTTTTTCAATTGGAAGCCAGTGAATAATCCACGAAAAACTTGCACCCATTTCTCGTCAGTTGGGCCTTTTGTCACTTCCAACGATGCTTGGATCGCAGCCACGTAACGCTTGTTCACTCTGCAACAAAAACAAAGTAATAGAACCATTAGTTGAAAAGCGACCCAGTTTACTCCTACATATTCTGGCGCTATGTGAATGGAACAACATATGAAAAAGCCGTGTATATCATTAAACGTGAAAACAAAATGTGAAGAGAATAAGGAGAGTTGATTAATGAGACCTTGGTTACTATATTTCCTCAAATAAGCGCCCCCTCCAACTCGAAAGTGCGTTACTAGAAGGATACAAACCTCCATGGCAAATAGGATTGGTTTATTGTAAAATTGGTATCAAATGAAATCAAGCTGGGGTGAATAAATGGTCTAAAGTTATCAAAGATTTCGTTGAAAATATCTACTTACAAATATCTGTAGTCATAAACTCCACTAGGGAGGTATGATGTGAATTTGATTTCACCATTTGGAACAGGGTCTTTGTAAGGGTTTTGCGTTCCACCAACATAATAGTAATCTACATACAGATGACTTTCATCTCCCTTTTTATAAACACCTGGCATGAAATCAAAATCAAAAAAGAACTATGAACAAGCAAGCTACTCTTGAGTCTCGAATAAACATACCCCCCTCCGCTTATTAATTTTTTGAAAACATTCCATCCATGACATTCTTATTCCAGACGGCCTGTTTATTATTTATGAGGCTGTAATTCGATAAAATATTAAGTAACGAGGGGCAATTGTGATATGATTTTCTTATAGCTTAAACCACTTGTGAAATTCATTTATAGCTAGTGTGACATTTCCATCCACCCCGTTTATTCTAACCCCCACGCTCATTAGGTTTTTAGGGAGAAATTTCCAACCATTGCTAATATTCTAACCCCCGTATATTTGGGACTTAAGAATATGCTAAATCAATAAACATTGGACTTTTATGAATTTTGTTACAAGATACATGGCAGATAGAAGCTCAATGCCAGACACACTGCAGTAAAATACACTGGAATACAACGAAACGCAACATGCTATAAGAAACTACACTGCAATAGAATACAATAATACGCAGTACAATGTAATACAACATAATATAACACAAAACGATACAATGATACAACACAACACAGCACAATCAATGCAAAAAATATAACGCAATGCAATACAAGGTAATATACTACAACACAATGCAATCAATTAAATTGAATTTATTGAATTTAATACAATACCATACAACTTAATGCAGCGTATGATGCAATACAAAGTGATATAGTGCAATTTAGTATATATCGGAATAACTACATGGCACAGCCTTTTAGAAATTCTACTAAAAAAAATGAACATATGTCCCATCCCAGGTCGCAGGACATAAGGAGAAGTTTTATAAAATTTAAAAGATTTGTAGACCAAACATTTCTGGCAAAGTTAATCTTGATAGTTCAAGTGGCTTACCAATCCAATCTTTGTTTGTTGCTTGGTCAACTGGGACCGACCATTTCACGTCAACAGATTCACCTGATGTGATTTTTAGTGGAGATATAGTAATTGATCTCTTTTCTTGAACAAAGAAAACGTTGTCTGATGCATCAAGCTAAGAAACAAAACAATTTATTACGAGACATTGTATTGAGCAACAGAGAAAAGAAATCAAATTACAGCAATATAAACTAAATGCACTTAACAATAATAACAAATTTTTATAAATGAACAGCAAAACACACAGAAATGGCAGCTAATTTTGATAATCATTCCAAGAAAAAACAGCAAAAACACTTCAGGCTTAGAAGTTAGTCAAGAGAACTATCGAATGTAGATTTGATCTTTATAATGTGCAGCGAAAACTAGACAGCGACTTTTGGTAAATAAATGAAGAAAAAATAATGAACAGGTCAAAATACAGGCTGTATGGCGTTGAAAAGTTCAATCTGAGCCCAATCTTAGCAATCTATCAAGCGCATGAATTAAAGCTTCATTCTTCTCCTTTCCATCTTTCTATGAGTTCTACACTGGCAAAATGGCGTATTTGTTTATACAGACACACAATGCCAAATTTTCCCCAAAGAAATGAGATACTTTCTATTCAAAATGCAATATCTTGGACTTTGGAATGTGCATCTAGAAGCTACATGCACCAGAAAGAGTAGGCATGACAGTCTGAACGATTTGGTGTAAAAACAAAACCCATACCCCATATGCAATCCACCAGCCCGTGCGGTCATCGACAATGGTTGCTAGATTTGCAAGTGCCTCTGACTGCATGTCTGTCACAATCTTCCATGCATTCCATTTGCCATGCCTCTTTGATTGCCACATGAAATTCAATTTTCCTTTCTTGTCAACAGCAAACACCTTTCAAAAACGTAAATCAATATCACCATTACAGGGGAGTATACATTTGGAACAACCTTACAAACAAAACAAAAACAAGTATATCACTCTCCGCCTTTAAAGCAAAATTGAAAGCATAAAGAAGTTATAACGGCCACTTTGATTTTCCGTTTTTTATCACGTACCTAATTTAAGTGGCAGGTTTGTAAATCAATTCCTTTTTGTAACCTCTGCCCTGTACAAATAACTATTAAATGAAATGAAATGATTTCTTTCGCAAGTGGTCTAACATCAGAAAAATTTGCATTTATGCAAAATGGATTGAAAATGCACTATAGCATAGGACAGCACCTTGGAACCTATTGTACTTTCGCTTTCAATGGGAGTTTCAGGCCAAAAATATGAACATTGTAAAGAACAAATCGATATCAGGTAGCCCAAATATCCTCCAGTGCAGTATTTTTTCCAACCCAGTGAACAGTTGTCAAAGCGGCTATTGCTAAATGTATCTTCGAAAATATCAGCAGCTGCAATCAAAGCATCCTTAAAAGGTTGACCTTTCCGGATGCTACATTAGATGCTCTACAAAGCTGAGGTATTCCAATATAAACCTTGAGTGTAAATTTAACTGCGAAATTGCCTCAAGAAGTCAGAAAGTAATGTCTAAATCAAAGTCAAAGTGAATGTAATGGGAAAATAACATAAATATTGCACAAAAAAGAAAGCAAAGAACCATAGAAATTGCAATGTGGTATTTTTTAGGCATTTCAATATCTTACATGGCTTTTCCAAAGGGGCAGTTAGCAACTATTTTGAAAACATAGTTGATGCTGTTTGTCTTATCGAGCTCGTCTCAATCTTCATTCAAAGAAATCATAAAACACTGCCAAAAGGATGAGAAATTTCTATGAGAGAGCAATTAAGCCAAAACCATGTTTGACTCCTGAATATTTCTTTCTCTTCGACCGAAATCAAAGGCTTTTGTATGACCTGAATTCAACCATTACAGGTGCTTAGATTCTTCCCCATAAAAATATTTATGAATGAGTCATGTATTGGTACAACGAAAAGCATACAACACATAGGATAACAGCAGCAGACCTCGATTCCAAGGTGCATATTATTTGCAATTGACAAAGTGTTGGCAGTGTCCATCACCAGAGGTAGGCTACCACCAATAGTGTTCCAAGTGCTCCATGTGCACCATCCCCACGGGTTCGGTACTTTGTCGCAGGTTGTCTGCCAGATATGATGTATTTTGCCATCAGTACCGTGAACAAATACGTTTATTCTTCCATTAAATATGTTTGTATCCATATCATGAGCCACCGGTGCATGTTTTGATTTTGGAGCATAGTACCCAGTTTTGTCCCATGAATGCCAATCTGCGAAACCTGAAAACACAAACGTACTCATTAGTTGTAAAGCTCATATGAAGTTAGTATTCAAACTCGATGTTAGAATATAAGATTAAAACAACTTGTCGTCTTGTGCTAGATGTTCAAAAGTCTCCATAAACAAACAAACAATGTCTGGCATTGCACATCAAAATCGTTTGGAATTACTTCGATTCATACCATATATGTAATAAAATGCTAAAATCAAATTTAAAAAAATTGTTACACCGTCTGTTTGAATTGTTTCTTAAACAGTACGATTTTGAGGTTCACAATAGTCTACGAAAACAAACACCTATTTGCCCTAGTCCATAATATCATGTAAAACAAAGCAATAACGATCGTGCCTTGTCGGTAATTTTGGCGTCTTGTTGAAACCAGCTGGTAAATTCCCTCGCTCATTCCCCCATTCAAGAGTCCTTTGGCACGCCACTTGGCACAGTAACATAGTATAGATTTTCTGTCAAAGTGCCTTATATCTTCACCCACAGGTAACCGTTACACTTCATCGTTGCTACATTCTACATTACAGAGTTTAATTAGGGGAGAATTGCACGGTCGTTCCTGGTAACCGCCAAAATTTCTATGACACAACGTTTTGCCGAGCAACATACTGTGACAACACCAAAGACTCTCACTGAACGCCAATGCAAAACTAGTGCTAATGAGAATATGCTAATGCAAAACTAGTGTTCAGACAAAAGGTGATTCTCTCAAATGAATATTGATGGCTTAAGGCGGCAATGTCAAGGGTAAATTCAAGGTTTCTTTTAGAGATAACGGACTGAGGTATCAAACCAAAAACAGCTTTAATTTTATCGGTTGATATCCGAAAAAGATTCTTGGTTTCTAGGGAAAAACCGAGAAACGACCTTGTGGAACATAGTGGCACTTTTACGTAGCTAGAGGATATCCGCAACGGACCGACGTAGAGCGTCAAGAGGATAACGCGAACTACCTAAAAATGTTGCGGCGGGGGAACTCTGTAAAAAGGAAATTAACTGGTGAGACATACCAGCATCTGAGTTAAAAGTTTGATAGTACCCAAGGCCAGCTTTTAAGCGAATAACATAGGGACAAAGATAAGATAAAGGTGGAAGAAGTGGCAGACATGAAGGTTGTCATTGACTAGCACCTCATGTACCAAGCAATTAGAGGATAGATACATCATCCAAAGAATTTGCTTCAATAGTCAAGAATATTATCTAATTCTTCTAATTCAGACTCATATCACGAGAATTCCAGAACTTATGCATTGATGGTAAGGCAGTTAACAGTATCTGACAGCAGGGAGTCCTGGTGTTATATCGTTTGGCTAAGAACTCCTAATTCCCTTTATGCTGTCAAATGAATTCTTCTATGGGGGACAATTCATTAAATAACATTGATGGGCCTCATAGCCAAACACACACACACACACACACACACACGCATGCACGCACGCACACACACACACACACACACACACACACACACACACACACACACACACACACACACACACACACACACACACACACACACACACACACACACACACACACACACACACACACACACATTCTATTGCAATTAGTCACTCATCAAAGGCACACAAATATACTTCTTCACTCATACAACTTACCTGTTTGCCATGTTCTGTACATATATCCATCAGACATAACAGCAAATGCTTCCAAATACTAGAAAAACCATTAACCTTAATCATTTGAATAAATGCCAAAACACAACAGAGTACACCTTAGCTTTCCACAAAATCTACAAAGACTGACATTAATTAATTGAAAAAAATGAAAATAACCTCCCAAAGCTCATATATACCCACTAAATGCAAGAAGAATTTAGAGAATAGCTAATTTAGTCTCCAATCCATTGCTTCAATATGATCCACTATATCCCATGTTCCATTGCAATATACCAACTGTAGATACATCAAGCCAACCATTAACAATGAACATGACTCTCAATTTTCATGAAACAGATGAGAAACCAAAATATTTCTTGGAGTCCTACCTTTGAGAATGAATTGTATACAACAGATACATCAGTCATGAGTGAAACAGATGCACCACCAATAAGACTCCAAGCACTCCATTTACTATTTGTCCCTAGACTACTCCAGTAACACTTGGATGAGTTTGTATAACTTCTTGCTATTACATATGGTTTGCCAGTATACATCACAGCTTTTATGTTATCCATACCTCTCAATACTGCCCCTGTGAAAATGGAAGTTAAATATAGATGCAATCGTGTGACTGAGAAATACCAAAAAGATCTAAATTACCCAGGAATGCTACAGTAATTTATTAATTTATTAACGAATAAATCTTCAATCTTCTAGGTTCATCAACATACCACTATTAAAAGCAAGTTTTGAGCCATCAACCATAGACCAGCTTCCAAACTGTGGACTTTCTCCCAACACAACTGATGTCACATAGACTTGGCCATTTGAAGCTTGGATAAACAGAAGTGCATGGCCATCTTTTACAGTAACAGCAGATGGATTTGATTTTGCAGCCAGGCCATTAGGAAGTGGGAGATCATGCCTTAAAGATTAACAATAAATGGCTAGCTGCATGTTTTGAAACTCAAAAATTAGTAATTACAATATATAACTATCAAAGATAAAAGTTTAATTTCAAAGAGAAGCAATAATGGGTTCATAAATATGAAGTTTAGTATACCAAGGGGTTTCTGTTTGCTTAACAAAGGTGCCATGTACATTATTTGCCAGTCTTTTTTCTCAACTCAGGGTCAAAAATCAAACTTTGTCATTCATACCCAGGCCCACTAGGTGTCATGGGCCTGAGACAAAAAAGGGAGGCTCTTGGTGACATCATTATGAAATTTAAAAGTCACCAAAGAATCATTTCATAGCCCCTGGGGTTCCCTCAGGTCTGGGGCCAATGGCAACCCACTCCCTTCTGCCTCTCTCTTGTTGGGCCTACTCCTACCACCCAAGCTGATCACTTTCCAACTTTTCTTATCACTCCAACAAAGGGTTGGGATATTTATGGCTTGAACATGCAGTTTTATTCATGGTTTTGTTCAACAATAGCTCAGAATGATACGGTTGGTTGTTCCAATGAAGGAATCAAACAATCAGATTTGCAATATATATAGGAGTAGTGGTAGTTTCTAGGGGGTAGGGGGGTAGGGGGGAAGTAGGTTACTTGGTATTTTGTTGGAAGACTTCAGAGCCTAACATATGAATATAAAAATCTTTTCTAGAAAAGAAAGGGAATGGAATGCACGATTTCTGTGCACCGGGCAGCATACATGCTGGGCAATACAATTGTCACTTGTTGCTGTGCACCAGTAGGTTAATGTTGTAGCCCCAATAGGCTAACATCTCAGCAACATAAGTAATAGGAGTAACTTTCAAGCACCATTTTGTGCACCAATTGGTCACTCTGTGTACCAGATATGTCCGGTGTACATCGCATTCTTTCTACATTGGGGCAAATCTACCACTGATCCTGGCTCCTTCTAAAGATGTACAGAAATTTGCCACTGTACAAGGGAGCAGCATATGCATATGACAGCATACATATGGAGACATATTTTCCTAACAAAGTCAGTAAAAAGGTTTGCTGCGCTACAAAGCTAATAAATACCATTTGCTCGAGGATATACCAAAAGGAGAACTCAATTTTTTCTCAAAAAGAGTCCAACGACACAGCCCGCCTTTGTTATGAAATGCTATTACATCTCGAGTGATTCCAACTCCAGCAATTGAGATAACTTCAAGACGCGATTCACTAAACGAATCAACAAACGAGAATGCCAATCCTGCAATGACCAGGGCTGCAAAATAACGAGTTGCCATCTTTATACAGCAATATGTTACACAGTTATAAAGGAAGTCACTTGTTGCTTTTTTGTTGTTGTCTTGTATGTGACTATCATGTGATTAATAAGAACAACAACAACAACCAAATTACTCATATCCTTATATTGACTCGCAATGTTACTTACTTGCAGCTTAAAAGAGAAATTGCTCTATCTCTAGAAAAACAACAGAGCGAAGCAAATGGAAAACTGGTAAAGTGGCGTGAAAATAACATTAGTGGCCACATTAGAAAAACCTGTACAAACCTCCCTATGCTATATGCACGCTTCTTTTATAAGGAACCTTTTTATAAGGAATATTTAGAATGCCAAAATATTTGCTATACTAAGGAAAATTCCCTAAAGAACTTTTCAATTTAAACAATTTTTATAACAGCAAACAATCATAAATTAAGATGCCGGTTCCATCCATTTGCCGCCAAAACCAGCGTAGATTGTTGGCTATGCTTGTGCCCAGTGTTCCATGTTTCATTGGTCTTAAGTTATAGCTAAAATTAAGGGCAAAATTCAGAACTACAATGTTTACTTGTGTCTGTGCCATATGTATGGGACTAAATGTGAAGTGAATATTAAGGAACTATTAAGGAACTTTTAGTACTACAAGTTGACTATTGGAGGTCCAAAAATAAGGAACTTCTGGAACTAGGCCTCGAGCTAGGTTCCTTATAAAAAACGTGTAACGCAAATGTACTTTTTGCACATTTCAATGCACGCCTCTAATGCATTTGACCGATTTTACCTAGGTGCTGTGTTCTTGCCCATGGCTTTCTTGGTAGTAATGCAGAGGTCTGATTTTACATCTCATTTGTAAGTAGATTTCTGCAAATTGTTTTCAAGAGAATGCAGTCAGAAGTCAATAACCCCTGCCAGTAAAATGTATTCTATTCAAAGCACAGTTTATCTGCTAACTTAAATGCTCCGTCTACAGTTGTAACAACAGCTTCAATTTCTGTACAAAATTCTATCTTTTTGTTTTTTAGCTAGCATACTCAATACCAAAACAATATCTCGTTACAAATATAAGTTATTTTATAAGGAAGGATTTTGGCCAGTATTGAAACATAGTTAGGTTTTTCATAATTAAAGTTATTTAATTTTCTTGATAACTTCTTAGGAGGTCAACATTGAATAAGAGAGATGGTGACTTGCATGAATATTGGAAATATTAATGTTTATGAACATATCAACTGCCTTATGTTTCGAAAATCCAGATTTGAAATGTTTTAACTTTGTGATCAGTCGATCATTTCTTTCCTATAAGTATAGACCACTTCCCAACAAAAAACGTGTACCAGGCAGGGTGTTGGTAGGGGGTTTGGGGGTTTTAGCCCCCACTTCTTGTCAGGGAGTGATTTTTCTAGCCCTTATCAAGCACTTTAGTGTTTGTTGCCCACCATTATTATGTGCAGCCCCCACTTTTTATTTGGCAGCACCGTTCCTGTGTATATGCATCAAATAAGCTCAAAGCCTATAAGCCATATGAAAGAGTCAGGGGCAAAAATACCTTGGGGTGTGGGCGTATCACAGCCTCTCCCCCAACAAGGGCAATTGAATCCCTTACCATTGCACATTTCCCACCTTTGCACTTCTGATGTTTCAAGTGTGTTTTGCTATAGATCTCATTTTCACAGGGCAATATCCAGTTTCGCAAAGCAAAATTCTCTCACACCTCCCCCCCAAAGGAAGTATGCTATTTACGCCCCTGTCTATGAGTTTTCCTTTCCCCCTGGTTACATAGATCATCGCAACATCTCTGACAACTACAACAACACAACCCTGCATAGGAAGCTCCTTCCTTCTTTGAAGCTGATGGATTGAATTATGTACTTCAGAATCAAACAATCCTAGCTCTTTCATAAGCGATGGCATCGTTTACTTGTTATCAAGTCTTTCTTGTTGTTGGAATGCTGTTAACTGGCTCGATTAATACCTTGTCAAAGAAAGCACAAAATGATTGCTCGTGAGATGAGCTTCTTATTGTCGGCATCAAAGTCTTCATAATCCCTCTGTTGTCGTCTTATTTAGCGTTTAACATTTTGTGCAGAAGTTGATTGTTACCTTACTGTATCCTTGTTTTTGTCTCGTTTTTACGATGTTCCCCCTTACGTCTTAGAATGGGGTAATAAGAAATAGATAATGAAGTCACTAAGAGAGAGAGTTCACGTTTTGACAGCAGTGAAAAAGAAATACCATATTTATGTTTATTCTGTTTGGCCTAACAGCAAAGCTAGCTGAAATGGTTTGTATTTTATCTATAGATCAAAAGGATTGAAGGACATGGATGGAAAAGTTGTTCATAAGTTCGATCATCCATGGTTTCAAACATTGATAATGTTTTCTGGAGAAGCGCTTTGCTTATTTGGCTTAGTCTACCAAAGAAGAAAACAAAGAAGAGAGGCACACCTAGAAGTGAGTAAAATAATTTGCTACTTACGCCTAGTCTGATCTTCAAAATAAATCGAGTATTTATCAGGAAATTTTGCTCTGAAATTCTTGTGCATTGTCTTTTTTCTCTTTACTAGTATCCATCTAAGGCAATTTCTTTGATACTGAGCTTTCTGCTTTTCTGATGTTGGTACAGCTGGTCTTTTATCTTTGCTGCCACATTTTTCACAAATTGACTTGCTCTTGGCCAAAATGAGTAGATGGTCTAGCTCCAAATTAGACAAGAATAAACTGAGAGGGGATTTAGACATCAACTAACCAATGAACCAAATCAGCCACGGAAACCTTTCAATGAAGCCTATCATCAAAATCCTATATATGTATCCTTTTGAAAACCATTTATTTCAATTATGATGCTTGTTTTTTTATCTTTTGTCCTTGTTTTAATTCTTATCTGGTAAACCTTCATGCAACTTGAATTTATCAATTAAACAGTTGTTCAATGTATCATCATCATATGTCATAATGCCAAATACATGTTCAGAGATAAAGTGTTTATCATACAAACAAGCAAACAAACACACATGAATAGATATGAATAAATTATACATTGCTTGAAATATCAAAGAAGTTCCATGAAATTAATAATTATTATCTTTCATAATTAGGCAATGGCTGATCCCCTTGCAGCACCATCAAGCTATGAAATAAAGAAAAGGAGTCAAAGGTGATGATAAAAGCCTTAATGGCTGATTTATTCTTCTATATTTTAATTTCAGGTTGAATCTTAGATTCAATATACTTACTTCTTTTGTTCTCCTTATACATTTGATGATTATATAGATGAGAATAAGGACTTTTTCAAGTCCCCTAGAGGTTTAGTAATTGCCTAAACTTAGAGTGATATAGAAACTATTTGTGGGATGAAATTTCCTTTTGAAAATAATGATTTGTTCTGGCATGATCTATGTAGAGCAAGCTGTTGCTGTTTATTTCTCTATAGTTCATTGCTATAAATCTCCTCCTCCTCAGTGCCATATATCTATGTCATTGTGCCATATCATTTGCATGCTTTGTATGTCTAATTTCTTTATTTCTCTGCCCAAGGGTCTTTCAGTTGATTTTTGCTTTGCCTACAATTTGTGATCTGTTTGGAACAACACTTTCAGGTGAGCTTCCATCTATCTGTGGAACATTTTGCAGTTTTTCCATGCTTTTACACTGGCCTGTAAATTTTTTTTTACTTATGATACAATATTGGCAGCTCTTTATTCAAAAGTGCACTCTCTGTTTGACCAAGTTGACATTCCCCCATGGCTGACTTAATTTCATATGCTGCTAGGGAGAAATACCTCACCAATTGCTCCTACCTTGCTAATTGCATACTGTTTCATGCATCTCTTCATAGGCATTGGACTGTTGTATGTAGATGCATCAATTTGGCAGATGCTCAGAGGATCAATTATCATTTTCACTGGAATCTTCTCTGTGAGTGACACTGCTAAATGACAACAAATTCTTGTTTACTTACATTTGCAGTTGCACTGTGTTGAGCTTTTTACAGCACTGCAGCATTTGTCACTATGTCTGTTGCAACCAGAAAAGGCTAGTCCCAAATAAGATTCATATTGTAGGGGAGTGTCTGCTAGAGAGGACAGTTGTCTTGTGCTATTGGCATCATTAGGCAGGTGACGAGTTCCTTACTTTTCTTCTTTATTTCCCAGAGTTTCCACCAAGTACCTGTATGCTGTTGGGTGGACAGTAAGTAATTGAGCATCCAGACTATAGCCTAAGATTCTCCTCAAACCATCAATCTTCTGCACAGCACACACATTCTGTAGCCACTCTAACATTTACCCTACTGTTAAAATTATTTAACATGAATTTATCCAAGATATAGAATATACAAAGTAGAAATATAATATTTCAAACTTTTGTAGAAAATTTTCTTAAAGAGGAAGCTAAATGCTTCACATTGGCTTGGTATGCTCATTGCAATGGTGAATATTTTTCTGATTTCTTCTTTTTGATTCAACGTGTCAGTGATTGATTCCTCATATCAATTCTGGATATTGTTGCTACATGAAAGTCTTGTAGCTTTGGTGATTTTTCTAGAACTGTACAAATAAAAGTAAATAAAACTATATAAGAAGCCCTATTTATATAAAATGTTGCTTAATTTTTGCTTCATTTATTTTATACCTTTTTCAGCTAGTATACATGGGATTAACCAGCTCTTAAAGGCAGATATTGATGAAAAACATTATAAACAGTCCATGGTATTTGAATATGCATTTTATTTTATGTAATCTTAGGTTGGTCTTTTGCTTGTTGGCCTTTCAACTATTTTGAGGCAGAATCACACTGTTTCTCAATGGCATACAATTCTGGGTGAGTTATGTTATGATATGTTATGTTATGATATGTTATGTTATTTTATTTTATATTATGATATGTTATGTCATGTTATCATATGTAGATGTTCCCAACTTGTCTCTTTCTCAGGCTATCTCATAGCATATTTTTCTATAGTCCTTTGCTGCTATCTTCCTTTCAGGTGTCATTCTTATTGTTGGCAGTCAAATAGTCAGTGCTTCACAAATGGTCATAGAAGAGACATTTCTCAAAAAAAGAAACTTTCATCCATTGCATGTAAGTACATTCCTCATGGATCACTTAACAATATTATCTCATTTCCTGTCCCATTTCTCATACCACTTCTCATCCTATTTCGCATCTTCTCATCTCATTGCCCATGCTACTTCTTGTGCTATTTCTCTCCAAAAAAGAACTCAATCCAGCTGTATGCCAAAGATATTACAATTCAAAGTTTCATTCTTTATTATAGGGGGGAATGGATTTATTGCTCAACTTTATTTTGTCAAAGGAAAATATTATTGGCCTTTTTTGATAGGTTGTTGGCATGGAGGGATTTTATGGCATTATTTGCATGGTGGTGGTATGAAGTTCAATTTAACCATATTTTTATCTTTGCAACTTTTTCTGTAGAAAGCATAATTTGACAATAAGACATGACATATGGCAATACATATTCTGGTAATATATGTTCAGCATAATTAGCCTTCTCAATCAATATAAGTTATTTTTCTGTCTGTCCTGTTTGAAGTAACCAGACAGTATTGGAAATGAAAATGTTTGACAAACATGTGTTTGAGCATTTGATCAGTGGGTAGTGTGTGAATTTTGGACACCAATAATTTAGTCCAAGTGCGAGAAAATAAAGTAAATGAACATGAATCAATGTATCTAGAAATCATTTTATCCTGATGCATGTGTAAACTTCTACAAGTTGCAAATCAGAACTGATCTTATGTTTAAAAAACCTAATATTCTTTCTTTTCAGCTTGTGCTTCCTGTTCTATATTTCATTCCTGGAGATCAACATCACAATAGTTACGAAAATAGTATTGATGCATTGGTTATGATAGGAAATAATTACAAGTTAGCTATATTCTGTCGTAAGTGATTTTTGTAAAATATTCCCTTTTATGCTGAAATCTGGGGTTTTCATTCAAGTTAGCCAATATCTTTTATCAAAAACTATATTGTATATATATATATAAATTCATACTGTGTCCTATAAAAGCTAAAAGATTTCGTTGTAGGAACCGCAGCATGAGGATGAACTTTAGAACCAGAATTGTGACAAATAATAGAGACATTTATTTGTCTTTAGAAATGTTTCATTTTATGACATATACAATTAAACTAGTGACATATCCAATATAGGAGTTTCGACTCAAACATGAATCATCATCAGTAGGGTATGGGATGGAAAGTAAGGTCTTATGTAGACTGGGCACAAAAGGCAAAATCAAACCAATGGAAATGCAAGAAAACGTCCTTTTGTGCCCAGTCAAAAAAAAACCTTTCTTTCCATCTCATCCCCAACTGATGATGACGTATGTTTGAATCGAAACGTCGGTATTTGATATGTGACTAGTTTAAGTCTAGCATTGATTATGTCGCTAGTTTTATGCTATATGTCGTAAAATGAAGCATCACTAAAGACAAAGAAAAGTCTCTGTGTCCGTTACTTTTAGCAGACAATAATCATGTTAAAGCAGACATTTGGAGCTACTTTCTACGTTTCTCCTTCATTTGTTAACATTTGTTATTTTCTTTCCGTAGTTCTCTATCTGACGTCCATTGCGTTCTACAATTTCTTTGGCTTAAGTGTAACAAAGTCACTCACAGGTTGATAAACATCCTTGCTCCATATTTGACAAATTTCTTGATTACCATGATAGTGGTATTTTGTTTTGTAGTTTACTCCTTTTGATTTTCATAAATGGTTTGCTACACTTTTTTTACATTATGTTTTTGTTACTTTCGCATCTTATGTGCTTGTTTCTTTCTTCACAGCCGTTCATAGAACCCTCTTAGATGCATGTCGAACTCTTGTTGTTTGGATCACAAGTCTCTTCATCTACTACGTCGTCGATAAGGTAGGTGTGATTCACACGTTTCTCTAATTAATGTGTGTCTATGTGTTGGACAGTTTATAAATGGGTGTGAATAGCAGAGTGCAAGACTCGGATTGTATATCTGTGGGTGTTCGTCTACGTCTAGAAGGTTTGAGAGTGAGTGTGGATAGTAGGGTGTGGATAGTTTTATGTGTGCATGTGTGTGTATGTGTGCGCGTGTGTGTGTGTGTTTTTTGTGTCAGTGTGCTCATGTGTCAGTGTGCATATGTGTTATGCGTATAGCAATCTAAGCAATGCTCGATCCTAAAACCGAGATGAAGACATTTTTCTTCTGTTCTAGTCATTTGGTGAAGAATGGAACACAAGATATGGCATGTTCCAAGGTGAAAATATAGCATTAATTCTCGAATTTTACTATTTTTCTGGTCTGGTGCAGATTTTTGTAAAATTGAAAAACAAGGACCTCGTAGACCAGACAAATATTGCATAAGATAAATTATAATTGATCAATAATGGTGAAAGGCTGAGCAGAGAATATATATAAAATATCTTTTATTTAGTTCATTTATTTTCGTTCACCTTTTGGCTATTATCCGACATTTCATACTCTGATGAGTGTCGGTGGAGAAAATGTTAACAGAGAAGTTTATTCACACATGTTTAAGGCTTTATCTACCAGCCGAACTCAGTTCAAAATTGAGTTTCTCTCGTAGTTAGGGAATATCAATAGCAACATTCCGTTTCAAAAGTCCAAAGAGGGAATTTTTTGCGAAAAGATTCCCAAGTTTAATGGAAGATTAACCGACCAATTGTGATTCCAAATATTTTAGTGCACAGAGCAACAACTAGGTAACTTTGAGTTTTCATCAACTTTATTAGAAATAGTATCTTTTACCATTGTTTTTTATAAAGATATTTTATGTAATATTCTCAGTTGATGGCTTCATGCTGTTGTTAATTGGAACTGCCATGTATAATCAACTATTGGATATTTCTTGGATTCGCTCAAGACACCCTCCATCATACCCAGAGGTAAGTAATATTCTATATTGATAATTCTTACCTATATTACATCGATATTTCCTTATTTCATTATCATCTTTCATGGGATATATCACTCTTTTCAATCCTACTTCTATGACTAGTGAAAGTACAAATCAATATATTGAAACCAAATGTCTTCAGATAAGTTGTCTTTTACTGTGGAATCAGGAATCGTGAAACAGCACTAAAGTTTCGAGTGATTATGACATAGACCCGGACATCCAACGTACATTGGTGCTAGACAACCTAAGAGATAGGAGCTTTCCTTCTACAACACCAATGAGACACACACATAAGACAAAAACTGGGATTCTGTAAATTACTAGCAAATAAGAAAATCTTCGATGTCATGCAGAAAGGTGAATATTGATCGTATATATTTCTACAAAATACTAAGTCTATGTTTCTCAGAATATTTCTACAATACTTCAAATGAACTACGGATGCACAAATGTAATGACTGGCTTTTAACATAGGGTATCCTCCCTCCTCGATTGGTTCATCAATTGAGATAGCTCCTCCTAAATTATTCCCTATTTACAATCTCCCTTAAGAAGTTTTCCTACTTTAATGTGGTCTTTTTTGTAGTTGTTGTTGGTGAGAACTTGCAGATCAAATTCGAACTTGAACTTTCATTTTTAACAATGTTTGGGTTGCATTCTCTTCGTTGTCCTAACTGTTCTCAGAGCGAACAGATCAAATCCCCACCCCCCCCCCCAAATGCAATTACATTTATGTATTGCCAAACACACCTCAATACTTACATTCTTGAATTTCTAGATCCAGTCTTCTGATTACAATGTCGAAAATGACGACAGTGAGAGTAGTTCATTGCTGCAAAAGAGTCCCACGTCTTACGAAACAACATCCAATCCACGCATTATCTAGCTTCAATTCTTATTCACGAGATTGTTCAGTGATTTTAATTTAAACATATTCTAATGTAAGCTTTGTTGCACTTCATTTTCCATCCAACCGAAAGGCCACAATGATGATAATATCATCTGTGTAAGGCTGTGATAAATATGATGTCATCTACGTATTGTCTCGGTCAGCTAGCAATAAAGCCTTTGTGCACGAGGGACAACAGTGTATACTCAACAACAATAGGATATTTCTGGCAATTGTAGATCAATGTCCCATCAAAATAAATACACATAATACGGTCGTGTTAACAAACTTAGGACCTGGCGTGGTTCACGATAATCCATCAATGCATCAGACAAAGAACCTTTACACCAAGTGTTAATACATAGCTTCACTCATGATCCTCACTTATAATCCTAGGACCCTGAATCTCAAGTACGAGCCATAATTCTTGCATTTATAAGTTATTTTATCTATCATAATTTACGTTAGGGTTTTTATGGATTTTTATATTACTAATTGCGTACATCGTGTCTATTTCGATTTATTGTGAGTCGCTTCTGATTGTAAATACTAAAACTGCAGTCAAAATTTTAAATTATAACCGCTGTTGTAGTTGATTTTTACTTTACTAATTATTATGTGAATACGTTTTCACAGTCATATGTATGAAAAAGTTAATCGTTACACAAACGAACAAATGAGTCTATCTTCATCTGGTTATATGTATTTCCGTTCACCTCTCGGTCGTTATCCGACGTTTCATAATCTGATGAGTGTCGGCGGACGAAAAAGTGCCTCGAGTGTGCTAAAGAATTTTTCATACTTTTTTGAGCAAGTCAGTGGAATTCTGTTGTAGCAAAAGTCCAAGTGAACAAGTCAGACTTTACACACATGAAAATGTCAAGCGTAACACATACACGATGCCTGACACATTTCAAATTTCCACAATGGAACAGCATAGAGAATGATCTGCTATATAGTTCTGTTCTACAAGTCAATTTTTAGGATGAAAACTTTACGTTAATATAAATGCAAAGCGTTTTCCTACGCACCCTGCAAAGGTGGTATATCCAGCAGTGTTATAATTCGAACAAATTGAGGTGATTTAAACAGGCATCTACTGCAGTCTCAAATGTTAATAAGATTTTATTTTGACTTAAATGTGTAGCCAATGTCATGTTTCAGAGTCTAATTCAACACCCGAAATCATTCACCTACATCATATCACCTACAAGGAAACTTATAAGGTTTTCGCCATCAAATGATATCAGAAGTGCAGTATATTGATGCTGCAAGAATGAGCACAATCCGCTTTAGAAAATAAAAGGTAAGGCCAAAAAAAATAATCTTGCTCTAACATCGCAACAGTTCATATTAAGTCAATAAGTCTGGTTTAAAATTTGATCTTTTTACTTGAAAACTACAAAAGCCCTACTAATATTCTACTTTGGTAATAGCACAGCATACGAATAGATATAAATATTCTAAATGTTAAATAAAATATAAGTCAACAAAAATAAGAGAAATTCATCCTACTTCAGCTCATCGGGGCAATCTGGTTGGTTTGATGGATGTGACTTTATGAATGGCTCCAGTTTGGAAAGCTCGTCATTTATTCTTGAAATCGTGGGGAATTTTGACATGTCAACTTTAAACCTAAACGAAAACAAAACTCAACTTGATTGATGATAATGGCTTTGCAACTGCAGCGAAGTATCTACCAAACATTCATTCTTACATAAAAATGCTATTCTAAAAATCTCTAATTTAATGTATATACCTTTCTTGAAGAAATAATTGAACTCTCTATTCTCTTGTTTCAAAAATCTAAGTTTCCCCAAATCACTCAACAACGTTTAAGAGCAAGTTGAAGATACATTCGTAAACCACAACTTCAAATAACATCCATATATATATATCAATGGATGATTCGTATCTAGTTCAGTCATACGTCATGCAGTTGAACAGAATAATTGTTGATAGTTTATAAAGTGAAAGAAATTCTACCTACTGAAGGACTAAAAAACAAAGAAAAAGTGAAGTGACACAACTACAGTGTTAACAAATAAACAGCAAATACCAGAGATGGAATAGCAAAGGGGTAAATTAATAATGGAACAGATACAAAAAGGGAACTATTGATTACCTGTTGGCATTGTAAACTTGGGGCACAAGAAAGAGATCGGGTAATGTAACCTATCAAAAGCAAAAAGCATGAAAATCAGATTTCCAATCTCATACTATCAGTATTATAAAATATCTGGCCTATTCTGACATATTTTTTATGTCCATGAGAATTCAATTTGCTGTAGAATTTACATCCTCTTACCAACTCATTTATTACCTACTCACATCTTATAAGATAAATAATACCTATCCATAGTTCTTTCAATAAATTCTGAACAAATATGCTACCTCCTCGTGACAGGCTAGGATGTCTCAACATAAATTTTATATTCTTTTAATGGAGGGCCCCTCGAAAATCAGCTAAGCTGAAGGGCCACCCTCCCAAAATATGCAAAAATGAAATGAAATGAAAATGAACATAAAAATAAAAGTGTTGATTGAATTTATGAACATGCAAGATCTAAGTATTAAATGACTTACACTGTCGCCAATGCAATATTTCCCAGCAGTTTCTAACAACAGTCTTTCTAAAGCTAAGAACAAAATGAAACATTGATATCACCAGAGTTCAATTTGCCTGTTGATACGATACTGAGAGGTGAAAACAGGTCTGCATGAAAGCAAAAATACAAATCCTGTGAAGCCTTGGAACAGAATACATCACATAATTTTGAGATTTGTTGGTTATGAATTGGTGTAAAATCCTATGAATTACTATCCTGCTAATACAATTCACGACGCAGACTGGAAAATCCATAGTGGAGGCCTATAACTCCTACAATGGTCTATTCTACACAGAGTTTTCTTTGTATATTAAGCCACAGATATTATACATATTAAAATGAGTAAAAGCCAGAAAAACCTTTCGGCTGTCAAAAAAATGAAAACTGTGAGATTGGAGAGATGGCATTCATATCTCTATCTAAAACCGACATGCACTTGCATGTGAAACAAAAAGATGCTATATCAGATCAATCAATCTATTGAGCTATTTCTGTTACATCAAAGATTTTTCTTCAAAATTTAGCACATGGATACAAAAGAAAGAAATATGTTATTTTTCAAACAAAATAAGAAACTTTCCAACAACACGGCAGTCTAGTTCAATGGGGTCTTTCAATCACCCATGGCCCCCTTCTATCTTCGCCACTGGCTATAGTCTATGTAAGATCTCAGGAAAAACAATAATAAAATCACACAAGTTACTCTCAAGAACATATCCATCCAGCTTTGTTACAAACTGCAACAAAAACCTATTGAGTTTTGATTTGAAGATTAATCTTGATATCTTGTGCCAGAAAATCCTTGCCAATCCTGATCAATCCAAACCAACCCAAACCAATCTAACCAATCATAAGAAAAATCTCAATCAATCCTGATCAAAAACTAATTTACTGACATTGATTGCTTCCAATCATTCCAATCTGCTTGACAGCTCTTTGCAAGCTTGATGGTATACCACTAGCCTAGAGGTATGAAAAAAGCTTGAAGACAACAATCCAGATTCTAAATACACACTAACCTTCAAATCCTGATTGAATAACACCTTTGCCCCATTCCATTTTCTTTTCATCACCAACTGCTTTTAAGACTCGCAGATTCTGAAAAAGAGAGTAAACAACCTCCAAAATTTTATAAAAACAGTTCCATAAAGTTGCAAAATCAGCAAATGACGGAAAGATAAGTCTTTAGGGTCTAAATTGTCATCTGTGTGTGGCTTGGTTATACAAAAGGTCTCATGGCCTTGAATGTATGTTAAACTTGGCTCATGGGTAAATCAGATTATCAAACTTGAACAAATTAGCAATTGGCTATGTAAGCTGGTTGTGACAAAATCTAGAACAAAATTCGTTTTTTCTGTCAAAGAAGATGTCTTACTTCTAATACCTTTCAACAACTACCAAAGAAGAAGGTGTCTGGTATGGACATAGTGACTGAATAGCATTTTCTCGACTGTTTTCTAGCAATCATCAGTCACCAGTGCATGACATATAAAAGTTTCAGGGCTTTCAGTGGAGGGCGAGCGATAGCGCGCGCGCGCGCAGGCACGCGCCCAAGGTTACGTTTAGGAGCGATTAATCACGCGCCCAGTAATAAACACTTCCCTTGTGTAGAGCGACATCAGGAATCCGACAATCATTATGATCCATTGCTGAGTAGTAGGCTCGCCCACTTGAGAAACTCCTTTTCGAAACGTATTGATTCTTAGTGGACTGACACATGTTTGTATTTTCTTATTTGTTGGCAAGGCACTGGTGCTTCTTCGTTTCCATTTGCTAACGCTCTCTTGGCTCGTTTGTCTTTAACTTTTCTGAACAGCATTAAAACTCCCGTTTACATTTTCAAATCACTGAAACCCTTCATATGCTCAAATTCAAAGCTTGAGAGAGTATTTAGCACCATGAGCAACATACTCTCTGACACAGGCCTCTCTATGTCACACAGTACCCCAATGACCACTTGATACTATATGCAAATCACTCTCTTTTGAGTAAAGACGAGAGGGAAGAAATCACTGAGAGAGCTCTCGATGCGTTCCTCAAGTTGAAAAGGCGAGTGAAAATAAATAATCTTCCAGGCATTCAAACTTAAACATAAATCAATGCTCCCTTATCAGACGATTGATCAGAGTCAGACAGTGATATTGATGAAATTGAGGAACTTGGCCTTTTTGAATGTGGAATTTTGTTACTTCTATTTGAAACATTTAACATGGGCTGATAACATTATTTTGATTAAGTACATTTATCGTTTTAAAATAAGAGCCAATCTTTTCTATTAGTGCCAAATCCCGTTATCATTTGAAGTTCAATGCTTCAATGCTTGAGCGAAAACGAATGTAGGTCCTTTAAAGACATGTAATATTTTCCAAACTAAATAATTAAAGGAAATCTTTACGATAGTTAAAGCTCTAGGCTATGGCTTGCGTGTAGAAAACTGAAAGGGAAACACTGTTGAGTTCAATTTTTCAAAAAAGACTTCGCTATGTCGTGTTCTTAAATAATTTTCAATCGCTCGCCCCACTCTGTTCACGCGAGTTTTTGGTCGCGCGCCTTAATTTCAGAGCGTGAAAGCCCTGTAAAAGTAAAGATTAGTCCAGTAAATGTGAGACAATGTTTTGGGGAATGTCTACTAGAAACAAAACACATATATGGCTGGCAGATTTGGCAGTGTGTCCAGACCAAGTGCATGACAGACAAGTGATCTACCCACTCAGGTACCTGCCAACAGTGTATGGTATACCAGAATAAAACAAAGGACAAATACCTGAACAGGTTGGATATCTGCACCAATGATTAAAGCCAAGGTTCTTGCCTGGCTTCTTTTTAGTGGATCTTTGGGCAGCAAAGCTGGATCTGGTCTTGTCTCCTCGAGGTACTCTATGATGCTGAGCTTAAAAGCAAACATTTACTAAGTTTATATATAAGATAATTATCATATATATGTATATGAAACATGGGACCTAAATAATAAGCAATGATGAATCAATTCAACAAAAGTAAAAACTAGTCAATCAATTACTTGGTAAGTATGTCACTCACTCACTCACTCACTCAATCAATCAATCAATCAATCAATCAATCAATCAATCAATCAATCAATCAATCAATCAATCAATCAATCCAACTACTTACAAAACATATAATCTTCATATAGCTACATATCCCACAATTAATCAATCAGTAAATCAACTAATCAACTTCTATTGATGAATCTTGTTAACTATTTTGAAATCAAAATGGACACATACCGATTGCGTAAGTTTATGATCATCAATCAAAAGAGTTGGAATCAAAGATTGTGGATTCAGTTCTTTATATTCATTGGTAAGCTAAAATAAACAGGCAATCTGTCAAATGTTATCTGGCTTTGAGGATTAGCATACAGGTCAGGTCAGGGGTGTCCCTATATTGGGGTGCTAGAGAGTTGGGGAGTGACACCACCTTGAAGAAGGGCTTAGTGGGCAAATTGACATGAAATACTATGTCGGCTGGCAAATCTTTTCATAGTTTATAACTGTATTTACAATTTTGGCTCCACTCAGCAAACTTAATTGGCCACATCCCTCCAGAAATTCTTTTACAAGGGCCCTGACTCATGTAGATTTGTGCAAAAATGGGGGGGGGGTGCTAAACAAACTGCTGGAAAATGCATATAAACTATTCAGCAAAATTTTAAGCACAAATTGGGGTCAGAATCACAGAAAAGCAAATTGGATTTAAACAGACCCCACAGTTTTCGAACAAAAGATTTTAACAATATTGCTAAAACACCAAAACCATAAAACAATACAGAACAAATTCTAGAAACTTGGCTGAGGATTGAAAAGGATCTTATGATAGTTTGGAATGCAACTAGAGTACAATTCCCTTTCAAAGCTTCCTTTAAATATTTCATACTTTTCTGCTAATGTTCACATGTGCAACTTATACTTTCCTGTGCCAATCAGAGTCATTTTAGAAAATCAATAAAACACCTAAAAAACTCAATTCAAATAGAATACTTAAGCATTTCACTCTAATAAACCAACAAAACTCTCATTACCAACAAAACTTTCAAACCTTTGAACATCAAAAACTGCATTCCAGAAAAAATTGAGTAGGTAGTCTGATTAAAGTGGAGTATTTTGGCTGAGAGGTATATAGAATTGATACAACTAAGCAAAAGTCTGACTTATCTGGGGTATGACTTAAACAACATATTTTGGCCTGATTTTGATGAGTAAATTCAAGAGGCATGACACGTCTGACTAAGCAAGAGTCCAACTCGTCCTGGGTACAGTGTAATAGGGTTTGACTGTAGTTAAGTAGAGTATTGAATAGATAGAGAGGATGGAATGAATATTGAAAAAAAGAACTTTGCTGACCATTGTGCAAAAATGGCCTAACACAAAATCCATCTGCAGTTTGAAAGATAATTGTCTATCCTGTGAACTAAGAAAGTATCTGATGGTGTTACCTGTTCTCCCTTGACAAGATGAACAGCTTTATATTCATAATCAATCCCTTTCATTGCGAGTGCTTGAAGTTAAAAAATTAACAAAAGGAGATTTAAGTGAAATTGCTTAGTTATTTGAATATTGAGCAAACAAATACTGGATTATATGTCCTATCAAACTCAAATACAAACATAAAGAAAAGAACTCTAAACTTAGAAAACTTATGATGAACTAAAGCAACATACTGTTAAATTGCAGTTAGTGAAATGAAAACATGCTTGAAGGGTGACACTTGATATTTTTAAAATAATACCCATAGATATTAAGAGAAAGGAAGGCACTACCTTATGTCATATTGAATGACATATGAGGGTGCTGTCAATAGCTATGCAATGAAATTAGAGGGAAAAAGAAGAAAAACTAAACCTGCTCCATCACAGAGCCAGCACTCATCATGCAGTGCATAAAGACAAATGAAACATGATTTGAAATTGATTGGCTGATAGAGCAATTACTACATTTGATAAATTCAAACAACCAGTTGACAATTTTCTCACCTATTCTGACTCTACGTGAGGCAGAACTTCTAAAGAAATTGTACAAAATGGCCTACAAGGGGGAATTAGAATGCAAAATGAGACAACTGAATAAAAAGATTAGCATACCAGTCCTGACCCTCCATGAAGATGAGCTTCTAAAATATGAGTACAGCACTGGCTACATGCGGATAAAAGTTATTGCAATTACAAATTTATATTTTTATTAATGTATTTTAAGCTAAAGTTTTGCATGCTCTCTATTTACCCATATTACTTATCCTTACTATTATTATTCATATACACATGAATATATACATGCATATATTTTTCAAATGATTATAGCACGGGCTTTTTATCACTACTGATGAAGACATGTGCCAAAATGGTTGAAAAGTTGTGATTTTATCAGTCATATTGTACTTTTACATCAGGTAAAAAGTTAAAATGTATGTCCTAAACTGAAAAATAGATATAGCAGATGTCTTTGAACTTCCTCAGCTTGTTATGGCCAGGAAACGCAAAATATCCATGTTTAAAACCTTCTACTTAATTATACTATACTTCAGAACAGCACTTGGAGCTTAATAGCTATCATTACATAGTTAAACGATCATTCTTTCTAAACTCGCAATTTTCATTGCATAATCTCGTTATCTCCTACCTTAGACATTTTATCTCCTTTGTACAAGCGTTCCTTCTACCCCTACAACACCCACTCCTGGCCTGACTGTTTCACTTTGTTTGGTATGGTACCAGCACTAAGACGCGGCTGCAATGAATGAAAGCGAGATTGAGAGACAATCTTGTGCTTGCAGAAATGTGGACACCTAACAATTTTAAATCCATGTTTTATATGCAACGTGGAAACAATGCAAACATGGCACATTCTGAACGCCAAGATTCCTTCAGCATTCGAGTGCAGGTGCGTGAGATTATCGAAACGATGAGGCGTTGTATAGCAATATATAGGGATCAAAAGAAAAACAACAATAAAATATTAAATCATACGAAATTATCGTCACATTCATGATTGCAAACTTAATGTGTGTAAATCTATATATATATATATATATGTATATTTATATATCTTAAAAAAATACAGTGCTGTCTACAGGAGTACCACAAGTGAATTCAAAACCAACTATGTCCACCCAGCAATCCTACGAGCACCTTGTAGTATCCCACAAGGTTTCTAAACCATTCGCAGGCAGTCAGATTCAGCAAGATTAAATAATATAGCATTTCAATGCTCTGCTATAAATATGTAAACCGTAGTGAACCGGTAGTAGTAAAGATTTAGTCAAAAGCGAGAATAACTCGATAAAACGGTCAAACAATCCATTGTCGAGAATATAGTCGTGGAATATAAATGCTGTGGAACATCTACATTATCTACAGTGCAAGACGCTTGCTTAACAAAAATCAATTAACGAGAATTGTAAGATAATTTGGATGAGATTTGAAACAGACTAAAAACAAAATTGAAGCTGGGTTAAGACGTGTTAAAATAGACAATAACTGCTCTACAGAACAAAATCAACGGTCTGAAAAACATGGTCTGGCAAGGAACGTCTAAAATAGATGTACTTCTTATTGTGGATCAGAGGGACAAAAAAAATAACAAAAGTTGGCCAAAGCAGAAAAATTCCAGTGTCTAAATTTAAACGAGATTTCTGTAATATTGTAGGCTTCTGATAACTTTCATAACTTTGCTAAAAAAAGAGCTTACTACATACACCTGCCATGTATTTAAACACAATTAATAATAATTTTGCTCTAATCCAAACGTGCCTTTGAATAAACTGCAACAAATACTTCAATCAAGCCTAAAAACTGAGAGAAGAGTTTATACCTAAATCATGCATACCGGGAAACACTTTATTGCTCTTGTTTGGCATTAAATAAGGCAAACACTGGGTACCTATCTTAATAGGTACCCTCTAGCACTCGGAGGGAGGAATTGAGGTATTTCGGATCGTCAATCGTTTGAACGCCGCTTTTTACAAACAGAGGTGCTCGTAGCATAAAATAAACAATGCTCGTGAAATTTCACAACGACAGAGTCATGACGACAGCGCATGGACCAATCAGTCAGCATTCCTGCTGACGCCATCAAATGCAGGGCACCAAGTATCTCAATTTACAAAAATGCTTTTGTCGAGTCAAATTTCAATACGCTGAAAAATTTACATCTCAGCGCTCAAATAAGTCCTTTTCTCTTTTTGTACTCGTCTAGATTCAATGACCTTCGACTGGGACCCCCTTCTCTTTGTGATGGTATTGATTTGGCAGACAAGGTCATTTGCTTCGATTCTGAAACGAAATATTTCGATTACAACATTTTATGAGATATAAATTTCATACCAAATATAATGATATAATGATATAATATAATGATATAAAGAAGATCATAATGATTTGAAAATCAAATTCAGTTTCATAAATATGATACCTGGAAGTGCCATATCAATTTGTACGTCAAAATCATGCGCAGAAAAGAGGTCCTCTGATTCCTCTTTGTCAGCTGGTGTAGATGCAACAGATCCCGTGGTTGGCATGGATAATAACGACATTATGACCTTGACAAGTGACAATTAAAAGAGTCAGATAACTACAACACTATGGTAGTACCACGTAAATGAGAATTCTATCATGCCTTTTTCACTTTCTAAGCGAATTTTAGCATTTTTCAAAATCTAGGTTTTTGGAAATTAATTTATTTCATTTGAACTGTTTCTGCTAAGTTTTTAATAAGGTGCACTGTAAAACAATTTACTCTAAATGTTTCTACCCTTCAATCAATCAATCAATCAATCAATCAATCAATCAATCAATCAATCAATCAGTCGGAAATCAGGACATATGTAAAACCAACGGAGATTGAAAATAATCTAGTGACAAATTACCACAAAATAATAAACCTACGGCATTAAGAAAGGATCTTTTGTATTCAGCTGCAAACACAGCTAGACAACAGACAAATGATGAAAAAAAGAAACAATCAAGACAAATCCATTACAACATGTTCACAATCAACACCATTGCCTTTCGATAAGGCACACTCCATTCGAAAACAACCGAAAATTCAACCGAAAATTCAACCGAAAATGCAACCGACAATTCAACCGAAAATTCAAGCAAGTAAACAGCGTACCTTCTCTTTTGTCAGTGGACTGTCTGGTTTCACATCGCTCTGAATGATCGCAAATTTTACAGTTAATCAAACATGGATAGCAATTAAAAGAAAAATTTGCAAACACGTGAAAAAATCATATTTGCAAACTAAGAGACCGAAATATATTTTTTGATTGAATCAGAATGAGAACGTGAATTGAAGAAAAACGAAATTAGGCCGTCTCTTTTAACTGAAACGCAACGGCATAGAATCAAAAGAGATACGAGGGTTCATCGTCCAGTTCAATATTGACAAATAATAGAATAACGCTTTCTACCCACTTACTACAAGCTTACAGCTTTACAAACAAAACACAGAAGGACCGATATCCAAACGACAGAATACGGCTAAAAGCAATGAAAAAAAGACAACAATAAATAATTAAATTGATCCACCTGTCGCAGCTGCAGATATTACCAAGCAAACAACAAACTATGATAAACAAATTACAAATTATGATAAATATTTCTAATTATTAAATAGAATGCTTACTTTATTAGATTCGATAAAACTTCCTTCCAAATTCTCTTTCTTTGCGCTTTTATCCGAAGATTGAATTTCCTCTTGGGCATCAGTTTTCAAAAGCTGTAATGTTGTTTGCAGAATATTATACCTCCTGATTTGCAAGGATTTGCAAACAGCAGAAATAATCACTGAAAAATTGCTTCTGAAGACAGACAATTAGTCTACTAAAAGCCTATATAAAAATATACAGCTACGGTAATGACCACGCATTTCGCACGGGACTGCAACACGTTGACTATTTTCACTTCGAATGTCGATACTCTGGATGTTGCTACTTTGATTGTTGCTACTTTGATTGTTGCTACTATGACCGTTGTTACTTTGACAGTTTGTAACTCTAACAATGCTACTTTGACTACACTTTGACTACTGCTACATTGATTCCTGCTATTTTGAATGCTGCATGCTTGGCTGTTGACATAAGGACACGCAAATCAGTCTCGAATTTCAAGGGCAACTTTCTGTTTCACTTACATTTAATGGAGTAACCATTTTTGGAGTGGTCTTTCGCCTTGTGAACGGGTCATCGGTCTTTTTGAAAGTTCTCATCTCCTCCTGTTTTCGAAACAAAATAACAATAATAAAATTCAAATCATGGACTTTTCTCCAAAATTAGTCAGCAAAATGGAAGCAAATGGAAAGTTGCATAGTCACACAGGAAAGGAACTATACACGTGGCATGTGTGATGCAGATTCAGAGGAGATCTCACTAAAGTGACAATTATGAATACTGATTTGCTGTTTCACAAGTTGAGTACTTCATATAATTAAATAAAAAACACAAATTTTGGAATAAATTCTTAATATTTGCATACGAAAATGAGTCAATCAAATTCCTTGTACTTACAATAGCTGCTTTTTCTGCATCATATATGTTCTTCTTTCGATTTCTCTCGTTGATAAAGCTATCAGAATAAACATACTTGAAACGCTTTCGCCAAATGAATAAAAAAAATAAACAAAATATAGAGATTGATACCACAAAAATAATGAAGAGTCAGAAGTACCCTTTGAGAGCCACTACAATGAGATTCAAAATACACTATGCTATCTTGAGTACTAATAAACAATATGGTCTTCGGACTTTTTTACCTTCATTTGGAGACAAATAGAACTTCCATGTCTTATCTAAAGGAAGACGATTAACACCTAACAAGGGCTCACCAAATATCCTAAGTACAGGATAACAAACCATATATTTTCAACAGTCATGAATGCACAAGGTATTACCTCACAGCGCTTAAATTTTTGTTTCGCTTTTTATCCAAATAGGCCGCTCTTTCTTCCAGATCGTCCAGTTCACGACGAACGGTTTGAAGCTCTTCATAATTACCGGACTGTTCTGCTATCTCCTACGAAGACACATCAATACATATACAATCTTAAATTTAATGATGCCATCAGGTATAAATGACGGAACCGATACATGAATCGAAATTTTCAACTCAACATTAAGCGCATCTCCATGTATTCAATATTTTCTACAAGCAACTCATAGCCATTTCTATCATTTTATGAGCTGCAAGTACGAAGTATAGCACCACAAATGCAACTCGCTAAGAAACCATTACACCAGCTATATTCTAAAGAATATAATGAAGAGAGTCTGGAAGGACATCAAACACAACTCCATAAATTATTGTAAAAACTATGAATCTTCAAAAATCACTAGGAATCATCAAACATCTGAAGAACAATCAAAATAGTAGATTATACCTTCTTACGGAGCAATTGATTTTTCTTCATTGCATAATTAAAAGGGTTCTTCCGGAATTTCTGCTTTTCCTGAACAATCTAAACAACAAAGAGAAACAACAAATAAACTTAATTAAATTTAGACAAATTCATAACAGATGCTCGTCAACTATATATATATATATATATTATTAACTTTAAATCATGAATTGTACATCACTCAGTGAAGGTCGTAATGAGAGAAAGTAACTTAGATTCATTGACATAACAAGAGACAAAAATATAGGCATGGTAATAACGCAAAAACTATTACCGCTTCGATATCATCATCTTTATACATGTATGTCCTAGCATTTTCGATTTCTTTCTTCTTGTTTTCAATGTCATTTAGTAACGGCAACGAAAGCCCGGCTAGGTTCATCTGCGAAAGGTAAAAGCTTCGAATTCAAATATCAGGGAAAATAAATATTCCACCAAATTTATGACATAAACTATTAACTTTGCAGGAAAAGAGTAGTTCTGTTTTAAATGGAATGTTCTGGTATCGGAATGCCACCCAGTCATCTTCAGGCAAAAAAACGTGAAGATAACTTTCATATTTGGAAGAAGTATTCTTGCATTGGACGTTTGGTGAAGAAGAAAACAGTGACTGTCATATTCAACATCAACAAGCGACCTGATTGTTTACAATGACATAAACCGAAGATACTAGGCCTACCTCTTCTTTCCATCTTTGAAATTCTGATTCAGTGAAACCTTGATTGGATACATATTCAATTCGGAAAACTCGATCTTGCTGGCCATGCCTGAAATTATAGTGGGATATAAGTCGAGAAAAGCCAAGGACATCACTTCATGCTTTGTGGTGGTGGTGAGGGGGGGATACAGGCAAATTTGCCCTGCAAAAATGATTTTATCAGGTGAACAATGAAAGACATGATGTGACAACCCTGCTGATTAACCTGTGGAAATTTCAGTGAAAAATTCTTCGTTAAATGTCTGTACATAAGAGGCGCACATACTCCGTTAGCAAGAAAAACAATTGCCATGCCAAGCAGATTTTTCCGTGCAAAAATAGGTTCTGTTCAAAGATAGGGGGCCTAGCAACCCCATACACCCCTAAAGTGATGTCCTTGAGAAAAGCTCATAGCATTTTTAGTCCAAATAAAACCATGCCTCTTTGCACTAACAAAGAATCAGAACTGATCAAAGATCACCTGAGCTTTAGTCCTTTGTTAGTACGTGTTTTACCCAACTGATATACTTTGTGCTGTTCAACAACATCCATTACCTCCGCAACCTAACAAATATGTATATATACATAAAATAACAGCATTTACAATATCAAATTCACTTAAAGTAATAACAAAACTAAACAGCTACAGTTAACGACAACATATAAAATTGACACAAAGTACATATAAGAATACAGAACAAAAAGAAGACTTTAAAATTTGAAGTCCCTGTAGGCCAGGTATAAAACGAAGCAGATTTTTAAGATACAACAAAGCTGAGTCTAAGGATATGAGATGATGATAAATACCCTGTATATAGCTTTGCCTTCGTGACTTCCAATCCCAATTCGAACAAAACATCCAATGACAATAGTTTTGAAAAATGGCAGATGCACCCACCTGAGATGAATGCAGATAATTAATTTCAAACAGAAAAAGATGAACTAATATAAAAAAACAAACTAACGCGTCAAATGATAAAAAATTCAGCCATCAAACCACACAGAAATGATTTGATGAAGTGGAATGCCATTATGAGCTATAAAGCCAAGACGTAATGAGAACTAGGCTCATATCCAACCTGTTATTCCTGAACTATCGGGCGCGTGAAGTAGATTGGCAATTTCCTTTCATCATCGACTTTCCCGCATAACATCTAAACATTCATATAAATCATATTCTCATAATAGATAACAACAAACAAGTAAAAGTCTTACTGCTCAAGCTTGTGTCTTGAAAGTCTTGCCTCTTCCAACTCCTCTTTCGTTGTTAACCTTTTTTCTTCCTGCTGTACTCTACAATAAACAGAAAAAAGATTCCGAAATACCCGTTGGCTTTAAGGACACCCGAGAGTTCTTTGCAAGTTCAGATGCAGATGACAAACCTTCTTTGATTCTCGTACTAATATTTGAGAAGAAATGACAAGCAATACGAGCCCCAGTGGTGTGTGAAAAAAGACAATGAAAGTTGCAGTGCAGAGAAAAGGAAGGAAGACGTGCGATGAAAGCAATAATATCATAAACCTCGCTTCGGAAAATGGAAAACGTTGGAGCATGATCGGGTCGAGGAGAAGTATAATCATAAAGAGGCTGCTGATTTATCTCAACAAACTTGATTTAGAGTAGAAGCGTTGCAATTATACCCAAGGGAAGGTCGAAAAAACACCCCAACAGAAGGCCACCACAGTATAATTCACAACATTAAAATACAACGAAAATTCCGATTATGCGTGAAGAACTAACTTACTCTTCATCTGAGTCTACTTCATACGAATCTTCACCCGAACCTCCTTCACTTTCTTGGTCATCATCTTCATCATCAGTGTAAACATCGCTTGTTTTTAATGCCTCCTTCTTCTCTAAAAGTTCATCATTTGCTTTCTTCTCTTTCTTCTCTGATCTTTTCGCCTTCAGTTCATCTATTGCTTTTGCTTTTTTGTCTTCTAATTTTGACCTCACTCGTTCGCCTTTTCTAATCGCAATGCTACTTGAAAACTCGTCAAAACGACTTTGCTTCTCCCTTGATTCCTTCTTTTTCTCCTTCTTCCCGCGTCTTTTTGCTAGCTTCAGTTTCTGTAATATAAATGATCTGATGAAATTCTGGTCTATGGATTATCTTGTAAGACAGCTCCCTGGTACGCATAACAACTGGGGTAAATATGGTGACCTAACAAACTTTCACAGATGTATAAGCGAAAACTCAAATACACTGTCAATGCTAAGAACTAAGTTTATACCAAGGCCACTAGACAAAGAAAATAAAATACAACTTTAAATATTAATGAAAACTCTCATATAAAAAATTTCAAAGTTCCTTGCCTGTTCTATTTCCATTCTTGTTTTTAATGCTTCTCTTTTCTCCATTCTGTTGAACAGTTCTTGCTCTCTTTCCTTCTCTGTCATCATTGCCAGCTTTCTTCTATCAGCTTCATCCCCAACAAGGTTATCATCCAGCCCATCATCAAAATCCGGGATTTCCCCTTCAGACAGTTCACCTTCTGATAACTCTGAAAGAGTTCGTGTATATCAGCTTAAATTGACGAAGTAACAAGCGAATGGACTGGGCATAAATCAAAATCACTAACATCATGTGATTATCATGTGCTAAAGTTTCACTAGTGCATGAGAAGAATGAATAAAAATGCTTGATACACTAGACAATGTTGAATGGTGGTGGAATTACAATGGCAGAGTGGTGATGATGATGGTGATGATGTTCATGGAGGAAATGGTGGTTGTTATGATGGTGGTGGTGACAACGGTGGATATGATGTTGATCAAACTGGTAGTGATGTTGCTGACAATGGTGATAAAAAAGACAAACATAACTGCAACACCGATTTTGTTGGGCTGAATCATATGCACTGAAAAATCTCTGTTTCATACTAAGAAGATAAAATATCAAACAAGAGCATGCTGAATCGTGCTTAAGCTCTGGGCTTCAAAAACATTTTTTCTTCCTGGCAGCAAAATAGAAATTCAAAGTTTTCTGCAAAGCAATACCAAAATTTCCTGCAACTTCAAGCTAAATCCCCAGATGGCTAATACCCTTACTAAGGTATAATGCATATTAAACACAATATCTAGAAAAATTTCCTGCAAAACTATTCAAAACCTCCTGTGATCATTATCATAGATCTAATAGTTCCTGGCAGTGCCAGCCATGCTTAAGGTGGTATGCAATAGCAAACCACAAATTCAGTCATATGGCACCAAATAAAACCATGCTGAGAAAATAAATATATGTTAATGTATATATATAGGTTTATAAATCATACGCAAAAGGCAACTTTATCAATGTCCAACAAACAAGGCAGCATGCACTGGACTTAGTAACACTCAGACATCCAGGAGGGGGCAAGGGGGCACTCACCTCTCCCAATAATTTCAAGCATACCAAGTTCTAAAGCTATAGCTCACAGGTAGCGTGTTCCCATTATACTTCCGCCCCCCCCCCAAAACAATCTGCCAAAACGTCAGCCTCTGATTCAAAGTTGCTGTAAACATTTCCAACAAATCGGAAGATATTGTTATTACTAATTGCACACATATATAAATGATTCTGTTTAAAATAAATGATCACTAAAAAAAGTTAGCTAATCACTTTCATTGCAAATTAATAAATTCACTTGCCTTCTCTGGATTTGGCATCATCATCATCATCATCATCATCATTGCCATCATCGTCATCATCATCATCATCAGTAATTTCTCCAGACTCACTTTTTGAATCGTCAGACAAATCTTTTTTAGGTGAGCTCTTCATCTTCCTCCTTTTCACATCTGATTTCTTTTTTTCCTTCCCTTTCGAACCACTCATCTCTGAATCAACAGTCCACTGAAATAAATTCACGATCATAACAAATTAATATGTTGTAGAAAGATTAAAGCTAAATAGGTAGATACCAGAACAAGTAACAGAAATAGACAACTGGACAGATACTCTTGACAACAATCAAAATAACTTCAGACTATAACTAAAAGTTTCCAGCATAAGTACACAAACAAATTGTAGTCTTTGGCACCCCTATGTCTCAAAGAAAAGACAAGTAGCTCCATGCTGAGTGTCAAGCTCAATTATCAAGACTCATCATGTGACATGAAGTAACAAAATAATTATTTATTGTAAAGTAAAATATATTCTTCAATTGATATGCTATTCAAAAGTTTTGAAAGATGTATTATTACTTTTACAAGCAGATGTGCCCTGTTAATTGGCAGTTCAAAGAGCAGTGCAAAGCAGCATGCTGAAGAGGCCTCAGAATACTGCAGGCTTGTTTTGCCATTTGCCTAACTTTGGATATATAACTTAATGTTTTCCCTGAGATCTATCCACCCTGGAGAGCAAGATATAACTAACCAGAAATTGCTTTATGGACAAATTTTGGGCATAAACAAAACAATCACATAAAAACATGAAACAAAGATGATTAAATAAACTGTTCTTTATTCCAAACATTACCTCATCATCATCTTCAGTTGAAGAATCAGAAGAATCACTGTCTTTTCCTTTTTCACTTGTCATTGGGTCACTTTTTTCTGATTTATTTTGAGCTATCTTTGGCTTTTTTGCAATTGATAGGAGTTGCTATAGCACAAAGAAATAGGATTTGAGGAAGGAGACAATTGCTATTAGATGCAAGAAGAGTGCATGTACAAATCAGATATCTATTGTGCATACTCATGTAAGTTTCATGGATTCAAATGAGAAAAAGTAGCACAGTAAGATATATAGGCCTCTCTGTAAGGATTTTAGCATGGCTGATAGCACACCTTGTGGCAAAGTTCTTCATCAAGGTGTGTGATTTATGTCCATCAATTATCAATGAGGTGTGTGATCTGGCTAATTTTCAAAAATGAGGCATGTCATGAAGCATGCACCTTGTCTCCTCAAGCAGGTGTCAAGGCATGTGTGTGCATTCACACACCTTAAACAGAGAGGTCTGCATATAGCAACTAAGGCACACAAAGCAAAGTAATAAGATTACAGCTGGAATAGAGTGAGGGAACATTTCAGCTTCAGAAGTGAGAAATTAGCATTATGTAAGGAACTGAGCAAAATTATTTCTCTCAACCACAGTACAAAAACTGTGTGGCTTATTTGAAGCTGACTGAATTTCATTTTACTACACTCAGAGCTCCAAGTTTACACAAGTGTCCAACTATGAAGTAAATACTGCTCAGATACAACAAAACATCCTAATTGGTTACAATCTGACCTAATACTACACCAATCAACATATTCACAAGCACTAAAGCTCTTGGTGTTTGCCAGCATATTTCCCTAAGATTTGTCAATGTTTGAAACCTCTTAACCACTGTTCTCCTTGAAGCAGGCTTATGACTGTATAGAAAGCTAATTAAAAAAAATAAGATCTTATTCAGACCAGTTGCTTATTAGAAACTAATTTGGTAGAGGGAGTTTGATAGAGGGTCAAACATCTATCAGCCCTTATCACATAGCAGTCATTCTTTTACAGATAAATTGAGATAACTGGTCAGCCTCACTCAGCACTAACAGACAATAGAGTTTGGCTATAGGTTTAAAAGAGAGCCCTATCTTGGGGCAATTTTTCTGCAATCTGCATGATCTGTTTTTTTTAATATTGCTTTTATACTAACATTTGATACTTTCCTACAGTCCTGTGGTGCCTATTGCTTCTGAACAATATCAAAACAAAAGTACTTTATTATTAATGAGGTATGTATTAATGGAGATTTAGAGAATATCATATATCAGGCACTTGTGCAACTTTGAGGAGTACTGGGTAACTTTGTGCTTTAAGCTACGTTTCAAAAGGCTCAACATTTCTAAATAGTGCTCAGCTTTGCAGTCAAAAGTGCTTCTATCTTCCAATATCCATTAAATACTTGGTGAACAAATGACTTGCTGTCCAAACAGAAGTGAATCAGCACTAAAACTACTGCCAGAGTGAAATAAGCATGAAGTTGCAAAGCAAGACTAGGCCATTTCATAACGCCCTTCAATCATTTATTCTTTTACTTATCAATATTCCTTGCATCAGTTTTTTGAAGAATATCTGTTTTCAAAACCTAGCCATACTTCTTCTAAATCATCTTCGTCATCTGAGTCTGATTCTATCAGCGCCCGTTTCGATTTCCCCTCAGATTTAGGCATCTTTTCTGTCAGGTCTGACAACACGTGTAAACGAAGTATCTGAGAGCACTGTTGTCTTGTATCCTAAGAGTTAGAGAGCTAGAATTCAAGGCCTAAACTGTTATAAAAGTCGACCAGATTGCCAAGTGCATAAGATAAGCTTTCAAAGAGAATGCTGCACGATACTATATAAATCTTTTACGATATGTCTCATATTCCTCAGGTTGTGATTTTCCTCAAAATTCTCGATTTTGCGGTCCGACTTCTATCTAACGCTGAACACGCATTGCCGCCATTATCTTTCAAAACGAATGTGGGGCCAACAAGCATTGTGGGGCTTTGTTTCCTTTCCTGCAAGTACAATGCAATGATCTCAGTATCACTTCTGCCTTGAAAATACACGACACCAAAATGAGGTACTTCGTTGATGGCGGTAACCAGTGTGGAGAAAGATGTGTGATCGGTAGGAAGGATTGTTGGTAAAAAGGATAATTATGGCAAACAGCAAGTTTGAGTATGTAAAGAAATTTGAGAAGATAGATTCCTGTTTGCCGAACTGCTGGATAGTGGTTCGAATAGATGGACATAATTTTCATAATTTTTCGTCAAAGCACGGCTACAATAAGCCAAATGATGTGGCTTCGTTGGAACTCATGAGTCATTGTGCTCAAGAAGTAATGAAAGAATTCCGTGATATTGTTATTTCATACGGTCAAAGTGACGAGTATAGTTTTGTATTTAAACGAAGAACAACACAGTTTAGTAGAAGGAAAAGCAAACTCATTACCAATATTGTGTCCTTGTTTTCATCATCATTTGTTTTCCATTGGAAGACATATTTTCCTGACAAACAATTAGAATACCCCCCATCATTTGACGGTCGTGCAGTCGTATATCCAGCGATTGAAAATATCAGGGACTACCTAAGTTGGCGTCAAGCAGATTGTCATATAAACAATCTATATAACACTTGCTTTTGGTGTCTTGTGCTGCAAGGAGGACTAACGAACAAACAGGCCGAAGGACGACTTAAAGACACCCTATCTGGCGAAAAGAATGAAATTCTCTTCTCTGAATTTGGGATTAATTATAACAATGAGCCTGAGTTGTTTAGAAAAGGGACTGTTCTTATTTGGGGTTTTCCAGAAAATGATGATAATCCAAGAAAGCACAGGGAAGTACAAAAGTTACATGTTGATATAATTGGAGATAGTTTTTGGTCATCAAATCCAGATATTTTGAAATGATTTTTAAGAAATGATATCCATTAAATATACGTTTATATGATCTTTTTTTATCAATAACATCAACTATATAAATAAATCTCCTGTCACTGGCATAGATGGAAAGGATATTTCATCAGCATGTTCCACCTACAACAGCCACTTACAATGAATATGGTACAATTTCCACAATAGAAGAAAATAAACAAAAACTCTAATCTCAACTAGGTGGACAATTAGAAAATTGGTATCCCCACCTTAAAGTAACTTGAGGCATGTGCTAGCTTAAAAATTTGAATAGATGTGTTACCACCCTATGAGATGTCAAGAAAGTAATCATGACAGGCCAGATGAGCCAGGTGCAGATAGGAGTACTCCTATACAAGACACCTGATAAAGTTAATAAGTACTATAAAGCAATTAAGAATAACACAAGATTGCAGAAGATTATATAACCTCTCTTTGTCTTTACTAAAGTCCAACCCTCATGTTCTCTGATAGGACCATATTTGTTTTACTGTTCACATGCTTCAAGATAGCCTACTGACATCTTCTTGGTACCTCTTCTTGTTATCTCTCATTTGTACCCCTTTTTGGTACTTCTTATTTGTTGCTTTTCATGGTACCTCTTGGCACCTCTCCATGGTACTTCTTCTTGGTATTTCTTATTGGTTACCTAACATGGTGCCTCTTCTTGTTGCCTCTTCATGGCACCTCTTCATGGTTTTCCATGATATGTCACAAACTTGAAAACAAATGGGAAATGGTCTGCTTTTATTTAGCTCTTATATTTTCACTCAGCTATTACACTATCAGAATTTATTGCAAATGTGTCAAATGGTTACAAATATCACAGCCCTTGTGGATTTAAAAATTATTAAATGCTGGCAATAGTAACTATTTCCCTGGGCCCTTGCCAGAGCCCTGGCCCCAGGAATTTGCCCTGGCTACCCTCCCCTCTTAACAGTACTGACAGCAGCTTATGGTGTGCATGATCATGATTGGTTGTAAGAATGCAACTTTGCAACCTTTAGGTAAGTTAAAACTGCCTGTGGCATGTGTTCAGAAATCCAGAGCATTAGAAGTATTTATACAGTTGCTCTGGCCTGCAGTTGCTGCAAGTGTTTGCTATGTGTATTAGCTTTAAATTATTAACTAATCATTTAATCATTAAATTATTAGTAAATTATCAAAGTAATGATAATTTCCTTCTTTTGTTGATTGAATGTGGGTTATGCACAATTGGTGTCATATGCATAGCAGTCCTGTGTTGATCTAATTGTAGTCTCAATCCCTGTGATACTTGCCGTTTACTTACCATTACTTTATCATGTTTTCTAATCAGCCCACTGTCAGATTGAAAATTGAAAATACATGCGGAATTACGGGTACCATTTGAAGAAGCATGCAGAATTATGAGCTCCATTGCAAATTTTGAATCAAATTGGCATTTTCCCATCCAAGGCTGGGCTTAGTTACCGCCCCCCCTCCAAGAACTACAGGTATATACATCGGACAATGGCTTTCTTGCTTACGACATTACCACATTGTAGCTTACGAATGAAAACTTACCGTAAATCCTCGAATTCACCCCCCTCGAAAAAGCCCCCCCTCGAATAAGCCCCCACCCTAGGTGATGATGACGACTGTAATAAAGACTAATGCTTAAATATAAACTGTTCTTGTAATAGTATGGAGAAAAGGAGCTTTAGCAATGAGCTTTTTATACGACATTTGTGGAATAATTTTATAAGCCCCCCCTGGAATAAGCCCCCACCCAAAAAGCATTGATAATAAATAAGCCCCCAGGGGGCTAATTCGAGGATTTACGGTAAACGAAGATGGCTTTTCGCGCGCGGGGGGCAAGTCGAAGATTCACACTGGTGTGCTCTTTTGGTAAACCCTACTGCTTTATTGAACCAATAACTTGCATAATTTATCATGATTAACCGAATATATTGCGTAATAGCGATTTGCATATTTTAGCATATATTAGGACGAGAATGATGTAAACATACAATGGCGCCCTGTTGATCGCAGAGTTGTTTTCATTTTTGCTGCGATTCCGTTAAGTATGAGCTATTAAAGAAGATGATTTCCAGAAAACGTACCTATTTCAAGTTCAACTGCGTATGACGCCTAGTTAAGCTAAGTATGCTTGGCAAATAACATTGTTTTATGACATGATGGCTGAGCTGGATACGTCATTTCCCAAATCAGGGGATGGCAAGCAGAAAAAAAATATTTCCAGACGTGAACAAGAGCTAAAGTTCACAAACACCGAAGTAGGTTCTTGCAGCAGATGTCAGGAAATGCTTCCAGTTTATACTTGTGTTGATTGTGGTAGTATCAATTTGTGCAATGATTGCGATAGGATAATGCACAATGGCTCTGGGAAAAACAAAAAACAGCATCGCATTACAGACTTGTTTTCCTCGCATTGTAAAGAAACAAAGGAAAATGGTATTGCAGAAGGAAAGCTGATTGATTTCGATCAATGTGATGAAGATGATTTTGCATTTGCCTTTGAGGCGAAACCAACCAGCTTTTTGTTGGTGGACGGATCTGAGAAACTACAGGTAAGGCCTTGCCTCTAGGCCCACAATATGCTGATGCTCTGATATGAGCGGTTGGAAGCTTCAGTAACTACAGGTAGTAAGATAGTAAGGACTTTGAAATAAAGAAATAAAAGTAGATTTCTACTGCGAATTTTTTTCTTTGCCTATTTATTGAGCATTTGTATGGCTTGTGGGAATTTGTGCTTCTGCAGTTTTACGTAGTGTTTACTTTATCTTGCCAAAACTTTTTCATTAATCAATGAACAATAAGAGTTATGTTGGGTGTGGCCAGATGTATTTTCATGGATAGCTAAACCTTTCATCATATGGTGCATATTTGACTATGAAAGTAAATCCTCTAGGAGAATATAATGCCATTGCCAGTTCACTGTTTTTAAAATGTTATTTGCCAAATTAGTCATGATAGTGCCAATTATTATATGTACAAATAATCACAGGGAGTTGATTTAATCGTAGTACTATAGAAGATGAGTATAAAATAAGTAGGAGTATTGAAGCAGCTAATGGAATGTTCCTGTTAAATGTTAAACTTAGTACTTGGTAGTGCAAAATAATTGACCTGAGGAAGCTCTAAGTCTTCATTTGTATTCCCAGAATCGCATTTGTTACCAATTACTGTTTCATGAATATTCATTCCATCTATATTTTTTATTCATCATGACATTATGTCTTTTAGCTCTTCCATTCCACATTATAACTGTTAATTTGTCTAAGGAGAAAAGGCCAGATATTCTGCTGAGGGAAATAGCACTATGGACAGTCTACCCCATTCCTTTTTCCTCAGATCACAGCCATCCCATGTGATTAGGCTTAGTAGGCCAGACCTGTTGTTAAGAAACCTCAGAAAATAAATTAGAAGGATAGACCTTTTCTAATTTTCAAGTCATTCTGACAGCATTTTTTATAATTCATAGAAAGTGACAAGGGCAGAGACAGCAGACTTTATTACACTGCTTTCATGAATGTTAATTGAGTTTCTTTTCCAATATTTTGAAAATATTGTTCTAAGAGTTTGCATTGTGAGTGGTAATTTATATATTTGTAAGAAAAGCTAATAATATTTATCTGCAGTCTGCACTTGATGGATAGAACATTTGGGTTAAGTTGTCTTTGGACATTCTCTGATATCAATTCTTCCTTTCATAGGTGGTTTTCTAGCAATATTCTGTTAATAATATAGTTTTGTATTGCTTTTGCAGGTTCATTCTGCAGAAGACTTTGTTCAGAAACTTGGTTGTGATGGGAAAGTAAGAGCCAAAGTTATCTCAATATTTGGAAACACAGGAGACGGGAAGTCATATACATTAAATCATACATTTTTCAATGGGAATGAAGTGTTCTGTACCTCTGCATCACAAGAATCTTGTACAGTTGGTGTCTGGGCATCATTTGATATTGCACGCAATGCATTGGTCATTGACACTGAAGGCCTCTTAGGAATATCAGACAATGTGAATAAAAGGATGAGACTGTTATTGAAAGTTTTAGCCATTTCAGATGTTGTCATTTATCGAACTAGAGCAGAGCGACTTCACATGGATTTGTTTACATTTCTTGGTGATGCATCTGAAGCCTACTCAAAACACTTTAGCAATGATCTGAAAAATGTTAAAGAACGAAATAATCTAGATTTATCACTATGCAGTCTTGGTCCTGCTGTCATAATTTTTCAAGAAACTCATTACACAAAGCCACTGGGTGAGGATTACCCAAAGGCCAATGGACTGTAGGTTTAATTTTTGATTTACTAAAGAAGAAAGTATTTGCTGCATCTTCAAAGAACCATTATCTCTTATCCTATTGTATCCTGCAAGAATACAGCATTATGCCTCATATGCATTTTGACATTTAAATTTTGTTGTACCTTCATTTTGCTAATCTCTTGTAACCTATCATGAATAGTCTGCTTGTACTACAGAACTTCAATGTGGCTCAACAAAGCAGAAACATTCTTTTTGCACCTTTGTTGTTTAGCAGGCTTATTGTCTTAAGTGAATTTTCGTTTATGTTGAAGGACTGCTAAGTCACCAGAGGATATTCTGCGAGAAAACTTTGTGAACATGAAACGAGATCCACATGCCTTCAGTTCAATCTCATACCTTGGCACACAGACAATTACACCACCAACATACTTCAAAGGACTTCTAGCAGCAGTTGAAAGCCATTTGAAAAATAGTAGTGTGAGATCTGCGAGAACACTGCCTGTCATCTTCAATGCATTAATGGTATGGTTTGTTTCTGTTTGATGACATTAACTGAGTTGAAATCATTTCATCCCAAGTTTGGAATTTCATTCATTAATGATGATGATGATGGTGGTGCAGGCCTTTCAATGAGTAAATTGGGCGCGCGCTGCCAATCGCGCATGTGGGATCGTTTGCGTGCGCTAGATAGACATTCAATTTTTAGAGCTTTCCTTAGTACTTGGATGCATACTTTTCATAAAGTTGGAGCGAGCGACAAATCAGGCACATGAACTGAGCTGGGCGCGTTCTTGCATGCTCACACGCATCTCATTGAAAGACCTGTGGTGATGATGATGATGATTATTATTATTATTATGACAATGATGATGATGAAGGCCAGCCCATGGTTGGAGAGCTTGTATTGGAGAGCAGGCACAAAGTGACACTTTCCTTAAGTGGACAGTGAATTCATTTGCAGAGATTCAGAATTGGAGTAGATGTTAATGGCCTGTGGCAAACTTTCCAACCAGGCCCCTTCTGTGAAAATCAAGCTCAGCAGCTCAGGCTACAGTTGTGCCAAGTAACTGTTGGTGTAATGGTGGGTTGAGTGTGGATGATTCAATCACCTCTTTTAGAACATTGGCAGGTGATCCACTCACCACAGGGTCAGCCCTGGCCCCATAGGGTATGTAATGGGTGTAACGAAAAAGATGGTTGATTTACACATGAAAGAATGGAGCCAGTGCTAAGGGCATATTTTGTTTGCAAGAAAAATAATGAGCAATACTAGACCTACTGTCTGTAAATACATGATTAAAATTTAGTTTGACGAAAAGACAACTGGTTTTAAATTGGCAAAAATATGCTGTTTCTGCTTTAATGTCGACTGTCTCCTTCTATCAATCAAAATTTTGTTTTATTATAATAAATGTATCACATTTGCAAAATAGTGATAGCAGAAAGTAAGGGAATGGTATTGTTACGATGGTAGTGGTGGTTATGGTGATGGAGAGATATATTTGAGAATGCTTTTGTTGGTGGTTGTCAATAGGCTTTCTTGGCAATTCTGAGCATATGAATATACTTTTCACAGTATTCTCCTCTGTGTTATGATGAATATAGTTATTCTAGGTTTAAAAATAATGCTTTGTATATAGATGCTAAATGAGAAGTTTGCTGGAGAAATTGACCATGAGATACCAAGCAGTTTCCCAGATGAATATTTCACATGCACTTCTAAATGTCAGTCATGCAGGTAAATGTGTTAAATGGGTAGCACAAATTCTTTTAACATTCGCAATTGATATGACTGTTATGTTTCAAAGTAGAGAGGTATCCATGCTTATGAATATCCAAGACACACTGTTATTATGCCTGCAGTTAAGTGCTGCTCTGAGAACCAGTTTGGCAGTATCTGTTGAAGATAAGCACAAAAATACAGTGTACGCTCTTTATCGTTTTGGCTATGTTGTCTATTGATGAATATTGCTGTCATATCATTCTTTGGAAATGAACTGGAAACCTGTTGATAATTGTAAAAGGTTTTACAATGTTACTTCATAGTTTTAGTATTTCCACAATGTTCACCAAAGAACTGTATAAGAGTGAAATTTTTCATATATATTTGCTCATATGTAGTGTATGTATTTGTGAAACTATATAGTTATGACATTGTTCAAATATTTACATGTGTGTTTATACGTTTATGTTGATACTTCACCGGCAAACTAATCAATTGACATTGCAGTGCTCGGTGTGAATGCAGCATGAGCCATGAAAGAGACAAGATAAAGCATTCATCAAGTGCTAGATGCAAATACCAAGCACAGTTTGACAATCGACTATTTTTATGCAGAGTAAGTTATGACCTTTGATGAATTTTAAGTATAATTCTGAAATGTTGTTGCTCAGCAACAAGGAGACTATTATTACCATTTGTGCTTTGAACCAATCAACTTCCAATCCTAGCTTTTAAGTACTGGATTTTTGACCCTGGAATTTTTGATATTTTGACTAATGACCTTTGGACTTTTAAACTTTGAACTATCGACTTCTGTACTGTCAGTAGTTGGACTTTGTCACTGGAATTTTAATGGCTGGACTTTTGATCTTTATCTTTTTGGTTTCTAAATCTTTATCCTGCTGGAATTCATTAATAAAATATTTATCTCTTGACTTTTGATCTTTGTCTTTTGGTTTCTGGACCATTGTCCTGTGGACAATCATTCATTAAATGCTTGTCTCTTGATGTTTGATCTTTGGACACATGATCTTTGGACTTTTAGTCATTAAATTTTTTACTCCTGTACTCATTAATCACTGAACTTTGATGTTTGTAATTCTGGTCTCTGAACTCTTGTCCTCTGAACATTCTGTCATTATGCTTTATATCAGGTTACTGTGTTGAAATATGTCTTTCAGCACAGAACTCACTAGGAGAGAGGAGGTTGAGCAATGGCATCACCAATGTTATATGCTGCTTTTAAACATAGAAGACATTGTATACTAGAAATCGTTGTTTGATACCTCGCAAATAATGTTGTATTTTGGAATCAATTATGAATTCTCTTGTATTGTGGAAACTGGAAAAATCGACAATTATTCTAAGACTTTCTAAGGAATATATTCCATTTGGAAGTTCTCAAATAATCTCTCTTTTCGGCTATATTATTTCATTTAGGTTTGCTATGAGAAAGGTGTAGAGTCTGTTGTTATTCCAAAGACATCTGAATCTGCTGATTCAGCCTGGTTTGGACTGGCGAAATATGCCTGGGCAGGGTAAGCATTACAGTTGACTATAGGAGTATCTTAACTCGGAAACGCTTGGTTTCAAATTGCTCATTGATAACAAGTGCACAGATATTTCATTGCTCTTTATTGGCCTAGAGAGGATCCTGTAAGATTTGTTTAACTTTGTACAGCTGCCTAAGACTAAATGGACCTCAAATTCCGAAAGCAATAGGGATTCCTGAAATCACATCAGCAGAATGTTTACCATTTTGTGTGAAAGAAGCGTTGGATATAGGAGTCAGTGTTAACAGATTTTAGTAAATTTTTTGATTCTATAAACCATGGTATATTAGAAAAAGGCTACTTGCATGCAGTGTTAGTGATAGTGTGTTTTACATTCTCTCTTTGACTATTTACGAAATCGACCACAAAACGTTTAAATTTAACAGCTCAGATTTGAGACATCGCGCGACCCGATTTGGTGTACCTCAAGGGTCACTGTTGGAACCATGGTTGTTCCTTGTGTATGTAAATGGGCATTTGGAAATCTCATGCAAGGACGAGCGTATTCACACAAGGATATCAGGAATCTTAGTCGTGAAAAGTCCTGATTTGCTGGAGCATTACGTCTAGTAGGAGAACTTAATGAGGTAATGCAGCATGTAAGAACAACATCGTTACTTGGGATGGAGGTTGGTAGAAAACTGACATGGAATATACATGCATCGAAGGTCATCAGTATATTCGGTGCAAAGTTTGGCAATGGAAAATAATGGAGTACCTGCCAATGTATTTTCAAAAGGAAATCTGTTAGATCATCAAAGTTGTAGCATATGGTATCCGAGTTTGTTGGAATGGCTCAACTGCTCATACTAAATGCCTAGAGAAAACATATGCACGATCACCTAGAATCATTCATGGGCTACCCAGAGACTGTCCAGATGACGAATTTCTACGCTTAGCCGACTGGGACAGACTAGAATATATAAACATTGCTGTGATATCGGGTGTGTTATGCGCAGAATCTACTAGCTACCAGTCCCCAGCATGTTAGAATATAATTTTATTCAAATGTCATAGCTGTCAAAAGACAACTTGTCATTCAAGAATCGAGGTACTTCTGAGAAATCCGAAGAACCATTGTTTTGAAACTCATTACCTTAAGCTTAAGAATTGTCAATGAAGTAGACTCCTTTTAGAAATGGGTATAAGTATCAATGACTTTTAACTTCAATATCACTTTTTACGTAAAAACGAAGGAAATCTATTTATTAATATATATTAACAGTTCATTTATAGTTTATTTTTAGAGAGAATATCGTAACTGATAGGTTGAATTATTCTTATAAAGCTTTTTATCATACTTTATTATGCAGCAAATCCACATCAATCAATCCACATAAATCAATCCACATCAATCAATCCACATCAATCAATCCACATCAATCAATCCACATCAATCAATCCACATCAATCAATCCACATCAATCAATCCATATCAATCAATCCACAACAATCTTAATGCTGTGCTTTATTGGCAAGCTGCTTTAAATACAATAACAGATATATATGTATATTTGCATTGCATCAGCTTCAGCGTTGTAAATTAACGAAGTAAACCTGATTGGGTGCACTGAGGAAGGCCCATTTTCATAGCAGATATTCAAGTAAACCGTCATTTTGTTCTCCACATTTTTCATTTAATTATTTTTACATTCTCTTAAATTTCCACTCTCCTTTATTTATTGTATCACTTTCTTCACAAGATATGTTTTGGAATGCCCAGAATGCGGTGTCATTTATAGAAGTAGGCAGTTTTGGTATGGAAACAGGGATCCAATGGAGACAGCTGTTCGAGCTGAAATCAGACATGTTTGGCCGGGAGTAAGTGATGTTAGAATTTCATTTGTTTACATGATTTTGCTGTTTAGCATATATTAATCATTTAGTATTTGTAGTGTAGCAACCTTCTTAGTAAAGGAAGAGTTTTTCACAAAGGTCAAATTTGCTTTTGAGCAAGTGATCAAAACATCAGTAGTAGATTTTTCTTTAAAAAGAATGAAATTAGAGAAGTGTAGGCTGTCTAAGTTTTATCTTCATATTTGTTAGGAAAATATTCATATTGTTATAGACGAAGCTTTTTGTGTCAAACAGTACGATATGATACAACAGTACAAACTTTTGAAGTAGCTCGTTCAAACTCCTCCTAAGTGGATTAGAGCGCATATCTGTTGTTGGAAAACATCTTATTTGGGTAGTTAGAAGTTTGTGGAGGGAAAGAGGAAAGGTTGTTTTTAATTCTCTAATGTAGCATCATGATTCTCTTGCATGTTTGCAGACAGATTTTGTATACTATATCATATTTAGTATTCATGTAAGGTGCTCAATCCAGGCTGTTCTTTTATAGGATCGTATTCATCATAGCAACCATAATGCAGTTCGGCGAATCATAGACGGAATGCACGCGTTTGCTGAAAAGATAGGCCATGTTGGAGCTAAGCCAACCAAAGTTGTATCGAATTGGGTCACAGATAGAGTTGCTCCTTCCTATTGGGTGCCAAATTACCAAATTCTGGTTAGTATCAAATCGCTTTGTTTCATTTAGTTCCAAAGGCTCATTTTAGCATCACCAGATGTCGTTCCAGCTTTTATGTTAAGTAATTCTTACTTCGTATATATATTCGCAGGAGTGCTTTAGTTGTGGCAAGGATTTTGGAGAGTTTGATAAAAAACACCATTGCCGTGCATGTGGACAAGGGTTTTGTGATGACTGTACAACAAAACGCGTGCCAGTACCAGAACGAGGCTGGGGTGAAGAGCCTGTTAGGGTATGCGATGAATGTGCGAGGAAGTATGAAGCTGTCAACCAAGTTCTCAGTAGACAGAAAAGCTTGGATTTAAAGTAAGTCAATCAAACTTGTATGATGTTTGAGTTTATGAAATGGGATGATTAGGGAAGTAGCTCTTCAATAAAGTAGTGCGTAATACTCATAGACGTAGGGGGGAGGGCAGAAGGGATGGGGCTCTAGCTCTCATTTGGGCAGGATTCTTTTTCATTAGGATATTTTTTCGAGAATAAGCAAGAACTTTTATGGAAAATACCTGCAGCTCAATGCGGTTAGTCAACAACTGACAATGGGAAAACTTCGTCCATCCTTACTATGTTTTTGTTCATTGGGGCAGATATCTTGCAACCTTTTTCGCCCATGATAATATCATCGTCAGTCTTTTCCATACCATTGTGTTGTTCAAACAAGACATTGTTAGTGTTGAAATACCGTGGGCATTTTAGCCCTTGTTTTCGTATGGCTGATAGGAACCTTCTTGGTGACAATTGAAAGTTCTTGGCATCGTTGACTCCAGTCTAAGAGGTAAACATGATAAATCTTCTTTGCATTTACCCATGAAATCTCATAAAGGAGATGCGCATCTTGAGGAAAAAAGAGACAGCTAATTATCGAGTTTGCTTGAAACTTATGCTATATGCATATCAATTAGCATTTCGCAAAGCACGAATATCACGTGATTTGAACAAAATATGGTCAGCATTGTCATGACGCATTTTGCTGCATTGGGCGCAGTTAAACTTTAGTTTCTGTGTTGCAACTTGTATTCTTTTTTCATGAGGCGATTGCTAATTCCCTGGCTAACATAAATGAAACTTGAGATGTGATGTCATCCCGTGTTAAGCACCTTAATATGAATTTTGCTCGAGGATGGTTGCATGATAGCCATTACATATCCTGTTGATAATATTGAATACTTGTAAATATGCTGAAGAGGCGTGGACTTGATCAACCTGCCAACTATGGGACGTCCAGGATTATCTTTGCTATAGTTTTCTGATTAGACAACGCCAAAGGTTTGCCATCTGTTCAGGGTTTTATATGTTGAAATTATGGAAAGACAGTACCATGTACTAGTGGTGTTCTTTAATTGTAGCTCAAGGACTAGCAACTTATTAGACCAAAGTTAAAATTTCGTGCCGTTGATTGGCCTGACTAGGCAAAGCAGGGCTTTATCTAGCTATGTAAAAAGAAGGTGTCTGTATACAGTTACAACATCTCATCTCATCTATTACATTCCGCAGTTAGGGATTAATTTCCGAGAAAAGAATAGTTCTTAGTTCTTGCGAACTGAGCTTTGATGTGCCGCTTAATTAGACTTCTTTGCGTTTGCTTACAAAATTTAGAATGCACCGCAGTGCTCACAGCAAATGTGTTGTTTTGAAGTATAAATGTTTCTTAAAGATACGAGGACGATTAGAGATCAAACAGCTTCATTGATAACTGAGGCGACAGGCTGTAAAAATGTATAGCAGATGGAGATAAGAAAAAGAGATACCTGGTTTGGTCCTCAAGGATCAGCAAATCTTTTTTCAAGCTCACTTGAATAGGGCAACCTTGCCCAAGCTGAAACCCCTATAGGTACAGAATGAATTTAGCTTCAAAACTAACAATATAAAAAGGACGGGTACAATCTCGGACTATTGACAAGAAATTTCTCTTCGTATTGTCAATTCTTTTTAAATTTTTAATACTTGTTAATTTTCAAGCTGAATTTTTGAAGGTCATTTGCCACTAAGAAGGTGCTTCAGTGCCGAAGGCAGTTTATTATCCTGTGTAAAATCCAAACCACTGTTTAAGAAGCATGGTCGTACCTGCAGCTACATATGTTGTGTTGCTTTTTAGCTCACTGGTGATTCGTAGGCTATTAAAGTTAGGAACATTTGTAAGTGCTTGAAGTATTCAAAATTCTACTGAGACAACTTTACGGTAAGATATCTTGTAGGCAAACACATTTTGAAAGCTATTGGAGACATTTATGTTGTCGATGAATCTGGAGTTATATGAAGGATCTCTGCAGTTAGGGTCAGGTTTAGAGGCAGCAAAACAAAGGTTAGATTGCCACTTAGAGCAAGAATATAGAGAGCCCATGGGGATACACATTGACATATGTGATCCGCAAATTTCATTTGGTATAGAAACTTTGTTGCAATTCCTTCTTGATTGTTATGTTGTAGGCCAGTTGATATTGAGCCATGTTTTTTTTGTTTCGTTAGTTCCTTGATGGAAGCGATTAATGATGATCCTGAGCTAGAAACTGGTGAATTGATGGCCGTTAAAACAACAGAGAACATTCCAACACAGTACCCACCCGAGGTTGTAACCAATCGCAAGTTCACTGAGAGCGTCCAATCAACATTCTCATACATTTCAAGCACACTTGAATACCCAAAGGAATATGTAGTCGATGTTTTAGCTCGTCCTTCGTACTGGGTACCAGACTCACAAATCGCGTCTTGTTCATCATGTGACATTGCATTTAAAGGTACAGAATCAAAACATCATTGCCGAGCTTGCGGACAAGGTTTCTGTGACGATTGCACACGAGGGAGGCTTCCAGTGCCATCTAGAGGCTGGGACTATCCAGTGAGAGTTTGCAAATTCTGTGCGGATAAGAAAGGACCTTTGTGAGGAATAGCAAATGAAAAAAATATATAAATATATAGATAAATATATATTGTATTGTTCGTTTTATATTTTAAGTTATTTGTTGTTGCATGCAGACATTATAAAACTGCTGGGGTTTTATTTGCTAAAATATTATTCGCACGAAGCGTTCATGATGAACTTTTTGGTTCTAATGCAATGGTCTTTGTTATTGAGCGCCACAAGGAATGGTAGACTTAATACCACGAGAATGATAAGGACAATTCTCAATGTCAACTGACCAGTGTCTCTGTTACTTGATGCATTTGTAATTATTGTGAAAATGTATTGCTGAGGATAATTTAAAAAAATTTTATAATTCTGTGTTTGTTTTGTTTGATATCTATTCCATTGTTACCATGGGCTAAGTGTGATCCATGCAGACGAGTATTCTGCTGACAAATAGTTTAAATCTCATAAAGATAGGTAACGGTTGACCAGGCCAAAGCGAACAGGGTCTGTATGACGATTGAGAACAACAGCTGCTAGAAATTGAACAATCTTTCGAACAATCTGTATGACGATTGAAAACAACAGCTGCTAGGTAAAATTGAACAATCTTTCGAACAATCTGTATGACGATTGAGAACAACAGCTGCTAGAAATTGAACAATCTTTCGGATATGACGTTATTTTCGTACAAATCTTTTTAAAGTAGCCTTGTTTTTCACAAATGTGTTAGAAAACTCAGGAACGCGACCATTGAGCATGGCCTCAAAAAATCTTTCTTTCCTGTTGGAGTAAATTTGTTAGCGAACTTAACGTGACACTGGATTGTCACACGGGATAATAGATTGAAAGCCTTGGCTTCATCCCGTGCAGGTTTGCAAGTCTCTTATCCAGGTTTGCAAGTCTCTTATCTAGGTTTGCAGTGTATTGTCCAGGTTTGCAAGTCTCTTATCCAGGTTTGCAAGTCTCTTATCCAGGTTTGCAAGTCTCTTATCCAGGTTTGCAAGTCTCTTATCCAGGTTTGCAAGTCTCTTATCCAGGTTTGCAGTGTATTGTCCAGGTTTGCAAGTCTCTTATCCAGGTTTGCAAGTCTCTTATCTAGGTTTGCAAGTCTCTTATCCAGGTTTGCAGTGTATTGTCCAGGTTTGCAAGTCTCTTATCCAGGTTTGCAAGTCTCTTATCTAGGTTTGCAAGTCTCTTATCTAGGTTTGCAGTGTATTGTCCAGGTTTGCAAGTCTCTTATCCAGGTTTGCAAGTCTCTTATCCAGGTTTGCAAGTCTCTTATCCAGGTTTGCAGTGTATTGTCCAGGTTTGCAGTGTATTGTCCAGGTTTGCAGGTCTCTTAGCCAGGTTTCTAGTTTCTTGTCAATATCATTGTCTCTTGTCCAGTTTTGCAGCCTCTTATTCAGGCTTCTAGCTTTCCATTCCATCCCCAGAATTTATGGTTAAATATGACCGTCTTGCGTGTCAATGGATCCCCGGTGACAAAAAATTTCGTGTTGTGACAATATTGCATAAGAATTTCAACTCAAATTAGGCACACGTTGACATCGGACTGCTTTATTTGACATAGATATTGGGTAATCTCTAGCGGCTTTTTGATTTCTCACGCATCTGAGCCATCACAAGATCTGAATGTAATCCCATTTCAGTTAGCAAGCTCTTCTTTGTAATCTACATTTAGTCTCCTGGTTTTGATCCTGAGTTGTTCGGTCTTATGTGAGGCCAACTGATCCATGTTGTGTTGCTTTTGATTGTTACAATGAATCAATCTATATAGTCCCATTCATTTTAATAAGTTCAGTTTTAACACCATTGCTATGCATGAGAGAAACCCATTACTATAGCATTAACTTTAAAGAATTTTATCCCACAGGATCAATCTGAATGATTAACCCCTTTATGGCGCAATAGTTTGCAAACATCACTTCATTGTGGTGTAAGTTTTTACCGTTGTCTTGGGGTGGACACGAGGCTACTCTGGTCCGCGATCAATGAGGGACATGGGACGTCACATCCCCTCCCGTGGAAAAATATTTCATCGACGAAAAGTACTTCATGCTAGCATTTAACGATTTTGAAGCCTACAAGGCCGGTGATATTTGTAACCACGGGGCCCGACGACCTGGAGCACCCGACGACCTGGGGCACCCGACGACCTGGAACACCCGACGACCTGGAGCACCCGACGACCTGGGGCACCCGATGAGATTAAGGAGTTCTTCCGATTTTGTATGACTGTGTTCATCTAAATAATATCGTATTTGAAATTGTCGCATGATCATCAAAAGTATCACCATTATCATCATCTTAATCACTACCATCACTATCATCAATCATCATCAGCAACATTTTGTCGCATGATCGTCAAAAGTATCATCCTCCTAATCACCACCATCATTATCATCATCATCATCAATTATCATCATCAGCATTTTAATCGTAAATGTATACGCACATCGGTACAATGGTGAATGATTGTCATTGTTAGAGACCACAGTGTTTCAATACTTATAACCAACTAAACTTAACAAATCTTTATAAAGGCGAACAACATGGTACAACTGAATTACAGATCTTGCAACTTTCTATCCTCTTTCACAAAATCTTAGATCTTATTACCCCCAATGTAAAGATTCGCATTCGATCCTATCAGACGTCTTAAAGGATTGTCAGAAATATTTCTCCATATATAGTGATACGTCACCTTACATTGCACTCAAATAGCTGAAGGCCTAGTTCTAAAAGTTCCTTACTTTGGACTTTTGAATATTTTATGTTCATATTGCCCTGTATCTACAACAAGAAACTTGCAGTTATAATGAAGGAACTAAAAATGTGGCCACAAAAATTCCCAAATACGGAATTTTTTACTACTAGGCCTTGTCGTTCTGTGCCCTTGTGCTAGGTTCCTTTGTAGAAAATGTGTATTTCGAGGAATGTGGAATTGATCAGTATACGGTGACGAAAGACTGTGATATATGAAGAAATATTTATGATAATGTTTGTGACATCAGATACGATGGAATGCGGATCTTTACATTGGGGGTAATAAGGCCTAAGAGTTTGTGGAAGAGATAAAAAATTTCTTAGATTACACACAATTCAAACAACTTAAATTCTTGATTCTCGATTGTTTGTAGTGCTTTATACTTTGAATTGAATGGTTCCTTGGGATTTTGTCTGTCGTACTAACAGTTCCCTATAAAGCTGTTCCATGTAAAATAAAGTCTAAATTGGTTTGTCTTTCCAGCTTTGGGAAGCTATGGAAAACTTTGGGGCCAAATCGTATTCAACTGAACTAATAAGATTTCCCTTTTGTTGTTATTTCTTTTGTGTTTTTTCGATTATTTACTTAATACATGTCTATTATTGGAGCTCTTTGACTTGAATTCGTACGAAGATTCCGAAGTGGACATATTGTCCCATATCTTGCACAGGAAGGATCAGAGAAGGCACAAGGGGCATTACCTACTCAATTAACAGGGGCTACCCCTACCCAATTGACAGGAGCTACCCCCTCTTTGTGCATCCCAACCTGTTAGAACTAAAACATGTTTGTTTGCAAAGTTTAAGGAAGCAGCCATTAAGTAGCAGAGGCAGGGGGAGAAGCAAATTGCTCCAAATTAAGAAAATTGCTCTAAAATTTTTGTCCCCATGAGAAACATGCCATGGTTGTCTGGGGCTCCAGTCTGAGGGCTAAGAATATTTAACTACTCTAGCTATGGAAATAGGATTGAATGCAAATGCTTAACTTATTACAAGCCTGAATGGTAATACCAGTACTTTATGTGTAAAAGTACTTTTAAGTGCTTGCTACTTTCCAAGGACATCAAAGAGTTGAAATTTGAGTTTGAAATTTGACACCTTGGATTTAGCTGAGGTTTGCCATGGACAAGCTAATACTCTGTACGAGTTTAAGCTGCCTGTGATAGCGAGGTATGAGATGAAGTGTGAGACAGACACCTGAGTGCTATTGTATAAATAGCTTAAACAAAAAACGTCCGGGTTGTTAATAAATTCCCCTAGACAGTGACATAGGGTGCTGGTAGCTCTACACGCAGTCGCTTTCACTGGCTGACTCACTGAACAACAGAGTGTTTACTATTTCATTTTATTGGCCTTAAGCAGATCAGATGTGAGCTAGCCGTTAAAAGACATGCAAATCAAAAGAACAAAGCGGTAATCCAATGTAAATGTCGATTGTAGTTTTTGATATGCTTTTTCAATAACAATAAGTTATCGCAGTTGTATTCACCGATGGATGGGGAATTAGAACTTTGAACGATGGGTTCCACTAAAAAGGTTGATAAAAGCTTGAGTTTTCGGAATTTTTCGCCGTTTTATGAACGAGCCCTTGCCGAATCGAAGAGAGGAGACAATGTCTTGAAGTTGATCGAGAGAGATATCGATAAAAGAAAGATGGTTGCTTACTCGCAATTGAGTGCTGAGCAGCGGATGGTTGAAAAGGATTTGTATGCGCTAAAAATGGCACAAAAACGAATCTTTGAAGACAAAAAGAAACGAAACAGGAGGGCTTTGTCAGAATCAGGCCTAGATGATATTGACAGAAGACGTCTGGAACGTAGCTTTACGATCGCAGAGGAACCACTTCATGAGCCGAGTTCTTGGTCTCGTGCTCGAACGTCCAGCAGCATATTACCCCCGCTTCAACCTAAAGGGAACACAGTTACCTCAAAGAGAATTGTACAGCAAACGACAGGATCCTCTCAAGTGTTTGCATCAAGATGGGATAATCGTTCGTCATTAACAAAAAACAATAAATACCTCGCTAGGCGGTCTGTTTCTGCACCTACTTTTGTAACAGATCCTAGGATGTCACATGCTGCAGGCAGTTCTTCGTCCTTTACTGACTCTAATACCGTGTTCGATGGGCAATTTTGATGTTTTTTTCTTGCCGACGTACGTTTGTTGGGTACTAAATATGTAGAACATTTAGAATATGTTTTCTCGAGCAATCATGTCTTCACTAGTAAGAGTAAATCAAAGCGGACTTTGCAGGTTATGCAGTAATGACAATAACAAAATAGAAAATTGCAATTAGCAAATGAAAGTAGGAACAACAGAAGAGCCCCTCAAGTTCATTAGCATTTTCATGCACAAACACTTGTGCAAGCAGTCGATGCACGTTATGCGTTTGTTTGACAAATACAATTGGTTTTCATACCTCTCGGGAGAACAAAGCGCACGGCAGTTCTTTTCCTTGGGGAGGGGGCACTCTCTCAGTGACACAAATTGGAAATCGACCTGTACGTAGAGAGCTGAAGCTGGTTGCTGTTCGAAACTGGCTGTTTCGTTTGCTGTGGAGAGGGTTTTGTTTATAGCCTACTCAACAGCTTATTTTGTTTTACTGTCTATTGCCTGTCCCTGAATTCATTGGTCTCTGGTCTGTTCAGAGGAGCCTATTGTAGCTTCAAAAATGGGACAAGCTGCCTAATTCTCGATTGTCTACAGAAGTAAAGATTTTGAACTTTAGAGCTATGTTAAGGATTTTGTCTTTACTGGTAGAAGTATTTTGGATTTTTCACTCTTTGCATGTAGTTTCTGTTATATGGTTGCTATGAAAAATATATATTTCGAATTGCGAGGTTAGACTCGTTTGGCGTCCCAGGAAAGGATAGAACTAGCCATCAAACAGTACAAACGCAAAATACCCATGGATGGATACAGTCAAATGACATTGTATATAACAGCAAGCTGTTGACAGGCTTGTATATGCATTCGTTTCACGAAAGTGGTACTCATTTTCTGGAATGAAAGCGTCCATTTCAACGTTTATTGCCCTGGTCTCAATCCTTTGTCATTAGGGAATGGAACTAGCGTCAAGTCTCCTGTTTTCCTTTCCGATGGTGATTTCTCCCTTCTTTCTTTTGGGAAATGGAAGTCACTCTCCCCTTTCTCTTACAGTATCAGCCCTTTATATCAAGGCGGTAGGGGAGGGATGGGGACTGAAGAGAAGCAGTATGTGCCCTCAAAAACATTTTACCCCATCATTTGCTTAAGTCATATTTTCTTTACCCCACCGAAGGAAAACAGTAAAACAAGACTGCATTCATGTTTAGATATGGTATATGTTTTTACACTACTCCTGTGTGCAAAAATTATTCAGTTACCCCCACCTAACACAGCAGCTTATTTTTTTCAGTTACCCATCATTTTTTCTTCAGTTCCCACTCCGGTCACAAATAATGACCACTCTGTAAACATCTTGTTGTTTTGTTGCTGTCTCTTATGGTTTCTCATAAACACGTTTTTCATGTGAAAGTACGATGTATAAAAGCAGTACTCGGGGCCTCGAAAGTTAACAAGTTCAGTACCGGATTTCTGTGACCTAAGAAAGATGATATGTTGAAACACATTTGAAATTCGAATTTCACGCATGCGTATCATCTCTTTTGTCTGCGTAGAACTGTAGTCCTGGATGTTGCTTCCTGATTCGAACGAAAGACACAGAATTGTATACCTCATTTAGCCTGATAACTAATTTGTACAGTGGGAAAATGGTTTTGTGCAGTTATAGACAGTAAATGTGTGCAGCAATAAAACATATTCACATGACTTCGCAACTGAAGCTGCTTTGATTGCAGTATCAACTGCGATATCAACAGCAATCGTTAATCAATGTTCAATCAATAACAATCACTAATCAATATTCATTCACTTAACTCCGTAGAAGGCTTATATTGCTCATATTAAAAGCGAGAGTTCAGAAACCATTTCTCAAAGCTCCTCCATACAATACCCTCTATTTTCTGTAAAATGTGCTGATACATTTTACTTTTAAATAGATATGGGGTAACACAGCTCTTAGATTAAGCAGCTCATTGTGTAAAATCCCTTCACTACAATAACAAAACTAGTTAGGCTTTTGGCAAACTTCCTTTCTCAGAACCAACATGTTGTGGCATGTAATTACAAATTTCAGTCACAAAGAAACTCTGCATGGATACGTGATGGCCACGATATGTACAGCATAATCCAATTTGACCATCCTACAATTAGAAGCACATTTCCTTCGGGATTTACAACGTCTTCATCTAGTCTAATAAGTTACGTGCCATCGTTAGCGTATTGGTAGGGTGGAAGGACTGGGTATTATATTCGCCATGACTGCATTGTGTTTGGAAGAATTCGGTCGTTACGGATTCAGTGCAACAGGAAATCCCTACTACAAATCAGCAATGGAAACTCTATTTGGTTAGTAGTTGTTAAGTTGTGTCTAGTCTCCCAAGAAGCTACCAAGTAGCATTTGGAAATAGAATCAAGCACGAGGAATAATATAACCAGGAGCAAACTGCCAAATAGCTGAGGAACAGGAGCGTGCTAAAGACGGGGGTGTGGGTGTCACATCCTGAAAAAGTGGAGATTAACTACATAACAGTCTGGGAGTATGGAAAAACCGCATTATCCGAAAATGGGGGAGAGAGAAAGGGGGGGAGAGATTCCATAAAAAAAGAAAGCATTCATTTACAAGTTTCGGTAAAAACTTTCATAAGTAATATATTATACATATATATCTATACACCGTAATTATAGTTATAAATCAGTTGCTATCAAAGCTTGAATATAAAAAAGTAACTTAAAATCTAGACGATTGGTGGACTTTGTGAGCAGCAGGCTTTATATGGTCTGAAAATAAAGATCGAATGAATTAAAAAAAGAAACAAAAATACAAATTATTGACTAAAATGTTGAAACTCAAAAGTCCTCAAAGCTGATTCAAAAGATGTATAGTGAATGGCTACATGACAATAGCTCAGGTGAGCTTACATCAACAATTGAAACATGAAAATGATTCATTGCCTGGATGCAATGAAGGGTTGGCTTAGAGACAGGCAAAAACACGCTTGTATAAGAGTTCAAAGTGTTACGATGATAAAAGATGGCATTATGGCAAGTAGATAGTCTAGCAGTAGATAATATACCATGGCAAAGCCATTATCAGTTAAACCAAAGATATAGAACAGCCAATGGTAATACAAGCAGTTTCGCATGAAATGAGATCATTTCACCACCGCCAGTTGGATTTTTGGTGCACAGGTCTTGCTTGCTTTTCTTCGGAGGAAGCCTTTTGGTAATAATCACTCGATCCGTTATATTCATGGCCTATCAAAAGCAAAGAGAAATACACAATGGTAGTAATGACAACACAAAACACACTATGTCTTCCTTTTTTAAAAGCACATTCGTCAAGCCCTACTGTCCTTACTACTGCCAATGGGATAATTAACTACAAATAAAGAATACAAATTACTCAGATAAACAAGAGACAGATAAAATCAAAACAAATCTACGTTTTGAAGGCTGGTTTCAAATATATGTCTAGTTATTCTGGATAACTTTATCCATGTTTCTTTTCCAAATAATAGGACGGACTAGATAAAACACTGCATAACCTCTCTCTTGTATCTAGATGTATATTATTTACAAGCCTATTTCACAAAACTAGCCCTCTTCATTGAAATCGTGGTAAATAATTATGTGTACAGAAAGATACTTACATATCTCCTAGATGAAAGGGCAGAACACTCCGGCCAGATGACTTTCGACGTGTGATTATAGTAAGTTTTAAGTTCGGCAACCATTGAGCTGTTCCATGCCACACCATCCCACTTGTCTTTTCTACGTCTGCAATAGATACTCGGGGTGAACTCTAATGTATAAGAAAAGTTTAAGCCAACCAACGATCATATTGGAATGCAATGTATTTTTGTCCTAGTTTTTCGATTTATGTTTATATTATAGTATACTTGTAGTATTTTACTGAAGGAACATCGTCTGGAATGAATTAACAACAAAAATAAAAAAGAAACAGAAGGCGAAAACGGATGGTGAAAGTGAGCTTTGATATAATAAACTGGATTTCTAGTATTTCACTTATTTATGTGTATAAGGCAATTTTCTTTGACATATTTGTACACTTGAATGATAAATGTAACCAGAAAACCAGTATTGTCAGAGAGAAAGAGAGTGATTAGTATTGGTCAACAAGTGGGGATTTCGAACGTAAGAGTAAAGGCATTTGGAGCATAATAATAAAAATATATGCGGGGATGACTGCTTCCAGCTTTAGTATAGAAGACCGAAAAATTTCCTATCAAGAGCTGTTAAAGAGAATTATATCAGAATTTTATCAATCATTGCTGGCAATAATTAGTCTATTATTTCTAACCATGCCAACCATGATTAACATTATCACTATTAACATGTTTAGAAAATTTTATTTATTAAAAATTATGTTGATAAAACAGGATAAGTAAATATAAATGACAAATCCATGAACAAAGGAAAAATAAAAATGTTTAAAAATAGTTACATTACTTTGTGAGGCTCAAATGAATAAAGAATAAGAATCTATTAAAACTATACTGTCTAAACTTCAAACCTGTGATATTCCTTAACTAAAAGATCGACAAATTACATGCACTTGGTGTTTGCAAAACTCACATTTAAATACTAGATGTAAATAAACTAGTCATTCAGTGTAACATAGAAATACTGCGTTATCTTAAACAATTAGCTTGCTTACTAAAAGGCACTGCAACACAAATGGCGTCACATTCCTTGCTTAGAAACTTATCTGCTCCTCGTACATCAAAAATCCAAAGTTAAAGGGGGAGGTGAAGATCGTTAGCTTCGCCACTTAAACGAATTTTCAATTAAGATGTACTTGAAGACTGTTTCCAAAAAGGCAAATACAATTGCAATATTGCAATCCGCTGACAACTTGCTCAGGCCGACACTAGAGAGTGGTATACAATTAGAAGAGGCTCGACTGAATGTCCTTTAGAACAGTTCGGATTGCCTGCTTCCTTCATAATAGTCTCTCTGCATAGTACCACGATGAGAAACTCGACTTTGCAATCTAATTCCATTCAAACAAAATATCACATGTAAGTTACTTGTCGTTTCATCATAACGGCTTACCCCTTTGCATATTTGGTTGAAAAATATGCCCCTCCATAATCATAGCCAACGCAGTTTGTAAAGTTTACGCGAGGATAATACATGATGAAATTCAAACACATTTCTTCTGTTGTTGATGTGCCACCCTACAAAAATAAGACATGATTATGTCTGCTCGTCAACTAAAGTTCGTCTGCAGTCGGGGGATATGTACTTTGTTTCTGTTTCGTCGCAATACTTGTTAAAGTCGCTGTTTTATAAGCAGATTGTATTAAGACATAGCGCTTGGGAGTTTTTGGAAGTCTAAAGATCTAATGTAAGGTTGGAAGATCTAGAGATTCAAAGTAAGGTGAGAAAAACTGAAGATCTAAAGTAAGGTTGGAAGATCTAAAGATCTAAAGAATGTTGGGAAGATATAAATATTTAAAGTAAGTTGGGAAGATCTAAAGATCTAAAGTTTCAATCTGCAGGTGTCGCATATAGCGTTGTCTTTAGTCGCCTTTGTTTCATCGCTGTATGTATGCTGCTGAGGTATCTAAAAATATAATTGACTTTTTAGATCTTTCATGAGTACATTTAATTAAATCATGGTTTGTGCTAAGATTCGCCAAAAATACTTTGGCTTCACTTCTACTCCTGTACATATGAGAGATACATTGTCAATATATCTAGCATAATTAGGCAATGTCTACAAATGTCTATGTAGATTTGTTTCTTTACCAAGTTTCTCAGAAACTGTGGCTCCAAAGATTGGTGCTATTGTCTCCTTGGTACAGCCATTTATTCGGGGACGGTGTCTTCAATTGAAATTAAAGTGATGCCTTCGAAAACTTCGTGTCATCTACTTAGATACCGTAGCAATCTCAATACCCCTGATGCGGGAGGAGGGGGGGGGGGGGTAGAGTCTAAACTGAATATGAGCAGGACCATGCAATTATGACAAAATGCTGCGTCCAAGTTCATGCGTACTGATACTCTATAAGAATTATTGATGATAAATGCTTGCTTCCTGCATGCAATGAAAAAGCAAACTATTTCATATATAACTTTCGCTAATGATAAAATAACTTTGATCGTTCGAACTTCTATAACTTGCGATTCATTGTCGTCAGTATTGTTGTATTGTTATATTGTTATGTTGCGATATGGACGCTAGTATCCAGACCTTTTTAAAAAGTAGTATGCGTAGAGATATACGGGAATTATGAGATGACTAGAAGCTACATATAGATATATGCGGGAACACAACAAATGGCGACGAGGTAAACTTTCTTTTGATCGTATTTGGCCTTTTTGTTTTGTTTTGGAGTGATGGCTACACCTCTTGTTCAAGGCTTACCACCCTTTGATCCAGATCTCGGTATTGGGGCGTCCGTAGGCCCCCGATGGAGAACATGGCTGGCTGATTTTGAAACGTTCGTGATTGCTAATGATATCACCAACGATAAGAGAAAACGGGCCCTCTTATTATATCAGGCAGGTTCTCGAGTCCGAGAAATATTTCGTCAACTCACAGATACAGGGGAAGACACGGACTACCAACGCGCGGTTGATAAGTTGAATGACTATTTTGAGCCTCAAAAAAATAGGCTGTATGAGGTTTATCAATTTCGCCAGACCAAACAGCGCCCGGGAGAAACACTCGATCAGTTTCATACCCGCCTCCGAATTCTTTCGCAAACTTGTGAATTTGCTGCAGATTCTCTTGATTTCGAACTAATGATACAAATTGTTATTGGGGGTCGTTCCAATCGTCTTCGCAAACAAGCTTTGCGAGACCCCAAGGTGACCTTACAAGATTTGCTGTTAGAAGGACGGCGTGCTGAGATCAGCGACTTCCAAGCCGCAGACATTGAGAAAGGTTCAACAGGTCAGCAGGGTGAAACTCTTCAAGCAGTGAAATCAATGAAATCTGCTGTGCAATGGCATCGTAAACCTGGTTCAACAATGAAGTGTCGTGGCTGTGGGGGTATTTTTCCGCACAAAGATAGACCATGTCCAGCTAAAGGTAAACTCTGTCATAAATGCGGCAAGCAAAACCATTTTGCTAAGTTTTGTATGTCTCAAGCTCAAGTGAATACCACACGAAAAAGTGTTGGAAAAAAATGCAATATTCGTCCTATCCAAACAGGGGAAACAAGTGATTCAGAAAGATCAGAGTATTCTTACACTGTGAAATCAGACAAAGCAAAACGTCCAATTGTACATGTTACAGTCCAAGAGCATAAATTCCCTATTATCATCGACACCGGGTCGAGCATCAACCTTATTGATAAATCGACATTTGCACGGATGAAAACTATTCACTTAAAGCCAACCAATGTAAAAGCATATCCGTACAATTCTACTGAACCGGTGAAAATGTTAGGAAAATTCGATACTGTTATTGAAACGAAAAAGAGGTTAGTGCCAGCACAATTCTACGTGACTGATCATAATGGAGGTTGTTTGCTTAGTGGCATCACCGCCCAAGATCTTGGCCTTATCACTCTACATATTAATCACCTTCATCAGAACACATACCAGAAATCAATCAGAGATGAAAGCGTCAGAAGACTAGTACAGAAATTCCCTGCAGTTTTTGAAGGGGTAGGAAAGCTGAAAGGCAAACAGATTGATTTGGTTATTGATCAAGATATACAACCAGTTGCTCAGCAACAGAGAAAAATCCCTTTCCATCTACGTGAGAAGGTTGAAAAACAACTAGAACAACTTCAACGTCGAGATATCATTGAACGTGTGCCCGAAGATGAGAAAACTGACTGGGTATCACCTATCGTCTGCGTTCCTAAAAAGAACGGCGAGATTCGTATTTGCGTTGACATGAGGGCTGCTAATCGTGCAATAAAACGTGTAAGACACCCGATTCCTACTGTCAATGATGTTGCCTTAGATCTAAATGGGGCAAAAGTGTTTTCAAAACTAGATTTAACACAAGCATTTCATCAATTAGAGCTCAGTCCCCAAAGCCGAGGTATCACTACGTTCACCACCCACATCGGCCTTTTCCGATACAAACGCTTGAACTATGGCACTAATAGCGCGGCAGAGATTTTTCAATTCACGTTACAACAAGCACTTAGTGGATTGAAAGGCGTTCGGAACATAGCTGATGATGTAATCGTTTATGGTCGCGACATCAAAGAGCATAATGCAGCTTTAGAGTCGTGTTTACAACGCCTTGCAGAACTTCACCTGACACTTAACATTGAGAAATGTAAGTTTCTAAAAGACAGTCTTGATTTCTTTGGTTATACATTTTGCAAAGATGGAAAGAAGCCCGACCCAAAGAAAGTCGAAGCATTTGTCACAGCAGCCACACCCACCAACGCTAGTGAGGTTAGAAGTTTGCTTGGTATGTCAAACTATTCATCACAATTTATTCCTGATTATGCCACAATAACAGAGCCTCTACGAGCATTGACGCGAAAAAACGTGCGTTTTGAATGGACACCTGAGTGTGAGGAGGCATATCAGAAGCTGAAAGAAGTTTTGACAAAAGATCCAGTCGTTGGTTACTTTGACATAAACAAGGAAACATTAGTAATAGTTGACGCAAGCCCCGTTGGACTGTCTGCTATTCTTGCACAGAAAGAGCCTGAGGAGAACTGTCCTACTATTATTGCTTATGCAAGCAGAGCGTTGTCTTCTGTAGAAAAGAAATACTCGCAGACTGAAAAAGAAGCGCTTGCTATTGTATGGGGGATTGAACACTATCACATGTACTTATATGGAGCACCGTTTACCTTATATACCGATCATAAGCCTTTGGAACTCATATACGCAAATCCATGCTCCAATCCACCGGCAAGGATACAACGATGGATGCTAAGGTTACAGCAGTACCGTTTTACAGTCGTATATAAAGCAGGTATCTCCAATCCTGCAGATTTCCTTTCAAGACATCCGGTAGAAACACAGCATTTTCGACCAAACGTTGCTGAGGATTATGTTAATTTTATTACAGAAGCGGCTATACTTCCAGCGCTAACTCTTGATGAAATAACATGTGCCACAGATGAGGATAAAACATTACGTGGACTTCGAGCTGCCGTTCAGACAGGCTGTTGGAATTGCGATATTCTAAAACCTTTTCGTAATATTCGTGACGAAATCTCTGTAGACTACAAACACAGGTTGTTACTACGTGGTGCAAAGATTATTTTGCCAATGTCTTTGCAACGTCGAGCTATACAGATTGCCCATGAAGGACATCAAGGCATTGCAAAAACAAAAGCCCTTTTGAGAGAATATGTCTGGTTTCCTTATTTAGAAAAGATGGTGAAGGAAGAAATCGATGGCTGTATTCCATGCCAAGCTGCTGGAAATCCTGAACCTCCAGCACCTCTTCAAACTTCAACAATGCCTGATGGACCGTGGAAAGACGTGAAAATGGACTTTCTTGGACCACTTCATAGTGGAGAGTACTTATTAGCAGTTATTGATTGTTACTCGAGATACCCAGAAGTTGAAATAGTTTCGTCAACAGCTGCAACAGTAGTGCTTCCAAAGTTAGATATCATATTTGCCAGACATGGAATACCGGACAAAGTAACTTCGGACAATGGGCCCCCATTTCAAGGAACAGAATTTGAACGTTACATGACACTGCTAGGAATAAGTCACATAAAAAGTACACCATTATGGCCTCAAGGCAATGCACATGTTGAAGCCTTTAACAAGCCGTTGGGGAAAGCACTTCAAACTGCTCATGTAGAACATCGTAAATGGAAACAAGAATTACAACGATTTTTGTTGAACTATAGAACAACGCCTCATACGACGACGAAGGTGCCTCCAGCTCAGTTGTTATTTAATAGGGTTGTAAAAGGAAAATTGCCCGTTTTGGAGAGAAAATCGAAGGTTGTAGACCGACACTCAGAAGCAGCATTGCACGATGAAGCAAGAAAAGAATCTGCAAAGACTTACACCGATTTGAAAAGACGAGTGAAACAAAGTGAAATAAAAATTGGAGACACTGTTCTATGTCAACAACAACAAAAAAATAAATTAACAACCAGATTTAATCCTGTTCCATTCACAGTAATAAAAATTAAAGGAACTAGAGTAACCGCAAGAAACGGTAATAAATTCGTCACCAGAAATGTATCGTACTTTAAGAGGATATCGCGAAATATCATTGAAAACGAGTCAGATGATGATTTACACCTTGCGTCGAGTTCTCCAACGAACAAGCAGCAGACTGCAGATGTGCCAAGACGTTCAGCAAGAAATCGAAGGCAAACAGAACGTTACGGAGACCCTATAGACTCCTCGATCATAAGATAGACTATCTGACTATTTTTTTTATTGTTTTTTTTTAAGAGAAGAGTATTGTTGTATTGTTATATTGTTATGTTGCGATATGGACGCTAGTATCCAGACCTTTTTAAAAAGTAGTATGCGTAGAGATATACGGGAATTATGAGATGACTAGAAGCTACATATAGATATATGCGGGAACACAACAAGTATGAGAAGAATAATTTCAAGAAAAGATACTTACAGAAACGGCGTATTGTCGTTTCGTCGTATCATATCGACAGTATGTCATTAGTTGATCTCCCTAGCAAACAACAAACCGTTAATTATCGCATAAATTATGCAAAGGATACCTCAATAAATCTGCATTAATTTGTAGATGAAGAAATATTTTGGCCTACCATGAGGGCCTGTGGCACTTATGAAAGAGTGTGAATGACTTCATATCATAATGGGACAATCTCTGTATATATCCTTTGTACCATAAGGTCCTAGAACATTTTGCTTTCGCAAAATCGAGATGGATTCCTACTCATCATAAAATCAAAATCAACTGATGGGTATTTTCTATAAAGACATTATCTGACTTAGAAAATAAATATAGGTCCACTTTTACGTACTGCTTTGAAAGTCACTTCCTCATTCAAAACGTATGTTTGCTGTAACGAGAAGTAAAGAACCATATATTAATTAGAGGCGAAAGACAATATCTACGGTGTGTTCTATTAGTAATGATATGATCTATGAATCAAGAGTGAAGATCAAAAGATAATTCAAGGTGAACATTCAAAAACAGCATATTGAAATCGGTCTTTCAAATTATTTATGGTGACCAAGATGGGAGCTCTAAGCCGATATATCAACGAATACAGTCTGAGATTAACATTCCTGCTCTAAAAACGAACAGTTGTCATAGCCAAGAGGCATTTCAATTCTCTAGATCAGCAGTTAGGATTCCCTGGATCAACAGGAATAAATTAGGACGTTAGGTGAGGGTAGCCAATTTATCTACTTTCAAGCGTAGATCAAGCAACGCAAAACTGGTAATCTATTTTTTCTTTCATGTAAATTTAACATTTTAGGTTCTACTTTTTAATCTCATACTTTATAAATTGTAAACAGTTTACAAAGGCCCCAATTGAAAAGCACGCATACATAACTGATGGGGCCACCGTGTATAAAGAAGCGTCGACGCTGCTCGAAAGGCTGAAATGACCCTCAATTAATGACCTTATAACTGAACAGACAGCATAGCTGGTGTACAAATCTTTAAATGATCTTGCACCTAATTACCTCTCAAATATATTTACCAAAACCTCTTCTAGGGACATCATTAAGGTATGCAATGCAAACACTGACTTATACGTTTCATATATGGGCACAAAAATTCTTGAAACAGCCCTTGCGGCTTGCACCTAAACAGGCGCACTCCCTGTTCCCTTTTAGATGAGCCATCAATATATGCAAGTCATCCTTGTAGATAATTCTTTTCTTTTGCTACTATTTCTTTCATTATTTAATATATGCATACTGTAAGTAATATGTCTCACATTTACTTTAGTTTTATAAGTATGCAAATATTCGTTATAGCTCGAAAAAGGGGAACATTTTCTTGTACACACTTTTGTTAATACAAGATCAATAACAAGTACACAACATCTAAAACACATTGAAACGATAGCACTGGACGAATTATCTATGCCATGGTATATCTGGCCATTACATATAAGGGGGCATTCACACTAGTAGCGAACTGGCGAAGAAATTGGATGATAAAAGTTGTCACTCAAAGTCGCTGCTGCTTCACGTTCAGTCTTTTAAGCATACTTAAGCATAATTAACCATATAAGAACGTTCCCACTTTTAGTATTATCAACAGATTATTCACGTATTTTTGCAAATATTATACAACTGCCCACTGAAAACCAATCTGCATTGATTGACGGGCTACCGTTCATTCATTCAGTTCATTTTATATTCTTTAACAGGGGCAGAGTATACAGCTAATACTGATTTATATACCGCCCTGCAAAATAATATCAAATTAAATAATCTAATTACAGTCATTTTTAAATAAGCATTACAATAATAGTTACATACAATTAAAAAACATGAAGAGAAAATTAAAATAATGTAGTGAACAAAAAGGTTTATTGCTAATTTTTTATGCAGTTTTGAATTGACTTAGGTTTGGCGCATTTTTGGTATCAGCACTGAAATTGTTCTAGAGTCGTGCTCCAGATAGGAGAAAAAAGAATATAAAATGAAAAAAAAACTCGCGAGCGTCTTTTAATCTCAGGCAACTTATACAGTAAATGAGGAAAAAAATTAAGACAGTTCTACCTGATAATCAAAATCATAGCTATCGTCCCTAAATACTTCTTTGATTTCTTCTCCATTTCTCAATTGTGTTGTAACAATACCTTTACCAACCGTGTGCGCATGCGGAAATGATGCAAAGAGCTTAATCTCGTTTCCATTTAAAGCCGATGGTCCTGCAATTTTCTAGCAAGTACAAACGGGATACCGATTAGATCACATGAAAAAACGTTACTGAAATCATCAAATCAAACATCATTGCGTCTGTAATAAACACACAGGCAACACAAGGGCTTCTTTACAGTCCCGTCAGCATTGTCCTTCGGCAATGTTCAATCCGCATTATTTGAGGTAATCGTATGGAGCAATATTATTAGCCTACGCTCATCCCAATAATCCTACCTGTTGTAAACATGGCATGGCAATAACATTAACACTGACGGAGAAACTGATAAGAAACAATCCACTTCAATATTCTTCTTGATCTCGATCATTGCCACATAGTTGTCAATTAATTCACATAGCTCTCAGGGAGGCATTGAAATCAGACTGCTGCAATTGTTGAACTTAGTGAACTGTCAAAGAAGTCTGGATAAAGTTCTTTCTAAAGTCTTTGCAGGCTATGTAGATAAGAATATGGGGAATCCACCCATGTTGTGAAGCAATCACACTGTCTTTGATGTAATAATGATGTGTACGGTAAATCGTGTAGATGAGAAAATACGGAATAAGTTCTACTTTCCAATACTTCAATTTATAGATGACTTAATACTCCAACTGTTTACACAGATTTTACGGCAGCCATGAATTTGGTTGTGTCGACCGTTTAATTCACAATTGCCAAACTGTGCACGTTCATGATGTAATACACTTGTTTTTTATTAGAAACAAGTATATAAGAAAAATGATGCTCAAATCAGGCAAAAAATACAAACAAAACTTATATCTCAAAAGTATTTCACTAACAATGCTATTTCTCGTCTCACAGTTGCTTTGCTGCTATAGGAAATTCCAAGACTATTAAGAAACACTAAAGAAACAGTTAAGGTTGGATTTGACAAAATATATTGAGAAACATCCAGGCTGAAGAGAGAAAGTTTGTTTCTGATAAAAAAGTGCAATCCATCAAAATTTATATTCAACAAGATGATTAGTGATCAGTTCTGTTGTGAAGTGGCGGTACCAATAGCTCGGATACAAGTAGGCAATACAACCAAAATAGTTTATATACAATATATATACAATTCAACAACTCTACTAAGCACAACTTTACAACACTAATCTCGAATCCAGCCTTTTCCTCGTCTTTCTCTTCTCTTCTCTTCTCTTCTCTCTTCTCTATTCTCTATTCTCTTCTCTATTCTCTTTCTACCCCGTTCTACTCTATCTCTACTCCAACTCTACTCTACAACAGCGAAACTACACACGTGATTAACATTCCGTTCCAGAATCCTTCACAGTTCAAAGAGCATCTCAAAAAATACATACCGCAGTGCACTCCTTGGAACATTCACCTACGGTAATCCAATCCTTTTGATTTGGCGGAACAACCAGCGCATGTGAGACAGACATCCCAGTAGTAACGGTTTCGGCATCGTACCTTCTTGGCGCATCGTAATACAATCTCAGACCGGTCGTAACAACGAATTCTGAAAGCAAATGCTCAAGTGTCTTATTCGCTAATCTCCAACTTTGCATAATTTTGGGGACAATGCAACAAGTGGTAAAGGGCAATATAGATACTAGCTTCGTTTGAGGAACTACATCAAGGCAATTCACGGTAATTCACGGTAATTCACGGTAATTCACGGTAATTCACGGTAACTCACGGTAATTTACAGTAATCCCGGGTAACATGGAACGTAGTAAAAAATTAAAAGCTACACATATCAAAAGTTGAGCTAGGAATAGTTCACAGGTATCTCTCTCCCTGAGCACCAAAGATGCAAAGTAACTGCATAACATTAAATTGAAACAGGACATTTTCAATAAGAAAAAAGATAACTTTATGATACCATGTATGGCATTAGCAGTCAACCCATGTGACATAAACATAAGATATACAGTGAGCAAAGAAAACATAACCGTCATTTCGTCATCTAATGTCGTAACTATGTTAATTTTGATCTCAAATATTTCTATCCTCATCTAAACTAAGCAGTATGTTAGAGAACTACAGTAAAAGACCATAAATATGAGGCTGATATTTTGAAATGAGTTTGTGTATGGTCTTATGGGATAAGGTAGTTCCAGCAGTTATGCACATTATGTTTCCGGAGCATCCATGCATGAACTGATTGGAAAACAGGCCCAATTTATTCCTAAGCAGATATGGAATAAAACCATTTATAAGAACCTAGTTAGAACATCAGACCAAACAGGTTCTGCATACCTAATTGAAATCAGAATATAAAACTTCAAACTGTAGCTTCTTAATAAATGAAGTTTCTTATGTGTGTGATTTTTTCTATATTTTTCAACGCGTTGACAGATAGCTTTGCCTATACTTATTCAATGCCAACTTCCTGCATTTTGGTTCCACACTGTGCCTAAGGTATCAGCTGCTTGTAGCGTAGACAAATCTACAAAAAGTCAATGAATACTTCAACTTACTGTTACTTTTCTGTGGATTATCGAAATGAGTTTCAAGAATGAGATACTTCATGCTATCACTCATACCAATTGGCATTCCAGCATGAGCAGGGAATTTGAAATTCTAGGGAAACAAGGATACAGTCAAATCTCCTGTACAAATCCACAGTCAAACCTCTAACAGCAAATACGTCTGGCACCAAGGTCAGGGGGATAATACTAGAACTAAAAGGTGGCAGTTAGTCAAAGGTGGTAGCTAGCAAAAGGTGGTGGGTAGTAAAAGGTGATAGCTAATCAAGGGTAACTGCTATGTGTGATTCAACTGCAGATCAAACGATCTCCAAACATTAAAGCAGTTGAAACCTGCCAAAATGTAGTTGAAAGTGAAGAAAAAAGCTTCAAATATGATTAGAATATGCAGACAATAACAAATCTTGTAGATCTTGAAATCTGGTAGGACACTGAAATAATAACACCTTCAAAGGTTGATCATAATAGATCAGATATGGTAATATCGGATACAGCCAATAAGGAATGTCAATTGATAGAAGTAGCAGTTCCATTAGATATGAACCTACCAAAAACTTACAAAGAAAAGAAATTAACATACATTCCACTTATATCATAGATGCAAAAAATGTACAAAGATTAATCACTATATTTATTACAGTTATCACAGTAGGGACAATAGGAGTAATCATGAAGAATGCAACAAGTAACTTAAAACTACTCGGAATAAACTACAAAAGAACAAATGAAGTGATGCACAGGATTCAAAAGGCAGCTATTCTGAGAACCATAAATGTCTGCGAGACAGCGATGAATATGTTGTTCCGAAAAAAAGATAAGATTTTTGCTGTATCTTTGCAACCAGTATCTATTGCACTATAGAAAATACTATGTATTCTAATATATGCGAAAAGTCTGTTGGTACTACAGAAATTCACTAGAGCAAGAAAAAGCGGGAACACTCTTTTAGCATACTGAAAAACTTTTGTTCGTTCGATGCTCATCAGAATATGATCGTCGGATAAAGACCAAAAGGTGAACAATCAATACCAGGGTCATGGTACCTACAAAAGGATAGCGCTCCTACCACTCAAAAAAGTTGTGTAGTCTATGAATTTTTGTGCCGATGTGAAGTTCGGTACGCATGACGCACTACACAGAGACTAGCGGACAGAATAAAACAACATGTTCCCACGAGCATCAGGAAGAAAAGCAATATATTAAGAGAACAGTCACCTCATATGTGTAAAAACAATAATCCTAAAATGAACTGTGATTCGGCCATAGGACAACATCTTATTACAAATCCAGAATGCGTCAAAACATATACAGATCATAATTTTCGGATCATTAGGCATCAAATGTCGAAGGAAACTAAATTTCAGTTAGCAAACAAACCAAATCCTTTATTAAATGTTCACTATCCAATAAATATGAATGGGAAGACATTTTCGTATAAAGCAATAAACCTAGAACATGCTAGCGGGTTATTGGAAAAATTTAGGTCTTCGAAGAGTTTTGGAGTTGATATGAGTTGCACCGTTTTTCTCAAAATTGCCCTTTCTTGCACTTTTTGCCCCTTGCACGCCTTTTAAAAGCATCTTTCAGAGCCTGCAAGTGTATAGATGCCAAGGGGATTGCCAGAGTTACTACTATCTACAAAGATGGTAAAACAAAATAAAAAAAGATCAATCTGTTGACACATATTGGTCTAAACAGTTGTCTCTAGACTATTAGAGAAATTTGTCTTTCAACACCTTGACCAGCTTGCTGAATGAGCTGCTGTTACTACAAACTGAAATTATTATTAAAATTTACTATGCATTATCATTAATATAACTATTACCTCACAACGACCGAACGTTAGGGTTGTGAGTTATTTTAAGTATATAGTGAAGTTCTGTAGTGCCAATCGCTTATTTCAAGTCCTTCTCGTACTGTTTCCAATGATCTGGCTGACATAAAGCATGAAAATCAACACCATAAGGCGAAGAAATGAAGACGATATGAAATATACGTACAACTCCGCCAACAGCCCACGCAAATACGGCACTATTGCCTGCACATTCTTGAACAGATCTCGGCATATTTGGATGGTAACATTCCCCCGTCACGTTTAAATGCTTCTCATCAAAATCATGCTGACATGAGTACAGTACCATGTGATGAACAATACCTCTGTCCTTCTTTTCAACCAAAGGTGCAATCTGAAATGATACGCCAAACAGTTAATAGAAACTAACTGAATAGGCTTTTAATAAATTACCTGATTACTACAAACTGAAAAAATATCACCCTTTGAAGTCAAAAATACCCATAACAACACAACCTAGGCTTTCAGCATTTCTAGCGATTGTGACTGAACTCTTGAATCATGATACAGTCAAACTCGCATAAGTCGGAGTCGCATAAGTCGGATTTTTTACAAGTCGGATAAATTTGCGCGGTCCCGGTCCGCTTCCTACAAATCCTATACGTTTTCTATACGTAAGTCGGATTTTACAAGTCGGATATTTGCGTAAGTCGGAGCATCTGTATCTTACATCGCGTCGTGTAAGTCGGATTTTGATTTTGATGTCAATAGAGCTGAAAGAAATATGCAGAATGATACATGTTATGTCTCCCAATTCCAACATCAACTGGAGTAGAGGGGTAGAAGATGGAGAAGCGAAAATTAAGAACAAGAACGTACGAAGAAAAGTGTGAGATTTTGAAATATATTGAAGAACACCCTGGCGTGAAGAAAGAAGATGTCGCAGAGAAATTCACAATTTCACCCAAAACACATATTCTGATGTGATTAAAGCAAAAGAAAAAATCATGCTAGCTTTGGCATCTGGTAGCTTTGGCATCTGGTAGCTTTGGCATCTGGTAGCTTTGGCATCTGGTAGCTCTGCCAACCAGGATAGAAACACTGCTAATTAAGGAAATGACAAAACGTTTGAACCATGCAACAATACAAAGCTATTTCAAATAAATAATATTACGCTGGAATGAATATTACTATTTTTGTTTTTGAAGTGGAAGCTTTCATTAAAATCTTTAGCTTTTACTCTTTATATCCTCTGCTACATCGGAAAATACTTGACTACGTGTAAGTCAGAAAATGTCCGACTTACGTCTAAGTCGGACTTCGCATAAGTCGGACTATTTTGCCTGGTCCGAAGCGGCCCGACTTACACGAATTTGACTGTACCAATATATATATTCTTATCAATACACAACATAGAGCATTATGGGTAATGACCTTTGTTTCTTACACAATAGCTGACTGACTCCCGAAACAAGATTGCAGGAAGCTTCATACCTCAATAATATGCTGCTTTTTGCTTAATTTGATTAAATTATCAACCTTGAAGACTTCACACCAATATGTAGTTGATTTAGTTGGAACAGACACCTGAAAACAGAGAGAGTTTACCATAGAGAAGTTGTAGCGTTCTAGGGTTCTTTGCTGGTGGCCAGTATTTACTAAAATCTTATGCCTAGGCCATAGGCCTAAGTAGAAGTAACACAAGTAAAACTGCGCTTTGCTGTGTATTATATAGTTGTAACTGAAAGACTGATCAATGTGAATTAAAGACTCAATACATATGACATCAACTGAACGCCAATCAATACATGGTACGTCAAGATCACAATACACGATATGTCACGATCACAATACACGTTGACAGGACAGCACATGGCCCGGAAAGGGTGTTTACTACGCACAACAGGACTCCACATAAACGTAACACTGAAACGCGTAACATGATAATTCAAGTAACATGAAATACAACGTAACACGACTAAACATCAAACTCAATTCGTTACAAAGTAAAATATCATTAAGTATGGTTATCATTAAACTGTAATTAAGATATCACTAGCAATATCACCTAAACCACGTGGCTAACCTGGACTGGCTTAATAACAACTATTTATCATACATCGTAAGTTTGTTACATTTTGAAAAAGTTTGGACTAAAGGTAAACTATAAACATGAGATAGAATGATCTAGAAGAGAGAGAAACATGGCAACCCCAACGTCTGCCTAGAAAGTTGCAAGGGGGCCTTCTTTCCAAGCAACATTATATTGCTCATTAAGCGTTCCAATAAAAGTAAAAAATGACCCTCAGAAGGGAGCCGCTACCAGTTATTTACATTCAACATTGATAAGGCCCAAATGCTACGTAACACTATGGTGTTTGACGAAGATGGATCTATTCGAAGCAACATGCAGAATGGGATCTATTTAAAGCAATAGCTGCATAGTGCCAATGACTTTGCAGTCGAAAGGGAAGTTTCTTTTAGACATAAATGGAAAATAATATATATGACTCCACTTACATTTTTTATCACGACATCGAAGTGCTTTGCAGTTGGTGGTATGGGCTTGTTTTGGACGTAATTCAATAAACTCAGACTTCTAGCGCCTCTTTGTGAGTAATGATATCCCAGTTGATCCTTCGTTCCGTACGCATATATGACTTTCGTTGTACCAATCTGGTTAGAAACAACAATGGATTAAACCTTACACAGGATAACATGAACTATGCCCTGATTGATGTGTTATCTACACTTCAACAAGAGCTTTAGATACAAAGTTTACTATTCAGTGATTACGTTACTCCAAGAAGATTCTTTCTGATTTAGGTCTCATGATCAGGCGACAATTTGAGATAGTTTCTTAATCTAGAAAAAGGCAATACACAGGGCAAGAATTTAAGATTGGAAGATATGAACAGCAGGGTAAGTAAATGAACAGTGGAGGAAGGAATAAGCAATGAATTAGAGGAAAAAGTCAAGATGGAACGACAGAAAGATGAAGACATAGAGAGGGAGTTGACAAAGTAATAAGAGACGGAGAAGAAATGAATGCAATGAGAAATCAAATTTACACTACGCGAGTATGAATGGATGTGAGCGAGTTGGCATCATGAGTGAATTCGAGTGAGTTTGAGAGCAAATGATAAAAATATATCACAAAAAAGGAATACAACATGCTAAAGAATGGGGAGCGCAAAGCTTTGATTTAATATCGACTACAGAACGGTTAATTTAATATCCAGGGATGTCTGCGCAGGAAAAGGGCAAGAAGGGTACACACTGAATACTGCCCACCAGAGACGCTACTTTTTAGTGTTATATCATACACAAAATAATTTTCTTCGCTGGATTTCATACATAACAGTGAGCTATTGTAAGAAGAATTACCACACAACTACGGCACATACAGGTGTTTACTGCACTCTGCTTGCAAATCAGTCCCAATATCCAGGGTTCGAGTCATAAAACGCTTCACAAAAATTTCAAGGTGAGCGAGCGGGGAATACAGTGATTTCAAGATGTAGAAATCATTTTTTGTAATCACTTTACATACTGCGAGACTGTGCGAAGCACTAATTTGAACGCACTGACACCCCATTGTACCATCTCACACCTTTTTAAAAGAACATTGACATAAGAACACGAGGCTTAAAATTTATGGAAAATTAAGAACAAATTAAGAACAAGTTGAGGCTGAAGCACTGTCGTAAAATGATTTGAAACTGATATAAAACTTAAGCTCAACAATGCTTGCTAAAAGTCCTCGAAACACCTAAATCATCAGGGCGCAAAAAAGTCGTAAGTGTATCAAGACTTTTAGAAAGGAATATACATCTGTAAGTATGTATATCTTTTGTCTTCTGCTAATGTTATACAAAACAATACCTGCTTCATAAACATCCAATGCTCTCTTGTATAATGTCTAATGTCTACATTGCTTACCCCCCAATACTTTAAGAACAAATTACGAACAATCAGTCTCAACATTTTGGAAAATTAAGAACAGCCAGCCTGAGCCTCAATTTTACTGGTTTTTATAAAACAGAGTGCATCTTTATAGCCGTAAAAACACAACGGGGCTACATGAAAAGAAAACAAATGCACTGGGGATTTTTAACAAAAACGTCTCCCTTTCCCGAGACATTTCGGGTCTCAAACAGTAAATGTGAAATGAGCAATGTCTGCTACATGGAACAAAGGAAACAGAAAATTCAAAAGTGATTCACACCGGAATATCTCTGTCTTGAGGATCACAAGCTAAAATTTTTCTTTTGAATTTAAGAATTGTTTTGCCATTTGACTGCGACCCACCAATCAAAGCATAATCTTGGCTTGTGTCCTTTAGAGGGCGCTTCTGTCCAACTCCGTGATAATCCTGAGTAAATAAAACAATATGCAATCACAATTCACAAACAGAGATTTTTGTGAGTAGAACAAAAAGATATTAATGCCCAATTGGATGCGATGATAGTTGCACCGGAGGAGGGATAACAAACGCTACAAAAGAGTTAACATCAGAGCTTATTGAAGACAATTCCTGTGAAGCCTTAAAACGAATCGATGACAGTATTCTGGGACGATGTTACAGTAAACTCCATTTAAAAGTTCAGTCTGGCACCCCAATCCCGCAATACTTGGCCCATATAGTAAAGAAGCCTAACGACAGGACATCTGAATGACAAAAAACGAACAGTCATGTACGGCATGTCCGATATTGACTGCTCCCGTAAAGGGTCTATCGATGCGCTGAATCGTCAGCAAACTGGGGAAAAGGGCACATTCACAAGGCTTCTTCCCAAGAACACATTTACCGCGTTTGTACATCGGGCTATCAGTTTACATTGTTCGCAAGGCAACCAGGTCAATAAGGCAGTGAGGTTAAGTTTCCGTCAGCTCGATAAGTTGAAAACCCAAATATAGGTATCTACGGCATTCTGAATGATAATGTTTTCGTTTCCCAACCATTCAGAATGCAAGGATCAATGGATCTTCTTTTACTCACTGATTACAAAATCAAATACTCACTCCTACTTTTTATCTACAGGTCCAGAGCAAACAAACTCTGAATAAACAAATTATCAGGAATCGACGAAAACTTGGCTACTGCGTATGTTGGGGACCGTTATGCAATAATGTTTCGTTTTCAGGTTCGCAATACGAGAACATCTCTATAATGCTGACCTAAATGGAAAATCATCCCACTACGTAAATTGATAAATCTTGATTAGTAAAATCATAACAAAATATCAGGAACGCGCATTCTTACAATTAAAGAACCCAGGGAGGCCTTCGATATTAGTTCTGCAGCAAGTGTCCACAAAACGGTGGCTAACTGAGGATAAGTACAGTTGAAAGCTGCTAAACTCCAGGCAACACACTTCCGTTTTATGGGGCACTCCGTACTAGAAGACCAAACCCTCCTTTGGGCCAAGCGAGATGATATTTATATATAGCCTAAGAGAATGAAATGAAAAACAAGTGGGTCTCTTACGTCAAGATATGCTTGGCCTTTTGAGTCAACAAAACCAATTACTATATCAGCGTCCATCATTTTTCCGGTTAGACCAACTGAAATACCAAATCCGACCCATCCCGTTGTTTTCACCTCTACTGCAAAGTGGATCGATTTGTCCCCATCTTTCACGCTCCAGTAAAGCTTGTACATCTCATTCGGGTCCAGATAAGCCTCATGATTGTACTCACTTGACAGATCGGCAACCACGAATGTTGCCAAATAAAGGAAAGCGAGAACCAATTGAATCGGGCGTAAAACCATCTTTCTCACTCTAACTCCTCCTTTCTCCTTCCTCGCAGTGAACATACGATAACGAAATTCTCTCCAAAGCTCCTCCATAGTCTACTGTTTGCAAATCCCGGATTACACAATGTAATCGTTTTTTATGTCATCATCAGCAAAAACGTCAGTTGGTTAGTTACCTCTTTGCTGTATATTTTGAACGGGACTGACATTTTAAACAGTATATATATTTGCTTATCAATCTCGTACCTAAGAAGCAACATCATACCAGGGGTGACATGGAAGGGACTTGGGGTTCAGCTCCCCTTTATTGAAATGAAGAGAGTTTTATGTTTGGGCCCCCCTTTCCCAACTAGCCTAGTTACTTTGATAGATTCCTCATGTGGTACCAGAGCCAACTCTCTCCATTACGGCTTCATTGGGGGCGGTCTTGTGCGTAGCCAAAAGATGACCTTTATAGCAAAGTCTCCCTTCTTAACATTTAAGGACGACACCCTTCTCTAAAGTGACCCACGCAGCGTTCTAGGTTCGGTGTTGTGTCTTCAACAGATATACAAGAACGGTACTCAGATAGAATATCAACTTATTTGTGACCTGTATATACTACATAAACTAGTCCGGGTATTCTCTGGCTATAATTAGCCTACGTCCTAAGATAGTTTTGTGGGAGTTCGGATTGAAATGCGATTACAACTGACCTGAAGTCGAGCACATTTGAATACAACTTAGTTAGTGTATGGGGCTGAACACGTATTTGATGGATTAGAAGACCACCGAGCACTTAAAGCGAGTAATTTCATGTCTCCACATTGATTAGTTAAAGGGAAATTCTTCAGTTATTTTCATGGATCTAGTCTTCGAAATGCCAGCCATGCAAATTTTTATAAGCATCAAAAAAGGTAGAGAGTTAATGGACTGGTAGTGAAAAGTTACATTTAACTTTTTCTACAGTTTTCGTTTCGTCCACTTCTTATTGTTTCAATTCTTGTTTATGATGTCTCTTGCTATGATATTTCACACCGGTGCTTTCTTTGCACCACTGGGAGTGGCAAACATATTGAGAATCATATTCTCAATGTATTTGCCACTCTCTTTACTTCCCTCCACCTCTCTCTACTTCCCTCCACTCAAACTCTCTAGTACATTCGCTGTCTTTAAACTTCGCCTTCTTATGTTCTTTGTTGAAATGCAAGAAAACAAGAATGAGATTACCGCAACACAGTCGTATTCATGTTGCATTGTTGTAAGTAAGTCTTTTAAAATACTCCACATGTCGTACCAAAGTACTCTAGGGTCAAACTGCTTTAATTCACAGTTAAGACTGTGGTTTTGTGAGCAAACAAATGCTAATGGGGTTTGATCCTCTATCATGTAGAACTACTACCGACTAATTGGTCACTTGGTATTGACAGTCTGATAATTAATAAACTTTGGCAAAATTTACTACCAGCTCAGACTGTCTGCTCCATTTAGTTGACAATGATGGAACTCACAGTGGATACTATCTTTCATCATTCCATTCATTATGGGCTCTAAAAAAGTTGGTCAAACACTCCATCGCCATTCGAATACAATTAGGGGAGAGGGGATATATCAAATTCATTCTGTTCAACAACAACCAATGATAGTACTGCAGTGCAACAAGATCTTTGGAGATTTAATTAACTATGTCAGCTTCATTAGTTTACCTCTAAACAAACAGATGAACACAAGAAACCATAGGATTGCCATTACACAATTTTTTATGAGAAAGATCTCTTGTCTAGTATTGAAACTTTCTAAGCTTTATCAGAGAAATCATATGTTCTGTGGCTTAATCATGATTTCAGTAGTGAAACTTTCTTAAGACTTTCTAAGTGAGAATATTCCAGCCTAAGTAATACTATAGTGTCAAACTGACAGGCAAGCACTACACAAACATAAAACTCTAACACATACGCTACCACAACAAATCTATACAGACTAAGAAAAAGCGATGGCTGTCATGTGTCTTTGCGTGATATGAGTGTCTTACGCGAAGTACCTCTCCACGCGCCTGCTAATGCTAATGCAGCAGATACTTGCATTTCATATTTAAAGTGTTTTCCGTTCTGTTTATTTCACATTGTTGACAGACTGCAGAGTTGTCCGCAGTTAAAGTATTTGGTTACATCCTCATATTCCACAGCATCACAGGCATTCAATGCCTTTTGTAAGGGGGCTAATGACCGACTCTCTATACCGAAGCATCGCTCTTTGTAATGAAGGCAAGCACCGCTTCCTAAATACTCCTCCAAAAGAGCAACGAATATCAAAGTCGACTTCCCTCTGTGAACTAGGCTAGTTTTTACATGAGTTCTAGCTGCTACGCTACTCTTAACACGTTTAGCGGTTAGTTCTCTAATAATACGGAGAGAAGATCGCTGGAGTAGATACTAAAAGTCTTCTCCCAAAATTACTCATGAGAAATGCCTACATTCTTTCCTCCACTTGAGAAAGCACCTATCTGTTCAAAAAGTTACAAGTGTTATCTATCAGGCAAGCTCAGTGATTTTCCCTCTTGTACAAAAACATGAATCCTATGGTAGTACACAGTATGTTGATCTTAAAGCCAACACATACAGACTCTTGTTCACAGTTACCCCCTTTCTAGAAAAGTAGAATAAGTAGAAATTGTTCTATTCGACTCAATTGCAGAAAACCTGCGTACTATGGAAAGCACTTCAAAAGTTCCAATTGGCCAACATCTCTGGCAAGTTCCTTTGCTGTCACCCCAGACGGTGCTCCCATTTTCAAGGACACATCTGCATTATGCCTTATAAGGAACTTCAACATATCTTCTTGTCCTGAAATTGATACGCAAAAGAATATATGAGATCTAATAGTATGAGCAAATTACTAAGTATATAATTAAATCTAGCATGCATTCAGCAATCTGAATCACAGTGAATGACTCTCAAATATGATTGTCATAGGGAAGCTCTGCTTATGAGGATGGGAATATTCATGCAGAACTGATGAACAAAGAAGTCAATAGAAACGATAACAATACGGTTTGGGTAGCTTTGAAGATGTGTTTAGAGTTTATTCAGGATGAAAATGAAAAAAACACAAAAGCTCCTCAAAGTGTTTCCTCTAAACCAGGGATGTTCCCTCTAAACCAGGGATGTGCCCTCTAAACCAGGGATGTGCCCTCTAAATCAGGGATGTGCCCTTTAAATCACGGATGCACAAATTCGGTTTGCTCATTCAGAAAAGTGATTAACTATTTCAGTTTTTGATCAACTTTACTTTACAGAAGACAAGGAAACAATGATGATAGCTGGTAATAGCAGATAGATATTTGCAGTATGATAAAAAGAGGGCTGACTATGAACAGCCATGACCAACAGAAAAAATGAATTGCATTTTGAAATTTGGTCAAACTCCCCACTTAATGCTAAGTTCCTGCTGTATGGGCACCTTTTTGTACAATATTCAAAGAAATTGCAGGGGGTTTGGTACATCATTGCTCTTACCAATATGGATACATAACAATGAATGCCAACTAATACAGAATAGATATTTAACACAAAGCTTTAAACAAAGTTATGATATGAGAGAGGATGAAGACAGATTACATGTGATCTTGAGAACACTTTACAGGGTGATGATTTTCCCAAAAAAACACGAGTGTCCCCATCCAGTTGCAAGTAAGAGGCAGAAGAGCTTACCATTAATTACAGCCAAATGTAGTGCAGTTGCATTATCAATACACACATTTGGTATGTTTACATTTGCTCCCTTCTCAATCAAAAGTTCAGCAATGGTCATCCTTCCATTATTCACAGCTATATGTAATGCTGTATTTCCAGATTCAAATGGTTCATTTACATCACACTGAGGAAAGGTCTAAAAATATAACAAAATGAACTAGTAACTTAATGCATATATATGCTTGGTAAACAGGAAGAACTGACATAGACAATCTTACCTTCCTGCATCAATTAGTTAAATATTAGCAGCATAGGAACATAGCTTAGAAAACAAATATGTGAATAGTCATTTGGCACTACGGAACTTCACTTGAAGAAGTGGGGGCATTCTTGTAGTATACTTATAGAATGTTCCCACTTTTTCAAGCACTAAGGACACATATCCAGATTAGCAAAGACGAAGAGCAATTTAGATGGTACATCCATGAGTAATACTAATGATAATACCTATATACATGTCTATATACAGTAAGCACCCTATCAGTACAAGAAAGTACTGTTGTTGACAAGGGACCTGTAAAAATGAAAAATGCAATGAAATTAAAGCAAAAGTACCCCAAGTACAATGATTTAAGAGAAGAAAGATTGCATATCAAAATTACAAATAACTCTGCATACAAATTCAAAAATTACATAATTTTACATTTCTTTCTTAAGAACAACAAAACAAGGAACACTATTCTTTGCAATTGACTTTCAATCTTTCCAAATGCAAGAGAACTTACCTTCTCAATCAGATATTTTAAAATGAGATCAGATCCAGCAGTAATTGCCTTCGAAATAATTATCTTCTTTTGATTTCCAGAAAAACTTGCAAAAGTCTCCAAAAAAAATTCTACAAAACACTTAAAAACATCTACAAAATCTAACTCAATTGCATCAGTTAGCCATAATAACACCAGATCTTCTCCACAGTCATTAACCTCAATTGGTACCCTACTCCTTTTATGGTTCTCCAGACTGGTCAACTGTTTGTAGAAATCAATCATTCCATCTGACAAATTAATCAGACTGAAAGCTCTCATTGCAAGGAGCCATTGTATATATTGCTTGTTAGATGTAGAGAATTTGACATCAGATAAGAGCCGTCTATAGGCTTCATTTTTACCACAACAAAATGTTAACAATATTTTCAATAATATGTATGATCCTTTTCTGCCATGAAGTCTCGCAGGGTATTCAGCCAGGACAACTTTTAACAGAGTTTGTAGATCTTGAATCCTCACATTTTTGTCATTTATTCCTACTTTAAATGCAAGTTCAAATTCACTGAGAATAAAGGACACTTCCATATCAACAAGCTCCTTCCGCTTTGTATAATGAAACTGAGTTAGCATGAAATTGGCAAATTCAACAAAGTTATGCCCTTGCTTTAGCCAATTTGCTATAACATCTAACTCGTGGCTACTTCTCTGAAGCCAATCACTTATAACACTGGCGTCAATAAAGCCTAGAATATTTTCAATCAATCCATCAACACATATTAGTTTTTCGTTGTTTTTCGATTTGCTGTTAGTACAGCTATCCACTAACGGCGTATTTTGATTCTCCAAACACCGTTCGATAGTAGGCCTCCTAACCCCACCAACTGCTGATTTTGGACGGCCAACAACAACATCTTTGCTCCTCTTTTTCAATAGTAAGCTTACAGAATGACCTGAGGCACTTGCTTGAGAGAAACCAGATGATTTATACTGTAATATATTCTCACATAGATCTGATGATGAGTTTAAGTTAGGGACACGATGTCTTGATAAGGCAACGAACTGGCTAGAATCATCGTCGTCAGTTTCATCTTCACTGTTGTCGTCATGTCTGATTGACAGCCTAGATATACAAATGAGCTCTCTTAGATCTTTAACACATCGGCTCATAATCTTATATCACTATCTTTACCTTTTCAAAAGTTCTGTGCTTAGTGGTAATCACTGTCGGGTAGTCCCACTGTAGTCCCAACGACCAGAGTGTTGTGTTGTTGTGCTGCAGTCGGAGCCTCTCTTCCATATTCATATTTTAGTTTGTTATTGCTGTTGTTGTTGTGCAAGATTGCTTTGTTAGTTTCTGTTTCACTTCACTTGTCTTAGCATCAGTAAACTGAACAAGGAAGGAAGAGCCGGAGGTTTGGTGCACCCTCATTTTTATTTCATTTTTCTTTTTTTCTTACTAACTCAGTGATCGGTAAAACATATCTAAGTGTAGGACGGCTACGCTGGGGGGCAGGGGGCAGTTAGCGCAAGGATGTTTATGATGCACCCTCAATAGGAACCTTGCCCCCCTGCCATCGGTTCGGGCAGGCGTCCCTGTCTAAGTGGTATTTGAATTCAATTCTGGCAAGTCTTGTAACTCAAAGTCATATACTCCCGTTGCGTTAGGTAGTGGATCGGGCTCTTTTACGAGCAGAAGCAAGCAATATAAATGATCTGTTGAGCCTGGATCTGTTACAATTGTCTCTTAAGATATGGACTTTGTCATTGTTTAAACAGTTCATTTGTTAGTTTTGCTGTATCATTTTACCGAAATAAATTTACACACTTGAGGAATGCCAGAAATGAAAATGCATTTGAAGTGCATGTTTAGGCTAAATGTTAAAATAGAATTGTTTGTAGGAGGAGCAAATTAAGAGTTTTACATTATGCAATACTTCCTCTATAATCCAGCTCTCTCTTATGACAAGTAGCAACTGTTTTCTTTTCACAATAATGATTTGAGCACATTGTCAAGGGATTTCCTTAATAAGTCTATCTATCATTTGCAGGAGAGAGCATTTAAAGAACAGAAGTGTTTGAGACGAGGATTTATGGAAATGGCTTTCTTTTTGCAAGCACTGTCAGCCACATTGCTTCTTGTAGTATCAGTTTCATCAACATTTTCCCAAGAAGGCCACATAAGGTGATTTAAATGACTTAGGGGTATAGCTATAAAATTATATCATTTTAAAAATGATATAATCAAATTCGATGTTTTCCAGCATATTATCTCCACATGTGGTAATGGAAATAGACTTGTTATACCAAAATCGAAAAATGAAGCTGAAAGACGATCCTTCAATATGCAGGGAGCACTAGTATTCAATTCATTACCCAGACATATGCGAAAGGAGAAATCTTTTCTTATATTTAAATGCTTAGTAAAGAACTTTAAATTTTAGACTATTTATCTTAGGACTTTACTTTCTATTTTTATCCTTTTCTTTTTTAACACAGGTCCTTTATTGATAGCAGAATGTATTTTCTGAAAGATTAACCTGTAAAAATATGTTTGATAATAATAATAATAGTAATAATATTAAGCTGCTTTCATCTTTTTTTGTATTTGAATATAACAAAGAATTATAGAGATTTGTGTTACAATGTTGAGTTACTTTTGAAAATAAGTGATAAAATTAGAGTGTCACGTAGTGGACAAATGCACCCTCATTAATTTTGTAAATTAGCTGAGGCTGTTTAACACAAGAAAGTTATCATAGAAGAGGATTTTATGCTTTTATAACTTTCTTTCAATTTTAGTAATGATTATGAGTGGGATCACATCGTTTTTACACAACAGTGGCCTGAATCTGCTTGTGAATATGTAAATGTAAGACTGCACTTTCATTTATTTTGGAAACTTGTCAGAATTCTTCTCTTACTTATGAGGTCATATTACTTGCTATTATCATTTTCATTAGATTAATATTATCATTAGGAAATCAAGAGTATTATGAAATGATGGTAAATTTAGTAGAGACTTTGTTGAGTACTCCATTTTTTAAGCAGCTTCACATTGATTAGACAACTTCTGTAGAATCTATTTACAAGTGTATTTAAAGCATGGAGGGTTATGCAGGGCTTCAGTGAGCCTTGATTTATAGAGTAATATTAGCTTTAAAAACATTGAAATAACATTGTAGTCTCAAACAGTGTAAATGTGGGAAACCTAGCAAGTGTACATACTGTATATTCTCCAATGCCAAATAGACAGGGGTCTCTATAACTAGGGGGTGAAGCATTTTTTAAAAATTTGATAGATAGGGAGTTCTGATAAATGGATATGGTTGGAAAGTTTGCTCTGTATAAGGTGGATAAACATCCAGGCATCTAAAACTACTTCAATGATACTCTCTCAGCACACCTGGCCTTCCTTGAACATTATATATTTATGTCTTTTATAGATGGATAATAATAATAGGGGTAATTATCTTATCTATATCTCATCTATACCTTATCTTATCTTATAGAAATGAGCATTAATGCTGTCACTGAGATAGTCTTAACAGGACAACTCTTGCTGAGATTGGAAAGCAAGATAGTAAATAAGGTGTCTTAATAAATAGGCTTGTGGCTAGGAGAGTTGTCAGAAAAATGATAGGCAGCTTTCTCAATTATTTAGCACTGAAGAATACCTTTTATTACCAAAATACATTGTCCTGTCTAGTCATGAAAGTATTGATTTGGCGTATTGTAGGAAACAGGAAGGCACACATGTGAAATTCCAAGCCAAACAAAGTCATGGACTGTTCATGGTTTGTGGCCTTCATCTGGTGACACAAAGGGACCAAATTACTGTAATGATAGCTGGCCATTTGATCCATCAGGCATTGAGGTATACCTGTCTTGCCTACCAAATTTCCACCCATTCCAATCCATGCTTCTATCTAGGACTGAAATAAATCATTAGTGCACTGCACAACCACTGACCAGATATCAGTTGTGTTGCACACACATTTTTTTTATAATCAATTAAAATTGTAAAACACACAAAAAAATACAACTACTGTGCTGATCATGGCGGGAATAGACACTGGGTCATCAAAGTCCCCACCATGAAATACACATGTATCATCCCTGCAACACATATTCACCATGCTTTGCAAGAAGATCTCACCCATATGATAGTTTCTCTGTTTACATTATTTTCTTAATTCATAATCAAATAAAACTTGTAATTACAGTTGAAAAGAGAAACATTAGCTAGCATCTTGTTTTATAAGAACTTTAAGGATCCGAGTACCAAATCAGTCCTGCCCTTGATGAAATTTTAGAACATCAATTCCCCAAAAGTTACTTTGATGTCTAAAACCCTAATTTATTGCTTTGTTCTCATAGAGTATTCTGCCAGAGATGAAAATTAGTTGGCCAAACCTTTATACTGATACGGAGTTAACCAGCTTTTGGTAAGAGATACTTGACATGGTTTACTTGTTTTGATCTCATAAATATTTGTTCTTCTCTTATTAATTGTCTATATGAATTCTTTGTCATTGTTTATCATTGTCATCATCATTATCATCTTCATTTTAATCATTAATTAATTAGCTGATTACAATGATTATAATGGTGATTATTTTATTAACTGACAATAGTTATAATAAAGAGATGTTCATTATTTATTAAAATGAATCTAGTACAATCTGAACTTTTCTGTCATGGAATAACATTTTGAACTGATTTTAATTGACTTACACTTAAGAAGATTCACTCAAAGGAGCAGTTAGAACTGAATTGGCATTTACTGAAATTACTTTGAAGGGAGCATGAGTGGGTTAAGCATGGAACATGTGCTGCCAGTTTGGAGTCATTACGAGGAGAAAAGAACTATTTTAGTGCTGGTTTATCTTTGAAGAAAAAATATGATGTCCTTGGGTAAGTGTTTTAGAAAATTAGTCATCCGGTATTTTTCTTTCCATTTGTGAATTCCCTGCTACCAATGCAGCTAGTAATATCCCAAAATGTTATAATGTAATCATTAGTTATGCAGATAGATATTTTTCTTCTTTAAGTATCATTTTAGTATCATGACCACAAAAACAGAAGACTATTCAGGAGTTTAGAAGTCTAGGGTTGTACCCTCAGAAGTTTTTTGACCACACTTTTTAAACTTTCACAAATGCAAAGAAACACCCTAGTTGAAATGTTTTCCTCTTATGTTTCACTTTCATTTACTATGGTAAACAGTACTGCAGTTTACTTGCCACTTCCCTATTAGTTTTGAAGCATTTTTGGAAAATCTCGTGGTCCATGTCTTAGGAAAGTGTGGGGTCTGGACCCCCCCATCACCCCTTGGGCGTGCCACTGCTTGAAAAGTAGACTTGCTAGGTTAGATATGAGCATGTCTGTAGTTTATTTACAGCTTACTTGTGAATTACCTTGAAGGGATCATTCACATGATATGTTTGCACAAGCTTTCGAAAGCTTTGACCCCTGTCCCTTGTACGCAAGTGTACAAATTTGAGATTACCCAACCCTTTCTGTATGAATACTTTTACATTCAACCCCCACTTATTTCAATCAATTTGCTTGATGACATTCAACTTGCCTTTAACTGCCTAAAAGTCACAGGTAAGGTTTTGAGTTAAGTTTGTGAACGCATAAATGAAACATTATGTATGTAGATGTTGTGAGGACTTCCCCTCCCCGCAAAAATGCGCTTTTTGCCCGAGCCAGCCCCCTGTGCGTTTACATAATATGTGAATGATCTCTTAAAGAATAATGTGCTTCCGCTAGCTTCAAGATGGCGCGTTGTAAGACATACTCTTTGTGCATTACGTCATCAGTAACATGAAGGAGGATTTTGAGTGTGGAGGGGTGTAGCAGGATGAGTCATCAGCAGTTTTGAGCAAGGCACTCTAATTGCCAACCAGCTATGATTGTTTTGGTGACTTTGCCTACAAGCCAAAACGTCACTGAAGGTTTCTGCAAAAAGGGAGGGATATGACACCCCATACTCCCTACTTCAGCATGCCCCTGCACATGACAGGGGTAATTTCTTGAATGATTTTTGATGAATTGCAATTTCAAAGCATGATAGATACTAATTCTATCCTCTTTGAAATATATCAATCCACATCTTGTGATATACCTTGTACTAAATACGAGAGACATCGAGGGGATACTTGTGTCAAAGACACAAATCTTATAGTAGGCTGTCTTCCAAATAGCTTGGTTGCTTATGCAACATTTCTTTTTACCAAAAATGCCTTTTCAAGATTTCCATTTCCATTTCAACAACTGTTCAAATATATTTCTAGAGTACTTTCAAAGCGTGGCATCTCACCATCTCGCTCAAGAGCCTATGGTGTAAGTTTTGTCTTCATTTCAGTCTTGCTAGCATGTTTATAAATGATGCTTTTTATACTGGAAGTTGGTTTTATTTGTTGAACGTCGATAACTGCTCATTTTAATCCAAGGGCCAAAATCATTGCTACTCTATGTGCGTTAAGATGGCTGTTTTCTTTCTTTTTAAAAGCTTACATTATGTAGAAAGCTAACAATAGTGCTAATACAATAAGGCCATATTCTTGTTTGTTAACGATGACTTCTAATTGTTGTAGCATGGATTTTACGTGTGCGTGTGCGTGTTTGCGTAATTTTGCCCACGCTTACCTGCTGGCATGTACATTTGCATATATGTTTGTTTCTGTGTGTGTAGCTACTTTCTTGTTTGGGGTATTTTCCTTGTGGTTTCAATTTCTTTTATTTACTATCCTATCTTATCTATAGTTTATTTTAGTTATTCTATTTTCTTGGTGGAAAGATTATTTGTCGCCCTAGATCGAGGATGTTATTGGTGTTTTGCAAGATGAATTTGGTCACAAGATTTGTGTTGGATGTGTTTATGATCAGGTATGCTGTCCTGTTTAGACTGTCTCTTGTTCATTATCTTTCCGCAAGCCATTCATGATATTTCTTATGAATTTGCCTCGTTCTCAAAGGATCTTAGATGGTTATTTATCAAGACGGTAGAAGAGGGATAGGCCCCCTTCTCTTTTTTCTGGACAATATATATGAATAAGGATAATGTATTTGGGTCCAAATTGAATCGAATCAAATAATAGAATCGAGCTGCAGCTGTTTTTCTCATTGTTACAAAAGCACATCATCGTTTCACCAGTTTGCAATAGAGTGTTGGTGATTCTAAAAATTTTGCAAAACTGTGTAGGTATGGTCTTGTGAAAGCTTTGCCACGGCCTTCCCTATAGAAAGAGACCCCCTATTAGGAATTTGACTGTACGCCACCGGGATAGTGTATACCTTATTTCTCGAAAATAGACCCGGGACTTTGTCTTTGAATGGAATTTTCGGCCTATTTGTGAATCAGCTTATCATTTAGATGTTTCTATAAAGAGAACACGAAGTATAGCAGATTTCCAACTTTCCCGACAAAGTTTTCAAAACTTTCGTACAGTGGATTCCACAAGACAAAGTTAATAGCAAAATACCTATTTAAGAAAATTATACTCATATCTAAGTTTAACTTAATGCCAACATATCACAAATGTAGTACGAATTTCAGAGTCGAGTCTTTTTTCTCAATAGCTATATCGAGACTGTCTCTGGTCGATTCTAGACCATCCCTTTGTTTCCTGAGAGAAGCCTTTTTTCTTCTGTTCTTATTCCTTATTGAAATAGGAAACCAGACGAAGCATACAAATAATTCATGTATTTATTTAGAGTAAACATCATATAATAATCAACTAGTTTGTTGTTGATGTTAAAATATCGTCTTGCAACTAAGACCAACAGGCCAAACAGTGCCTTACCTTTCGGATATGTTCAAAATCACAACTTTCAAGACCGGAAGTTCTGGCGCAAAATTTGGCGAGAACAAATCTGCTGGATGAAATTCGATGATTCAGATATTTATGAGCCTGAACTATGGCTTGGTGGTGTAGAACTGGCATGAGTATTTTAAATACCTTTGTAGTTGAATGGGTGCAAGTTTCTATTTGAATTGACCAAGGGGATTCTAACTTATGAGTTCTTTGAGTTAGGGGGGGCCATTATGTACGGTTTTGAAATATTTTTCCAAAGTAAACATTTTCTTTATAGCTGATCTTAGTTTGAAAGCAGTGGCATAAACGATTGTATCCATTTTGCTTAAAGGAAAATTGCTGAATTCAGCAATTCGCATTGACCGTAAAATCAATGCAGGACAGTCTTCTTCAAGGTTCATACGGTCTGGAAAGTCAGAGCAAAAAGTGTCAAAATTTAGGCAAATCTGGGAAGGTCAGGGAGAGTCAGGGAAAGTGAGGGGAAGTCAGGGAATTTGTTTCTGAAAAGTTGAAAGGTTAGGAAAAGTCAGGGAAATGTTTTAAAAATGTTCTGCAACCAGTGCTTATAGGGTCTATTTCTCCGCGCATATTGATTTAGCCCACCAGAATTGATGTCCTACATAATTATTAATATCTTTCTTCACTCTGCTTACAATCTGTGTCATGTCTAAAACCAATACAATTCCTGGCCCTTCTGGTATTTTGTTAAGACCATTGAAATTAATGACTGTTTTTGGTACCTACTTATAAGGGTCAAGGAAAATTTTGTCTTTTTGCACCCTGGATCAAGGAAAAAGTATCATTTTCACCCAATAGTTCAGGGGTAGTCAGGTAATTGTTTTCTTAGAAACTCTCATGGACCCTGTTCTTAGAAATCATGAAGGCAAGGCAAATTAAGCGGCTTTAGAAGTCTCTAGTACCTGATGTATTAAAATCGAACAGTGCCCTTCCCACGTGCCGAAAGATTCGCTTCCAAATGGAATTGAATCTTATGGTACATCAGCTTTGTTGATACAGGGAAAATCTTCTTGAATCTTCTTTCGGTAATTTGAGAAGAAACCTGGAGATAGGGAAGCTTCTCTTTTTCTGTAAAATCGATTCAATCTCTCCATGCCATCCGCCTCATTCATCTCCCAGAAGTTTTATGCTCTGTATTTGACAAAACTGTCTCCTCCTTCTGAGAATTCTTTTCTATCTAAATGATCTTGTTTTCAGTCCTGTACCGTTTGTAGCCAAGACCAGCATCATTTATCTTCATCTATGTTGTATTTTCTGGAAGTTGAAAAAACTTCTTGTCCATCTTTGGCCCTTGCTATTTACTTCATAGTGCCATCATTCTGGCCTCTGTTGCATTCGGTTGGTTTTTCATCTGTTTCAAGACATTCACATTGGACCTCGTCTGTACACTCATCTCCTTCTTGTATATCAGGCGCCTTCTCAGCTACCTTCACAATGCGCGTCTTCGTTGTTGAATTGTTTTTATGCCACATGACAGTTTCTTGAATTTTTTGAATTGGATGAATCTTGACACTGGGGAATACAACTTTCAGTTCATCAGCTGCTTGAATAATACTCGATAGCAGAGACGACAACAATGATAAACCGATCATCAGATTCATTGCTCGCACGAACATCATAAAGATTTCATTGCTCGAGCTGAAATGGTGTCCTTCATTGGGCACCAAGTCTCCAAACCCAATAGTTGAATAGACTATAAAACAGTAGTACACTCCCTCGATAAATGTCCATTTCTCTGATACCATATACATAACACCGCCCAGTAGTAACACTGCTATGTTAATAACCGCCATCGCAGCTACCACTTTTAACTTCACTCGCTTCTCTTCTACCATTCGCAGCACCTTCTTTTCGAATTTGGTTACGAGGCTAGTTAGTAAAGCTGTAATTGCATCTCCCATCACCTTAAGTGTCCATAAATTCAATGGAATGCCTATTAGTGCATAAAATATTAAGACAATACGACCAGCGTCCGTCTTGGGTGTCATGTGTCCGTAGCCTATGAATTAAATATAAAGAATATTATATTGGAGAGTTCTGATATTGCAGAAGGAGCGAGTTGTGAGATTGTGTAACTCTGATCGATTAATTCAGCATTTTATCAATTGTTATTCATCCAATATTTGTTAGAAGGTCAGTGCTGAATTATTCGTCCGTCTTGCAAACTGATACTTTGACAAATATTGCACGAATATTGTGAGAACATAAACAGTGTTTGGTACAGTAAAAACCCGCATAAAAGAACCACGACGTTTAAGAATTTGTGCCCTAAAATGTTTCAGATCACTATACATAGGATACAAAACGTTGACTTTGAATTGTTCACCAAGAAAACTGGGAGTTGTCTTTCAAGAGAAGAAGATAATTTCTAAGCACATACTGAACAGAACACAGTTTTTATTGTGAATTACTACTCAAAATTATTTATTTATATGTCTTTTTTAAGAACCTTTTTAGCCTAGATTCATAAAAGGGAGGTTCTTTCTATGCGGGTTTTTACTGTAATGCTTTAATAATTTTGAAATTGTTATGAATACTAAATAATATATATATATATATATATATATATATATATATATATATATATATATATATATATATATATATATATATATATATATATATATATATATATATAATATATATATATATATATATATATATATATATATATATATATATATTTATATATATATATATATATATATATATATATATATATATATATATAAATATATATATATATATATATATATATTTATATATATATATATATATATATATATATGTATATATATATATATTTATTATATATATATATATTATATATATATATATATATATATATATATATATATATATATATATATATATATATATATATATATATATATACATATATATATATATATATATATATATATATATATATATATATATATATATATATATATATATATATATATATATATATATATATATATATATATATATAAATGTTGGATGGTACTTTGTTTGAAATCTAATGATCACAACTGTGTTGAAATGAATTGTCAGAAACAATCAGAATTTCTTTGCAATCGGCAATGCGCAATTTAGAGTGCAGTGGATTGTCTTTCTGATATAAAGAATAAAAGAAGGAAATTGATAGAACGTTACAGCACCGTCTGGCTACAGCTTCAGATTGTCGGAAATTCTTGGTTAATAGTTTGACCAGCATTTTGGTGATTTTAGGAAAGAAGAAGCGACCTTCTGGTAGCTAGTTGACCACAGTGCTGTAATTGTGATAAAGCTTCAGGTGTATATTTGATCATGTGGAATTGTCAGCACAGGGCCCCCATCACTAGCATCCACTCGCGAACTGATGAATATCGTATGCATGAATATGGTGAACTAAATGATTTTGTGTCATTGATTGAGCGTTACCGCCTCTTAAAAATGATGGTGTTAAACAGATGGATCGAGAAATTAGTCACAAATGTAAAAGCATTATTTTGCTCATAAGATTTCCTTTGCATTTTCTGTGATGATAAATAGCTCAGCAAGAGATTTGTTTCAAATGAAGATTGAAAATTTACGCTATAGCTTTTCAATTTTCATCTAAGGCTTTTTTTTATTTGATTGAGTGATTATTTGCCAATACCAAGCGACTCCTGGATTTCAGTTGATGCGAAGTTTGAGTTGTAAATGTATTGACTTTGTTCGACACTTGTGGTAGTTTCATGTCTGATGAGGATTGATGAGGTACTTCAAAATTGAACATGAAAGCACATTTCCTTTTCGAAATCATTGCTATTTATGTTTGATCTCTCATTTATTTCATACATTTCACATTCATTGATAGGATGCATAATTATCTCTGTCACGCCTCCTTTCTGTAGTCTTAATGCGCTCTATTCTCTTCTTATTTGAATTATGTTTGTAGTCAGATTTTGATCAGGCGGCCTGTTTCGGATTTTGATTTTAGTTTCACCATGCGACTATTTTCTACCTCAGAAGGGGAGAGCTGGGGTTCCTACCTCCAGAGGGTCGAAATGGTGTCTCTGCCTCTAAAAAACGAGATAGGATCTCTGTCTCCAGGACTAGAAGTGTGTTGATTGATAAAGGTGTGTTGATTGATAAAGGTGTGTTGATTGATAAAGGTGTGTTGATTGATAAAGGTGTGTGGATTGATAAAGGTGTGTTGATTGATGAGGGTGTGTTCATTGATATTGGGTGATGTAATGTATGTTAACTTGAAAACAAGTGAATCCGAATGTTAAGGTATGGTGAGAGGCAGGAGATTAGTAACGAGTTCTTGTATGGTTTCTAGAAATCCTGTGCAAGAAAAAAAATCATTCATAAAATTCAGGCAATTCTTGGAAATGTTTTTTGAAAGAATAGTACATTGAGAAAACTGGAAGTCTAAGCTCCAAATGAGTGACAGAAGTCATAGAAAACAACAAGTTGAATAATAAATCTATTATAGATACGATAAAAAGTAACTGAAAAAATTTGGTAGCAGAAAACCTCCTTGATGTTGGCATTGATACTTGAATGGGATGACGAAGTGATAGTGGGTGATGTAATGTTTTTGGGATTTGATAATTTTTTGCTATTAATATACTGTTTTTCTATTAATAAACAAGCTATCCCCAGTGGGTAGGGCTTTATATCAACTTCCAGATACGTTTGGAAAAGAATATTTAAGAAGCAAGATATCAACATGTTTAGAATCACGAAGTGTACAGCTGGCGATGGATGGTCTTGAAATCAATAAAGATTTCATAGATTAATAGAGAAACTCTGAGACAGACTTCCTTGCTCTACAAATGAAAAACATTCGTATTCTGTGGATTAACGATTTGAAAAAATTAAAATGCAAGCTAGTCAATATTCTATCTTCTTTGAAGTGTGGATTAAGGATCTGTAAGCTGTTAATTGTTTTTCTTTCCTTTATTCTGATTATTATTTTAGGTCGTCCTGTTTTGTAATTTCACAATTCATATTTGAACTTTTTTCACAACTCTCTGAAAAGCGTTCATACATTGCTCATGGGGCAACCTTGTGTAAAGAAGTTAAATGACTTATCATGGAGACATGAAATTTTTTTAGTGGTTTGAAAAATATGAGACTGTCATTCATGGTCTATTTCCGTGGTACATCGGTGCATTTTGATGGGAAAGTTCCTTGCTGCTATGAACTTAGCAATAAGATTGACAGACGTACCTATAGTTGTTACAACTGAGCCACAGAAATAAAGCGATGAATGAAACGTCCACTTTGATCCATAATTTGTCGTTTGATAAACAGATTGTATGTCCAATACAAACACATTAAATTCCTGTCTCGTTAAGTTGCTTTTTGATTTAATTTTCTCATACATTGCCGCCATTTTGCTTTCTCCCGTGTTGCTTCCATCCTCTATAGCTTCGAATACGACTGCACCAAGACTAAGGTAGAGTAGAAATCCAAGCAACAGCAGAAGAAGCTTTTTCGTTTTCCCCTTCATTTCGCCTTTCTCATTGTTGCCTGACTAATTGCGATCCTCTCGTCGCATTCGCGCATAAGACTTTTCTAATTAAAGCCGTTTTTCATGTCCTTTTCAACACGAATGCAGAAAAGTTATTTCGTCATGTTCCATTAGACGATAATCTTTTACCTATGTTCATTCCAGCTTGTCTCTGTGCCTGTAAACAATTCGTTTTACTTGTAATAAAAAGTCCTGTTACGATTCTATCATTTCTACTTGTTGCCTAGAAACGTTAATTTTAACTCCTCGTGTTTATCTTGCAAATCCCCAAAGATCATTATTCATCACCTTCTCTATACTGATGCTCTCAAAGGAACTCTATCCTTTAAAGCTCATTTTTGATAACGTAATTCCATTTTTGAAATCCTGTTTGTAGGAGAGTAGTTAGTTCTCCCATTGGTCTTGTGTGCTGCCTTTGATCAGCCTCCGCTGTTTGTCAACCGAAATTCCACATCATTCATCGAGCACTACAAACATCTTGCGATCTTTTCGAGATTACAACGACTGCATTCTTGAATTTGTTAGCAATTGATGTGCCAAGGGGTTTAACCTGTGAGTGAATTGTTCCTCTTCTGCTTGAAGATTCCTATTTAACTTCTCAGTGATTTGGGGAGCTGTGCAAATAGATAGGGGTGTCTGCTTCGTAAGAGTAAATAGAATGATACTGAGATTGGGATTATTGCAACTTGAATATGCTGGTGTTTCCTTGAGTAGGAACACATTTTTTCAAATTGACTGTCCAGATATCTGGAGTTGAAAGCATCTTGGATTCTCGAGATGTGCAATAATTAGAATCAAGCCTTGATATCTAGTAGGAGCTGTATCAGTTAGATTTAGTGCAAAGATGAAAACATATGCTAAGATTTCTTTACTTTCTTTGTATCTTTATTCGCCTACATTTAGCTCGTCTTATTTCCTGACTGCAATTTTCGCCTTTGACATCACCTTTGATATCACCTTTGACATCACCTTTGACATCACCTTTGACACCACCTTTGACACCACCTTTGACATTCATTTGATGAATTCAGTACTAGATTGGTTCCTATTGCAGGTTTCGAACGTAGCTTTTTGAATCTGATATGTTTTAAGTCGCTTGTTCAGAAGCAGCCTCAGCTTCGGGAAAAATAAATTTCCCGCAAAAATGAGCTTCCATAATGAGGTCTCTCCCTAAGAATCTCAATGTTCAGCTGAAGCTTTGAGTTTCTGTTATGATAACACCTGGATAGTGAGTCGGCACATGGTGTATAGTTCTCTTTATTAGCAGATAAATACACTGCAATGTATTTTACAGTATCTTAATAGTGTTGTAGTGTGTTGCACTGTGTTTTAAGAGGTATGGGGTATTAGTTTTAGTAATAGCTGACATGCACTAACAGGCCGGCATTAGATCAATCGTTGAAAGTTACATTGAATTTAAGTAAAGGTTAAAGGTTTGTCACATATACGGCTCCATACGTTGGGCAGTGCCTATTAGAGAGGACACTTTACCTGAGCCGTCAGCATAGTGAGGTAGGGTGGCCAGTTCCTTTCCTCCCCTCCTTTTACTCCCCTAGTGTTTCCACCAGGTGCCCATTTGCTACTGAGTGAACAGTGAGCGAGCATCCCAACTATGATATGAGGGTTAGGCTCGAACCATCGACGTTCCACTTAGCAGCCAAGCACTCTAGCCATTTAATCGCTGGCCCATCTGCTGAATATAATTGAATACAAAAACAATATACTATTATTATTATCAAATTTTCTAAGGCGGTATCAATGTATTGAATCGTTCTGGGCAGCAGATTCAAAGCACAGCTTCAGTTTTCACCTGCATTTCTTGAGTGTACACTCAGAGATGCTATACATTTGATCACCAGGCACCAAAGTACCTTTGTGCCTTCTCAAAAAAGTTCATCACGGTATTGTTTAAAAACGTGCAATCAGCATTGTATAGTTTTATTCAGCTTTGTCAACAACAAGGAACCCTAGGTATATATTGATATTCTTAATCAAACAATTATTTTCACAATGTCGCCTGTTTTAGGTTTCTTGGAGCTGTAGCGGTTGGCTAATATTGACTTGCTCTAGTAAAATCTTCATAGAACCCATGCTTGTTGTTGTTGTTGTTTGCATCCCTCTCATTACACTTAAACTTGTATTTACAGTCTTTCGAATTGAAATGAATTGAATAATTGAAATGCCTTTTTGCTGAGACTGTTTTTTATTATTAAGGTGTGTTCGACTAGAGGCGGACTGGCCGGTTGGGCTTCTGGGCCATCATACGGTGGGCCTCATACCTAGTTATAAGGAAAATATGTCACTGCATGTTAGCCATTATCCACTAAAATTAGAGGTAATGGACAGAGCCCAATATGCATGAACATTAATTAGTGATTGTCATTGATTGAACATTGATTTATGATTGATGTTGATATCGAGGTTGATACTTCAATCAAAGCAGCTTCAGTTGCAAAATCATGTAGATACATTTTATTACTCTAGATATTTACTGTCTATAACTGCTCAGAACCATTTTCTCACTGTACAGATTGGTTGTCACATGACACTTACATTAGGTATGATAGGACTTTTCATGAGTACCCCAATAAGTTTGCCCACGTACTGAGTTTTAAACCAGTCCAGTCATGGCCCGGCCCACTCTGAGACTGCAATTTGTGTGGCATTGTGTTGCAAGATTGCGAGTCAGTCCCCTGCTGCAGCTCTAAGAATTCTCAATTTTTATGTTTGACTCACATTAGAAAGGATTGAAAGAAAAGTGCTCTGGATGCCTCATGAATTTGTTTGAAAACAGTCGGATTTATTCACGAAGATGTGGAGTTGGGGGATATGTGAAGCTATTTGTTATCACACATCATGTTGCCGGAGCTTCTTCTGTTCTGTTCTTTTCTGTCCTGTTCTGGTCTGTTCTGTTCTCTGTATGTATGTATGTATGTATGTATGTATGTGTGTGTGTGTGTGTGTGTGTGTGTGTGTGTGTGTGTGTGTGTGTGTGTGTGTGTGTGTGTGTGTGTGTGTGTGTGTGTGTGTGTGTGTGTGTGTGTGTGTGTGTGTGTGTGTGTGTGTGTGTGTGTGTGTGTGTGTGTGTGGTGTGTGTGTGTGTGTGTGTCTGTGTGTCTGTGTCTGTGTGTCTGTGTGTCTGTGTGTGTGTGTGTGTGTCTGTGTGTGTGTGTGTGTGTGTGTGTGTGTGTGTGTGTGTGTGTCTGTGTGTGTCTGTGTGTGTGTGTTTGTTTCCAAATGTATTTGGATCATGAATCTCACTGCCTATATCAACTAACCTATTTCTTGCCATCATGCATACTTTCAGTATAAAATTAAGCTTAAAAATAACTTTCGTCCCTTTCCAGACATGGAGAGCTGTTTGTGAATGATGATATCGTTTATGTCTGGAGCTATGCAATTTTGCTAATTCATTCTCTGAATGATATGATTGTAGGAAATCTTATGAATCAATTGCAACAATGCCTTCTGTACTCTTAAAGATTTTTGCGTGCTATTGCCAAAATATGGCTACCGACTGAGTTATTATAGCAAAGAAATATTTCCAATTGCGTTTCAAATTTAATTTTGTAGTTCTATACACAGCCGCGGTAAATTGTAATAAAAGATGAACATTTTTGCAGCGATCATTTCCGAAGAGACAATAATTAAATCAACTACTGAACTGGGTAGATGGAGGCAATTTGTTGCGTCTTTCACCACATCGGTTAGGCCCCAGATTGATTGAGCAGGTGTGCTAAAGAACCACTAAATGAATATCATATGTGGTGTGCTGTAAAATTTTATTAATTTTACAAAAGGTACAGTGAAGTTTATCATTTTGGCGAGAGGTACGGTATTATCTGCAATGCAATATCTTTGGTTATTTCGTATTTTCATGAATATATCCTGAGAAATTCGGTAGAATTTCGAAGTAGGCTACCGTGCCCAAGATGGTTTCCATATTAATCAGATTCAAAGAGTTTCGTTTGATGGATAAAGATACGCATGTCACGCAACACACTGGGTCTAAAACCGTACCCATCTGAAAATAGGGATTCTCTACTGGGTTACTGTATCAAATTATGTATGGTTATATTGTTATCAATAGCAGTGACTTATATAGATCAATATGAAATGAAATGGAATGAAATTGTGTAATGTATAATGAGTGTTGCTTATGAGTAAAATTTTGAACTTTGAGATTGGAGAGGGGCCCACGACTATTGACTCTTGACTTTAATGTGCTTGGCTGTCTAGCTGAAGGGAATATGCTCAAAATTGCCAGGGTGTTTATTAGTTTCTGATATCTTGTTGCAAAGAACGACCAGAGTGGAAAATCATTAAGCAAGCTTGTGCTTTTGTAAGAAACCTGGCTCAAGGCCAATTTTTGGGGATCTCTTTCGGTCACATTGTGTCACTAAAGCCTTGGGATAGTTCTTTAATTTTAAATATACAGTTAGTCCTATATACATGGTAAGTGTTAGGTATTGAAACAGGACACTATGGGCATTGCACGTCACAACGGAAACCCGCCAATGGAACACCTGCTACAAGGATTACACCTAACTCTCAATTGTGGTAGTGATACAAGCATTCGAATATGAAAAGTTCCGTAGCGAATTTGTCCTTGGCAGTACAAGTTCCTTAAAATGTTCTACCTCCTTCATATGGATTCCTTGTAAGGCGGTTTCTTATAAAAAGAGACATGCAGTACATACCTATTGTTGTTACAACAGAACCGCAGAAGTACAGTGCTGTGTAGAACGACCATTTTTTCCCGCGAAGCTGTGATATCTTGAAAATCACCTCTAATTCTTGCATGAAAATATCAGTGAAATTCTGTAGCGTTAAAGTCGTGTTTCCTATGTTATATTTCTCGTATACTTCTTTAATTCTATCATATGTTGGATCATATTGATCTTCCAGTTTCCAAAATATAATTGCACCGACAACGAGGTACAGGAAGAAACTCGTTAGAAGAATGATCAATTTCCTCTTTTGGCCTGCCATTTGCTTATTGTTCATCCATTTTTCTTAGTATTTGTCCATGTCTTTGTGGCATCTTTCCTTTCCTTCTTCACATTTTCTGATTTCTTCTATCTATGGGAAAAAACCTCAGTGGTATATCATTTGGTTTATAAGAGAACCGCCTGGTAGTTTTATTTGTATGCTATGTCCATGCCTAAGTTTAATATGCAATGATAGCCAGTTTGTGCAGCGGTAGCAATAGTTAATGAATGTTCAGTTGACAACAATCGTTCATTAGTGTTCAGTCAATATCAATCATTAATCACTGTTCAGCCAATAACAATAGTTAATCAATGTTCAATCAGTAATGATCAGTAATCAATGTTCAATCAGTAACGATCAGTAATCAATGTTCAATCAAAAACAATGACTAGTGAATGCACATTTTGTTTTCTTTGCGGCAAAATATTTTGTTCACGTGAGGGAGGTGGTCAACGGCAATATTTCTTAATAGCTCCTCCACACAATACCCCCTATTTTCAGCAAGGTATGCAGTGGAGATGCAGTGCTAGATTTTCCTAATAGTTCGGTATGTTTATGTTTCACAGATTATAATGAATAAATGATCAGAATGAGAAAAATCAAAGCTATCAAGGCCTTGAGTCTTATTTGCAACACGAAAATCAATTATCCCTGATAAAGAATTAAATTTTGACCCAGGAAACAAATTTACATACTCTATTGTTTCTTTGTCTTTATTTGCGTTATATGTTTGTGTTATATAGCTTTCCTATTGCAGCAGTCATATGTGTATCATAATTTAAAACTATATGGCTTGCTATTTTATACTAAAACCTAAGATCAGCATTGGTCATAGAAGTGGGGCAGGGACAACTTCATATGCGTAGTTCTGTAAATCATTTTGTGGTAGTAGTTCAAGTTCCCTCAAAAAACCCATAATCTCAGGTCGTATTTTCAAGATTCTGAAAATTTATTACAAAGCTGCGTTTTCTTTCCACCTCGAACGGTAATTCTGAAAATTTGTTTTACTGTTACAGAGTATTCCCATTCAAAATGAAATTTCATATCTAACAGTGCGATATATGCATATGTTACTTTGTTAACAGATATCTGCAGCTTTGATTTCTCATTTATGGTATATTTCAGAGGGCAGTTGAAGCCCAGAGGAAATCCTCTCTGATTCCAGGAAGTCCTGTGGTGTTATTGATCCAACAGTATTTAGTGCTTTGCAATGGAAGCCACGATCATGTCAAATTTTAAACTGATTTTCAAGGAGACTTTATCACTCTTTTGTTGTACATCAAACATCTCTATGGCATGTTTGTGATTTCTTGCTGTTGTCTCGTCATCTTTAGTATTCTTAACTATAGAGCAAGCTGTTGCTTTTCCCACACTTCACACAACTGTAATCTCATAAAACTATTCTTCCCCAGAACTGAAACATTCCTAACTTTTTAATGATTTTGATACTGAAACATTCCTCGCTTTTTAATGATTTTGGTACTGAAACTTTCCTACCTTTTTAATGATTTTAGTACTGAAACTTTCTCAATACTTTCTAAGCAAGAATAGCTGAGCCTGCTTAACACTGCATTTTTACACAGACATAGAGGCACTGCACAAACATAACACTTTGTAATATGTAGTCTTATCATTGCAACATAGATATATTTAATTTTTGGTTCGCTTAAATTTACACTACAGCTAGAAAAGCGACCAACTGTAGACAAAGAAATTATCATTGTGTATTATTTACTTTCTTATGTCTCAGAAGTCGAATAGTAGTTTCTTATAAACCATTTTCTTATAGAAAGACGTGTATACAATGAATGATTTACTGGGGAAATTTATCACACAATATTAATGCCTCAAAAATTACGAGTTACAATTTGAAGATTAAATTTTAAGCATTTAATGATCGTATAGCAACTCTAATGGTGATCTATCAGCTGTTCAGAAACAGACGAAGGACGGTATATAAAAAGTGAAATAATGAATTTTTTCGTTTTAGGAACTTTAGTTTAATTACATATCTTGTGGGTATTTTATCCTCCACTGTTTGATAAATAGTAGATTTTTCCATTACATATAGTGTAACTAGATTATGAGCTAGTTGCTTGACATTGAAAGAGAACCTGTACAAAAAGCTACCTAGTGGATATTCGATAGCTGACAAAGAATACTCATTATTTTGTGTTACAATATCCGTAAGAGCAGAAATTTAGATTATTGAATCTTACTCAAGATGGTAGCTCATCATCAGAGATCTCTCAATGGCATCTTTCTGCTATTTCAGTATTTAGTTGTAGCAAGATAGGAGAAAAAGCGGCAGATATTATCGATACAGTGATCGAAGTTGAACGATTATCTTCATTGATTTTTTATGATTTATGGTTTTTTTATTCAGCTTTTCTGGTCTTTTCAAGGATATAAAGATATTGTTTCTTTTTCCGATCTTTTGCTTGAATTCGGATAAAGTAATGACTTAGAGATGCTAGGTCAGAAACTCAACACCGCCTCCTATCGATTTTATCATTATATGTACATTGGCCTTGTTCTATATTAAAAACACCAACTGCTTGTCGCTTTGTTCTTTGGTAGTACTTGAAAAGAACCGCCCAGCAATCTTCAGTGTTAGATCAGAATATGCCACTGAAACAGTTATATATTGCAGATTGATTAGTAAAATCTCATACCTCATCATTTCTAGGCAAGATTCTCTTTTTTGATCAGAAGACTTCCTTGTTGTTTCATTCGTCTGTAGCCTCCTGCCTGTCAGTTGGTGTTTGTAAAGTAGAGAGACCTTTCTAATATACTTGTGAGCTGGTGTTTTATTAAAAAGCCGCAATCTAAGACAAAGGTTCTTAACAATGAATTGAGCTCCTCTTCAACGCTCTCTAGTTATAACTTGGTTTTCTGATTATGAGCAAAATATCAATATTTTTTATGTTCAGTCGGGCTGCGTCTGTTGTTCTGTTTTTACAGGTGATGCTTTGTATAGACGATGGTATTCGAACGCAAGCCTGTTTAGAAGTATCTTATGTTTTTTTTAAAGCCATGTGCAGGAAATCAGTGCCAGCAGCCACATTTCAACTCATAATGTTTTTTGTTTGTTTTTGTGCATGGCTTAGGAATACGTTAACGTGCCAAATGGCGTTAGATAATTTTTCGGTTACGTCAGCATTTCGTATCATTTGCAATTTGTGCTAGGTGTTCAACGCTCGTTTGCATTTGATGCCTAAATGTTTTCATATTTTTCATTGTGGCTTGTCTATTTTTAGCCAGATTGATGTCACATGGTTAAAACTGTGTTTGAATTTTGAGCCTCTCCCATTACATTTCTTGCAGACCTTATTCTTTTACTTTAAATAGCACATATTAGATTGTTTGAGTTAAATTCTGACACGCTGGTAGATAATTTCAAATTCAAAACAGAGAAAATTCACAACCCATAATTAGGCAGCAGTAACAGTGCTATCTTAAATCTATTTTAAACATCAAACTCTTTTTACTGGAATTAACCTTATGACCAATTAACATGATGTTGAACAATATTGTTTTAGGGCTTCACGGTAGTCACCGTTAGATTTTTAATATAAGTCATTGGCGTTCTAAAGAAAAACAGGAGAGTTTTGCACTCAAAGATCGGAACGATATAAATATATATTTTTATTCATCTATAAATATATACTATATGCTATATATATATATATATATATATATATATATATATATATATATATATATATATATATATATATATATATATATATATATATATATATATATATATATATATTATGGAATTGACAAGAATTTTTTATTGTTATTACTCAATTTTACTTTGTGCATCCTACATAATTCCAGCTATGGATTAGTGTATTTATTTCTTGATGGTCCCTGAATAGTTAAACAGCTGAACCTCTTAGCTAGTATGATGTAACAGTGTGTTCCTATCAGTGGAACACTTTTACAGAATAATAAAGCATTTGTTGAAAATATTTCAAATCGATTTAGACAAGCTGTTTTTCTATGAGATGAATTGGGTTATTTTCTTTGAATTTCTTCAATCGTAGTGTGACATGTTTTATTACAAATCCATCTGCTTATATGTGCATGGGATCATCTTACAAGCCTTTCAATTAGACTCTGAGCTTAGAAGAACTGTTGTCGATGACAAAAGCGAGGCTTAATTTGCAGTCACTCTATTGTGCGATTATTTATCGTCCAGTTACTTTTTTTTTAGTAGATTGCCGAAGTGTATTTTATTACCTGTTGGCTCTCCAGATTTTCCGCTTCACAGTTAGTGCGAACACTTCATTATCTCATTTGGTATATTTTGGTTGATTAAATTTCATTTAGTTTTGCAATGTTATTACGCAATAATTTCAATTTGAATTTTTTTTGTTACTTATTAATCATTTTTCGTTTGTGGGTTTCATCTCTTTAGCTACATCCCCTTTCTTTATTTCCATATGAAGTAGTAGATGAAGGTCTGTAAGGGCAGGCGCGCAACTGCAGGGGGTTCTGGGGGTCCGGACCTCTGACCTTTTCTTTCAAAAACAAATTTCCTCTTTCTTGGAATTGAGTGGTTTAGAACTATTTATTGCTTTTTTGCTGAATAGATCTGATTATAATCATCCTTAGATTTGAAGGTAATGAAAGCTTCAACATTCTTCTGTTCCTAAATCAGACCCGCAGTCAAAGGGGACCGGGGAGATGGCCCTTCCAGAGTATTGAACTTTGACTCAGCCCATACATAAATGATGCATTCACATATGTTTTGCATTATCTTCCCACTCGTCAGATTAGGCTCACTTGCAAGCAAATTACGACTTTTCATCGCATCAAGTAATCACCACTCACACCATAGATGGCGTCATTTAATCTCCTTTCTTCATAACTCTTCCTCGCTCACCATCACTTACTTTTCATGGTATTTCTGCTTTGGGAAGAGTTGATTTTCTCCAACGTCTCTCCGTGAAAGTGGGCAGAGGCTGTGACTTTGCTTATCTCTCATACGAAATTAAAGTTCTAATGGATGAAGCAAAATCTAACATTGTGTTTTACTTCATGGAAGTCTAATTGGCGAGAGCTTGGACCTTAATTTCTTTCTCTATTTTATTGAATTTTTCCTCGTGAAGAAGTCAATGATGTTTACCTTAGGCAGCTGACACAGATGGGGAAGGGGCATTGTCTCACGTTATGAGATAAAAAAGTTATTTAATACGTCTCGAAATACAATCTCAGAAATTATTGGATGTCTACTTTGCCCGCAAAGTTGTTTTGTTTTTCATTCATCAGGCATGGTTCCATTGGAGAATGGAAACTTCAATTGGAACATTTTTCAAGAAACTTTTTAATCTCTATTTTGCTGTTCATTTTAAACTGTTCGTGGAACCGCGATTAAGCACTACACTAGTAAGAGACGTTTTAGTTTAACAGATGCCTTTTTGGGCTTGCCTAGAGGAGTGAAATATGAAAGTTTTCTGTTACGTTGGACCCAATCATGGTGGATACTCCTATATCACTAAAGGAAGTATCGAACCTTCCCACAAACCACCCCTAGGCCACTTAGCAGACTGGTGATCGCCATGAATAGAGTAGCAGTAGATATTTCAAGTTTAATTTTGAAACTCAGCCTGCCTATGTTTCTTAAATGATCCATGATTTTGCCTCATTTGAGCCTCATGTTTCTTATAAACTTTGTTTCTTATCAAAGCGTTTAATTTGTAGACTGTTTATATTTTGTCTCTGGTTTTAGGATATTGGACAGCTTCTATATCAAGTGTACATCTGTCTTGATAAAAACCTCAGTACAATAGGCTGTCCGGTTTGCGGCCGAAGTTGTCGAAGTGGGGAGAATTTAGTTTACCATCCGATTGAAAACAGCGTCACGTATGAATCGGTAAGTTTCGTTCTACTAATATGGATATCTTTTTATATAGTTGAAATGCAATGAGAATATCCATTTAGGAGAGAGCACGACTCTGACGATGTCTCAGCCAGGTCTTAGAAGAAAGCTTCTTGTCGTATCTCATCCAGGACTGCATGTTCCACATTCAATTCGCTTTCAATTAGGATTTCCATTGTATCTTTAGGACTCCATTGTAGGACGTTGTTTTTCCCATCCGGCCGACTTTGCTGTTTCTAATTCACAACACTCTGAACGGTGGAAGAAGGACTAGTCTTCGGAGAACTTGTCGAAGATTTAAATGCCTCCAACAGAAATAAGCTCTTTTATTACTTTTCCCGGTGAGCTCCATTTTGGTATGCCTTACAAAGAAGCAGATATTCTTTTTCACCCAAGGAATCCACTGTCTGGAGACAGTTTTTGCAATCATTATTTCATGTTCTTTCCACATTGAATGTGTTACCCATTCTAACTCTGAATTATCAAATAAATTCCCCTTCATGCTTTATTTATATTACTACTGATTTGAGGACCCCAAAGAACTATCTGGTTATAACAAGAGAAACTGTTATATATAAAAGACTCGGTACCGCAGAATACTCGAATGCTTGGATGTTGTTACTTATACCATTCCTGTTCTTAAATTGAAGTACTCGCACCTCTTCACAGAATTCACATTTTCAACATTCATATGCTTCTTGTTAATGTTTTTTTCTGTAATTTTGTCTTTTAGCTGGAAGATGATCGTTATGATTACATTGCGGGTACTATTTAATGAAGAAAGTTGGTCCTAACTGTCCTGAAAATTAAAACATGGATTTGTATGATTTTTGCTGCTTCAGTTTTACGCTTCGATTCCGTCTATATATTAGCTATACAGTGGTTGCTTTTCAATCGCACGAGCAAAGCATTGTGGGATGTTCATATATTTGCATTTAGGAAAGATAAGAATATCAGGCATTTCAAAGTCTGCAATTTGATAAATTTGTACTATTTGAGTTTTCTGGCCTTGTATGTTGGGATTTAAATCGTTCATTGCGTTAGATAATTTTTATAAATTATTTTGTTTTTTATAGATTATATGTCAATTCAGCTCTTACTTCATCAGAGCTTCGATATCATTGTATTCTCATTTTGTCTCTATTTCTTGAGCTCCCAGTAATTTTTTTCTGCGTTGATTATGACTGCTGGATGAATCATATTTGTAAACGTACGTAGGTCTTGATAAGCCACAGCATTTGAGTCTAACATCTTCGAATTACTTTTAGGTTATATGAGAACAAATTTAATTGTACATTTGATTACGTGTGGAAGAATAGATTTCACTTAGTTCGCATTTCTTTAAAAATGCATGTGGGGTGTCATGGCCCATCTTAATTTCTTACTCTTTGTATTTAAATGGTTTTTGGTAACGAATTATGACTTCATCAGTTGCCTCATGAATCATGAAGGCGAATATATGCTATTTTGAATATAAGGATGTATCTGAATCTTGATAGAAGGATTTTAGTATCCATGCGCATGACAATGTTTGTTATGCAATGAACTGTCTTGAGAGAGCGTTTTGATATCAGGGCTCAAAGACCTTTTTGATTTGTTGCTGCTGATGGAAATTTTGAGAAACATTTAAAAAACATATAAGGCTAGATTTTACAACGTATTAAGAAACACTGAGGCTGAAAGCAAACAGTTTGGTTTTTGTGATAAAAAGCGTATGTATTTAAAACCATGAATATTCGTGTATGATGATGGAGCTTGCCTTCGCTCATGATTAAATTGTTATCTTGCACACATTTTTTATGAAAATATAGTCTAGGAAACGGAATATATTGTTTTGAATATATTGTTTTTTATTAGGAAACAAAACACATATGAGAGGTTCACTTATTCGGCCTGAGAGTCTTTGTGCCGTGATGAAACTCAGTAACTCTTCGTGAACCACATTCTGTTTATTATAAGAATGTATGGTCTATACGAGGAATAATGCTGAAAGTCGTTAAATTGAAGAATAATATGAGAACATTCCAAGGCTCAAAATAAACAAATATGAAAATTAATGAGGCTCAGCGAAAACTTAGGTATTCTTGTAAAAAGAAGTGTGTAAATCAAGTATGCTAATAATAGGTATTAAGACTCTATTAAGATTCATTAGTTTTAGGTAAAATTTATTTAATTTTTGATAGAATTAAGCTATATTATTTCACCGTTTACATAACTTGACAGTTTTAGTTACTGTCACCCCCTTTGTGTAACCCCAAAAGAAGACCTCGCTCACTACGAATGTATGAATTTATAAGCATTTCTCATTTTATGCTCTGCGTGACTACTTGTTAAACATAAATTGTTGCAGAAACTTGCATGCGCCATTTACGTTTTGTTGTCCTCTTAATACCTATGACTGTGAAAAAGCATGGATGTTTTTTTTCAAATGTTTTAAACATAAGTCTATAAAAGGCCTTTAAAATTGCATTGCTACGTCCCCAAGTTAGTTTCCTAAGATGAAAATTAGGCGTCTGCATAAAAGAAATTCGAGCATGAACCTAAAATATTTGCGTGCCGAATGTTCTATTAGCAGCTGAACTTGAGATCTCTTTGTTTGCTATTCTTCTAAACATACGCCGAATAGTACTAGTATAGAATCAGTCGGGTTTACAAATGGACATTGTGAATATATGCGGCCTCTTTGAATCTTGACGCATAACTAATCTCCTGAACATATGAATGTCAAAGCTTCACTTTCTACAACAGGACAATGCTTCAGATACAGACATACCTTGAACTTTTCTCATCCCTTTCCCAATCCTCGTATAGCTGTTCATTTTCCTTGTAGTTTTGTACCTTTGGACACTTCGATAGATTTGCTAATACAAATAGTCTAGCCATTGTTTTCGGATTACGTAAACGCCGTCAGCGAATCCCATCATGCATTGCGAACCATTACTACTTTATTCAATCGATCGATTCTCACATCACCTGTCGTTATTTAGTCTTTGATTAGCTGGTCATTCCAAATTCATGAACGGTGTCTTCATAACCTTTTCTCGACTATTGAAAACCAAAACATATCCATTCTATCATAACAATAAGCTTTCCCTCATAATTAATTTCCTTAAAGATTATGTAATCACACCCAATCGCCGTCAGATTCAATAATCTTTTTATTAAAAATAAGTGTATGATCGAAATTTAAATAAAGATCATTCTATGCATAGAATGGGACTTCTATTGCCAATAAAACATTTCATTGGATTTTATTGACCAGGATGTTTGTTAACAAATACTTATGAAGATTTTTACGTTTCGTATTTGAAAACAACGGGTTGGCATAATTATGTGTATGCGATGTTCAGAATAAGAAGGGATTTAGATTTGAACTTTAGACAACATTGTGACTAAGCACCAGTTTTTTCCTAGAATTGTTAAATCTTCCATGGTCGCAAAGATTCTTCACTTTTAATGACCTCGATTTCATCATTTGCGCTTTTTCAAAAATCAGTTATATTATATTAGATACATATAAGAAATATATAATATTGCTTCCAGATTTCTGCAATAATTAAGTCATATGTCAGAAATGTATGTAGAAAATAGCGTGCCAATGTTGAAGGTGTATGTATGAAACATGAGTTAGAAGTTATTTGTAATCACTGTTAATATTAAATGTATGACTTAATAGCGATCAATATGCAATAGTTAATTGGCCGGATAATGAAAACACTTTCTCACTCTTTGACTTCTCACCACATCTAGATTTTATCTTCTAAACCAGCTTTGTTCACATTTTCGTTCTTGCATATCTAATGCTGTTCCTGCTGTAACTTTCTCGTAATAAACAGACAGCTGATTATTCCAAGTTATTATTTAACACACATGAAGCTAAACCTATCTGTTCTGACAATTTTCCTCAATTACGTGTTGTCCAGGACATTGCGAAAAGTAATATTAGTATCAAATTTCCTGACATACTCTGTGCTAGGGACTCTAAGCCCCCTTCCGCTCCCCACAGCCCCTAGGTGCCACTGGTGACATCGTTCTAATGTTGAGTGCTCAGCAGCAACAAACTTCGCAGCCGATGCGAAGGAGAACATGTGCGTGATGATAACATGGCGGCATCAGAAGCAAGGATAACCAAGAAAAGAAAACACGGAAAGGCATTCAGTAAGAAGCAAGATCACGAAGAGGATGAAGAAAATGAGCTCAGACTTGAAGATGTTATTGGTCTAGGTGGCACTAAGGTATCTTCTACTTACTTTGGTACCCTGTTGTTGGCTCCATCTGGGTCAATGCTGTCATGAATTTGAGGAGTACTGGGAAGTGACTCTATTATTATCTTTGTTTATTAAAAAAGTAACCGAATTTCCTGCAAAGACAGGGACTCCTCCACATACAGACTGATGATTGTTTTGCTTATATGCTGGCAGCTTTACTCTAGTTCTAAAGGATCGCAAAATACTTTTTGTTCATATCACTCTGGGCTAAAGCCTTTTTCCAATTTAATTGAATCTACACAGTTTTCAAACAAAGTCCGACCAGTACAGAATATTCATCAAGTTGAAGAGAGAGAGAGAGAGAGAGAGAGAGAGAGAGAGCCCAACTTGCTGCTGGGTCTCTTGTTTTCTTCAAATCTCATTGCATATGTTACTCCAATGTGCTACATTTTTAAAGTGTGCTGCTGTTTGACAGTATTAAATATTTATTACGAAGTTTGAATCCCGCTCGGGTCGGTTATTTTCTCACACTGTCACTTTTCAGTAAATATTTAATAACAAAATTTATTGAAATACATTAAAGGAAGATTACCAGATGCTCAAAGACTTACAAAAATCAGTTGCAGATAAAGAAAACAATGATGCTATGGACAATGACCTTAACACTGAAGTGAGGATCAATTTTTATAAGTTGCACAGTTTGTTAGCTATCATGAATTGAGTCCCTCCTAGTTGTATTTGTTCATTGAAAGAACTGCTCCATGGATATTCCATCTGTGGTCTTGCTCAATCTAGTTATGAATTTTTTCTGTCAAACATACTTATTTTAAGTGTCTATATCTGTGGAATCTATGATCAAGCTAGGATATGATGAACTTAATTTCATAGTGCTGTTGGTAGTGTGTAGTGTTATGCATTTCATATTATGGTATTTCCTATAAGAACATAACACATTATGATTACAAATGCTTTGGCCAAATCAACTTCTTTATCGACATAAATGGTTAATTAGTATAGTTAAACTAGAATAAAGAAAATTCTCATTTGCTCTGGGATGTGAGATTGTTTGATACAAAGGTTTAATGCTTTTTTTTAGATCAAAGATTTGGTCCAAGCTCTTGGTTTGGAAGATGTTGTACTAGAAAATGATACTACTGAAGTGTATGAATGTTTTTTTATTGATTTTTGTATTCTTTGATTAATTGGAAAGTAGCCAAATGGTTTAGAGCCAGAAAACCTATAGTTTAGTGTATCCATCAAGCCTTTAGTTGAATGAATGCCCATTGCACACAGGTAGCCACTTGATGGAAACACTTGGGAGTGGTGATGATATTGGAACTAACCACACTATTCTCACAAAGTGAATCTCCCAGGATACCATAAGCATAGGAGGCATAGGGGCTGGGGGGGCTGCAGCCCTCCCAGTTGAGCTGAGATCTATTCCATTCAGGCAATCTCTTCACAAGAAACAATATTTTTTCTAAGAATTGCTCTGTCATTTGGGCATACAGTTTGCAACCCCCTAAATTTAAGGCCCCCCATGACTATGCAGGATACATATCCTTTCTAAATGTTGTGCATCAATATGAAGATTAAACATATATATACATATGTGTGTGTGTGTATGTGTGTGTGTGTGTGTGTGTGTGTATCTGTGTGTGTATGTGTGTGTGTGTGTGTGTGTGTGTGTGTGTGTGTGTGTGTGTGTGTGTGTGTATGTGTGTATATGTTTGGCTGGGTTTCTGCTTGCATAGTACACGACACACTCAATGCAGAATAGACATTTTTTATTTTGACCCCTTGAAATGCCAAACACCTAAGAGAGGCTACAAGATTTATCTAACTGACTTTATAACCATCTCTCAGGAATTTTCTGACTTCTGTTTTATTGCATACTACTGGTAGTGAAGTTGAAGTTGGTTTCTATCCATAGTGAAGTTGAAGATCAGAATTCAAATTTGGAATGGGAGCATGTCAGATCCAGTGAAGATGTTACTGATAAAGTTTCCCCACAATCAAAACCATTGAAGGAAGCAAAAATTTTTATCCCAAAGTTTGAAAAAATGAAGAAAATGGTTATTAAAGATGATTCATTTTGGCATGATCAGGTATATGTGGGTAGATTAGAGTAAAATAGAATGGTATAATGCATTTAAGATAGGCCCGAGGCCTAACAGCTCTAAGTTGACCCCATCATTGTATGAAAAATTTGCCTTTTTTCTGGCATCTTAATTATAGGAAAATCTTGTACTTTGGATTAATTGCTTGGTACTTAATGGCTGAGAATTTATTGCCCAGAAAATGTCTGGGCATTGCTGGGATCCACTTGCATTTAATCCTACCTTCAAGATTCTTGCTGTTTGGGATGTTAAGTTTTGTTTTCTCAATAGTTTTTTTGCAGTAACTTACAATGTTGGAACTGTATCATATAGACCCCACATTTTTTCACATTATAAAACATTGCCCTGTCTTTGCTTGAAATTAACTTAGATTTGAGATGACAGATCATTGTAAACTATTTAATGAATTAAAATTTCCTCACATGTACTGCTTGAGTATAAATATATTTGGAAAGCATTATAATTCAAGTAATTTATTGATTACTAGTGCCTATGATTCAAATGGCATTCATTGTATAGCAAAGATCTTAGGCCTTTTCAAGTTTGTTTGCTGGTATTTTGCCTATTAAATTTATCTCTCATTGTTTTTCTGCAGTTACTTGCAGTCAGTGATATCACAGAAACTATATCTGTTGACCATGGAGTTGCCAGCAAAATTCGGGAAGTTGCAAGGCAATTTTGGGAGAATGAAGTTGAGTTGTACCAAGAACGTAAGTTTTTCTTTGAAGCAATATATGGTAAAATGCTATGGTGTAGATTAAAGGGGGGCTAAATCAATAAGAATTTAGACTTGGCTTGCTTCATTGTTAAAATACTAGTCCATGTACTGTATTTCCTTGAAAGAGTTCCCCCCTTGGAAGAGCACCCCCTCAGTTGAATGTCTCCCCTGAGAAATGTTGTTCAAATAAGTGCCTCTGTCAAATGAGTACCCCTTTCTGTTTGTAACAAGTTTGCACCATCTCTATTGCTGTATAGTCATGTGAAAAGTCCCAAAGTGCAATGGAGCTCTTGTGTGATGCCATGTGCAAACCATGCTGAAAAATCTCTTTAGAATGAAATGCATCTACTTGACATTGAAATGGCATTTCTTGCTAGACTATTTCCAGCTCTGATATCAAGTGTAATGACAGCACTCTGATGCCAGTGAAACATCAATGCATTTTCAAAAATTGTTTTGTATCACAGGAAAACTGACTGAAAAGTCATCAGATGCAAATTGGCTGCGTACAGTTCTATCATCTGGAACATTGAGTGACCGTGTAGCTGCTAACACTATGCTTCTGCAGGTATTATTTCGTGAAAAGTCTGTTGGTACTACAGAACTTTACTATAGCACGAAAAAGCGGAAACATTCCTTTAGCATACTGACAGCTTTTTTCGTTCGACATTCGTCAGAGTATGAAACGTCGGATAACTTTCGGTCGTTATCCGACGTTTCATACTCTGACGAGTGTCGGACGAAAAAAGCTTTCAGTATGCTAAAAGAATGTTTCCGCTTTTTCGTGTTATATTTCTTTTTCCATGTGCCAAAATATATTTAGCCCACTTAATTCTCATATGAGAACTTAAGGCCCTTCTTTGGCAGTTAAAGTTATCGTGATTATACTAGATAATGTGTTTCATATCCACATTGCTTTCAAAGGAATCTCCTGTTCATCAAATGAAGCGTCTTGAAAGCCTCCTGTCGATGGCCAAGAAGAAGAATAGAAGAGAGGCAATAATGGCTTTAGGTGAAAAATATTTCAATAAGTTGAATTTCCTCGCTTTGAGTTTCAATAATTTGGCATATCACCGGACCTGTCGTTTCTTACATATCCGTATGCACTTTTTGTGGCATATTGTGATTCGGTATTTCTTTGCCTTGCCATTGAGTATCTCTATGTCCCGAATAGACTACGAAGCGTTGCCTTTATAGAATGGATTCATATCTACTTTTATAGAAGAATGAGCGCCAAGCATTGTCAGTGATGCATGCGACATATATTCAGTATTTCGTTTTATCTTTTTGACATTGGGGAAATGTAACTTCTGGATTACTTTGAAGACGTGGAATAGAACTAAGGGAGTCAGTATTTACGCCTATTCGGCATGTTTTAATTCTGACGTTCCTGTCAAAAATCTGAGCTTGTTGAATATCATAAGTAGCGTATGTTCTGGGTATCTTTGTCGTCGTCCTTGTCTTCCAATTTTACATTTTTGAAATAAAAGCACTGGTTTCAGATTCATTACGAAACTTGTGGACCAGCACTTTACTACCAGAGAGAAAACTGAAGCACTTTTGGCAGGTATGCAAATTACCAGCTTAATAGAACTTTTAGTGACTTACGTAAAGTTTGTTGTATCTACGCTGTATTATACATATCAATGGAATATCTCCAGCCGTTGTAGCCAGTAGGCGCCTAACTTATTCTGTAGTTTCTTTTGGAAATCTCCAAGTGTCTTTCATCATATTTGCCTTTGTCTTGGTTAACGCAGTGACTTAAGTTCATTATGTTTTATAATTTGGAAGGACTTTATATCACATAATGTTTATTGTATTATCTGACTTTGTTTCTTTGTGTATTGTAAGGTTTTGATATATTTAGTCCGAATTATGTATTCAAAATCATTTGAAGGATGAACAAAAAGCACAGCTTTGGCACCTTTTCATCGTTTGGAATAGGCACTTGCTCATAGGAGTTTCTACCATTTTTATTATAATGCCATAAGTAAAAGAAAGGAAGTGATAGAGAATAGAAAACTAATCTCTGTTGCAAATCCAACATCAGGGAAGCAATGTCAGCAATAGGAAACAAAGTACAGCCTGACGTTTATTTAATTTTTTGTTTATGCCAAATATATTTTTAAAATCTACCTTTTCTGCAATAATCTTTAGTTTAAATCCCATGGTTTTCGCGATAATAATTGCTCTATACAATGGTATCTCAATTACTCTTTTCTATATCCATTACCACCATCCTTCCATCTTCTTACCCACATTCTCTTGCACTGTGTATTATTTCAGTGGCCTTTGTCTCAACTCAACAATCTTGGTAAGGAATTTGGCAAAAATGGGGAAGCTTCCTTGTTGATTTTATGGTATTTTGAAGATCAGCTGAAAGAAAAATGTGCCGAATTCGTTGATGTTTTGCAGGTAATTGTCACTCTGACCTTGGTTTCAATTTCTAGGATGGACTTCCAGTTGTCTGTAATGAATGCATTTCTCAGACATAATCACATAATTTTTGTAGCTTATGAACTTAACTTCGTTCCTCATCTAAGCAAGTGCTATTTATTCATCTTGTTTCTGGGCTCGTGGTTTGTTTCTTATCCTTGCACTGTATCTTGAGCCAAGCGAATACAGAAAGTTAACTTTGTTGATATTGCTTCCTTTTACTCAACAGAATATGTCGCGAGATACAATTCCAGGAATACGAGATAAAACGATAGGTCTGTATTGTTACTTCCTCAAATGATCCTGTTTAAAATATGTTCTTTGATTACTGAAGTTTATTGTTTTACAATACTCTTTATTAGCGAAATAAAAGACTCGAACTGATGCATTTGAGACTAGAATAAGACTTGCAAATCACTCATTGGTGCATACTTACTTAGACGTCAGTTTTAGTTGTGCCTGTGTTCAAAGTTATGGAAGCAAGAACAGTGTTGTATGAAAATGAAACATCGTGTCTTTTCAATTTGGGCATTGTCATCGCAAGTTCTAGCATTGCCATTAACGTGGTGACAACATTCACCCTGGCAAAACCAAGCAAATCGCTATTGCTGTTTAATCACGTGGATAAACAAATCATGAAAATTGAATAGCTTGGAATGCAATTGGATAAAAATCGTCCAATCAAATTTTATCCAAAATATGTTTCATCATGAAGAGACCAATGCAATATCAGTAGGACACACAACCTTACCATTGCTGTGCTCGGACAAGGTTATAGTTCAGTTTGGATTTTTATTTGCATCTTAGGTAATTTATGTTGAAATGATTTTACCTTGCGACATATTTTCTGGCAGTGAGATGACGCATGATTTAAATTTTTATTTTGTTTTTGATTTATTTCTTGTGATCTGTTCTGAGGTATTTTGTTTCACTTTCTTGACATTTTATTTGTTGTTTTTAGGAGCGATGTACGAATTGCTTGTAGCTAAACCAGAGCAAGAGCAAAAATTATTAACAGCTATAAGCAATAAACTTGGTGATCCAAACAGAAAAGTTGCCTCCAGAGCCTCCTATTTGTTAGGGCAGCTAGGTATGTTTGTTACCGTTTAGAAAGAGTTTTCACCATCAAATATTGATTTTCCATTTCATATTGGAAAGGATTTTTCCAATGTTTGGATATATCGCTGCAAGGAAGTTATGAAATTTTTGTTAACGAGTCCTTGCCTAGTTTCTACTTGCAATTCATTTTGTATTGCAAGTGATATCATTCTACGTCATAGATTTCTTCCTGGCCCAGATTTTCAGAACAATGTCCGATGGATAGAACTCTTCATTGCATTGAACTTCCATTTGCAGGATCCTTTTGTGTTTTTGTTTCTTGATGCGTTGAACATGCAAAATCAACATGACAAATAGATGTTATATCTTCTGACTTTTGCGTCAGGTCAACGTATTTGAAACTTTCATAAAGTATTTGCATTCTAAATTGATTTATTTCTGATGAATATGGTATCGGAATAATTCATTTTAATAATTTTTCAGTAATAAAGCATCCAAATATGAAAATGATCGTTATTCAAGAAGTTGAACGTATGATTTACAGACCAAACATTTCAACTAAAGCACAGTACGTTATTTCGTTTAGTTAATTTCTCTTTTCATTGCCACTCATTTCACTAAACCCAGCTTTTTATTTTGTCATCCTTATCTCATACTCATTAGGCCTAACAATAAGTGATTTTTTCTTTTTTATATTATGCTTTTACTGCATTCATTCCATCTGCTTTTGGTTTTTTCATCTTAATGTTCGTGGATAAATATTACAAATAACTTTCTTAGCAAAACTTTTGAAATCGAATGGTAATCTTTGTCATCCAAAAATGCAGTTATATTTGAAAAATGTATGCGAACGTTGTTTGTTGTTTGTAAATTACCATTTAGGGTTGCGATGTATAGCCATGCTTCCTTTGCAGAATTTGGCGTTTTGTGCTTTGATGCTGAAGCTGCGGAGTATGAAAGTCTCCCTCCTATCCCATTTATAGAGCTTCTTTTATCACGAGAATTTTTCTGATACCATCGTACTTTCATGCGCAGTCATCCTTTCACATAATTTTCTTCCATGTTATTATTTGTCTGACCTATTACCTCTTCTTTCACCTTTCCTATGATGTCATCACTTTATTATTGACTGCCGCAGCTCTTAAGCTCAGAGCCAGAAACATCTCCATTTCTGTCGAGGCCTTCCTTTTTTTGTCAGCAATTTCGGCGATTGTCTTTTACATTCGTAATAGTGTTGTACTTCAGCCGTTTTGTATCCATTTTTAGGTACTATGCAATTTGTTTTCTAAATCAGATGATTCTTACAAAAAATGAGAGTTTGGTCGCCAGCAAACTTATATCGATTTATTTTACATTTTTCAAGGTAATATTTGACTTATCTTTTCTGGTTTGTTTATTTCAATTATCAAAAGACTCTATGTCGTAGGCCCATTTTTATTATCAATTACCACTGTTAGAAGATGGTATGATACTTGTATATGTAGCTCTAAAAGAGAAACCAATGTTGAAATTATGTAACTATGCTCTGATTGCAATTCATATATATTTCAGCGTGATGTGAAATTTCAGTTTGTTTTAAAATCATATGTATTGTTTTTTGTTAATTTTGTTTCTTCGAATTCTAGACGTATGCAAAAAAGGATTCTTCTTCTTTTGAATCTAAAATGTTGAGTGCCTTGTTGTCTGGTGTGAATAGAGCGTTTCCTTATACTCAAGGTTTGTTATTTTTCTCAAAAGCTTAAATCAAATTGTTTGGGCATCTTTATCACAAGTTTTTGCGTGCCTCATTTGGGATTTTTTGTAACTTTTCTTTTTTATGGAACTTCTATTAAATTTCTTTTGTATAAAACTGTTTTTTCGTATGAAATTTCAGTCTCATAGAAAACTATTTGATTCATGATATTTAAATTTTTGTTGATTTTCCTTTTTTCATTTATTGGTCTCTCTTGGGATATTATCGTTGGGCTTTTTTGGAATTTCTGTAGATAATGACGAGAAATACGAGGAACAGTTAAATATGTTGTTTAAAATATGCCATTCAAGTAGTTTTCACACAAGTGTTCAGGTAGGGCTTTGGAAGAAATATTTTTGTCATGCTTTTCATATGCTTGTCTTTATAGTTTGTGATTGCTTTGTCAATTACTTCATTATTTTAATTGTTTAATTATCATTAAGCAAAGATGTTATTCATAGGACCTTAAATATGTTGAACTGATTGTTTGAGTTGCTGATTTAGATGGTCGCTTTTTGAATATAATCAAGCAGATTTTTCTATGTTAGTTGTTTGATATTTTTCAGAGTGCTTTGTGTATGAAGTTACGATTGTAAGAGTAGTTTGAATGACGAAACTTTGAAATGACTTGGGAAAAGGTCTCTGGAAAGAGGGCTGGCATATCATTTTGAAGTAATGAGTTGTCATTATATAAGCGGAGATAGCTCCTTGACAAATATGTCCATTAGAGGAAATCTATAAAATATTAAAGAAAGTGTAAGGAGAGGTACACGAAATATTTAAGTGACTCTACCACCAATTCATGAATTCATGTGTGTGACAGATCAATGAAATAAATTGTATACCTTCTTCTTAAACTTAACTCTCATTTCAATTGATTCTCATTACATTTGCGTTTTATTTTTTAGGCATTAATGCTTCTATTTCAAGTTATGGAATCAAGGTGTCTGCTAGTTTGTTACTTGCAATTTAATTGCAATGATATATATATTTTCATTTTGTTATTTCGGCTTCCATCAAGAGTTTTTGATTTCATCATCATACCTTTAATAATCATTTCTGCCCTGTTTTAATCCTTTTGTTGAATCATGTTGTTAAATCATTTTGTTGAATCATTTTTTTATTACCCTTTGCAAACCATCTTTTGCAATTTTGAAATTCTCATGCAGAAGTTCATTTTGCAGGAAAACTGTAACAGATCGTTACTACCGAGCTCTTTATGAGAAATTATTCGACGCTGGGATTAATACAACAAGGAAAAGAACTATGTTCTTGAATGTTATTTACAAATCAATGAGATCAGATCCAGCTATCAATAGAGTTAAGGTACTGTTTATTGTTGTTGTTGCTGGTGTGTATGCCTAGGATATCTGTTACATGTTTTCCTGAACATGAATAAATCGAAATACTATCTGTCCATCGAACATACTGTTGAATCTACTGGAGTTGTAGACGCTACCTAATGAAAGACGGTAGAATATGCGTACTGTAATTTCCCTTTTAGCCCCCCTCTCAATTATGCCCCCCTTTGCAGAAGGAAAAATTTATTTAGCCCCCTCAAAAATATGAATAATGCCAACACATAAGTTATGTTGATAACGAGCATAAACTTTGTAGTATTGGTGATGTTCATTAGTATTGCAACAAAGCAAATGAAAATCAAGCTCAAACGTCTATGTGCTGCAAAAAGAAATGGTAATAACTGATGAAGATGACAATGATGTTATTGGTGAAGATTCCTTAAATATACACATTATATCACCATGGAAAATCTGTTCATGTTTCAAAAGGTTATTAAGCCTCCATCTCAATTAAGCCCACCTCTCCAATAAGCCCTCCTCTAATGTGCTTGAAAACAATAAGCCCCCCCCGGGGGGCTTAATAGAGAATTTACAGTAAATGTACTTTTTTGTATTGTATGTTTTTGTGTTGGATCCCTAGAGAATCAGTTACTGATCTGTCTTTGTTATTTCTTGAAGGCTTTTTTCAAAAGACTGCTTCAGATCGGTTCCTGTGAAGAGCCAAATTTTGTTTGTGGATTGCTGTATCTGTTATCAGAAGTAGGTTCAAGTGCATCTGTATAAGTTTATGAAGCGTAGATTTCTTTATGAATTAGGTCCTTAATATTTATATGAAATCACATTGGTTTTTGAAATATGTTATTCAGTCTTTAACCGTAATTTTCAGCGAAGTGGTAACTCCGTGTAAATATGAATTTCCATAGCTTCTCTCGTCTCTTTTGTCAATTTCCTTATCGCATATGATATCAAACTTCCTTTGGCCAAATTCCGTTATATTGAAATCTATGACTGGTAGTTAGCAATTGTCCGAAATTCCATTGCTGGTTAGTTTTCTGTTGTTTTCCCAAGTGATTCCTCCCTCTCATCTTCCAAAGGTTGTTCTTGATTTATTTCTTTATTTCTTTTTTCAGGTATTGAAATTAAAACCTGGAATCAAAGGTTTGGTTATGCAACCTGAGGTAAGTTTAGTTTTAATCCAGAGCACAACAATATCAGATCTTAGTATCCTATGATACTCTATTTGATTTATGAATTCTTTCTTTCTTTCTTTCTTCGTAACTCCTTTCTTTCTTCATACATGATTTTAATTATCTGCTTGTTTTTATTGGGAAATTTAGCCTTTCTTCACTTACGAAGGATTACGCTGATTTTATTTATGTTTGCTTTTCTTAACTGTTGAAATTATTTACTCTCAATCTTCGCGTTGATTACTCCACACAATTTGACTGTCAAGGTCACTTATTGCATACTGAAGTTGTGATATCAGCATTTGAATGTTTTTCAATATGATGCTCTGATTTTTTGTGCATGAATATTTTTCCATGACTAAAATTGTGAGATGAGACTTACTGATTTTGTCAGAAAAATTTTTGGAACCTTTTGTCTTGTGAACCTACTGGCCACTGGGATAGTTTGCATTGGTAATGATTTCTACAATGAAATTATGATTTTTTTAATTCATGCTTTGATCTTTTGTGTTTTGATAGGATTGTGATGATGATGATGAACATTTTGAAGACATTAAAGAAGATACTTTTACCGCCCCAAACGAAAATGAGAAATTTAATGACAAAATGATAGACGAAATTGAAGACAGGACTGCAGACGTAAATTCAAATGGAAGACAAAAGGCAGGATGGACATTTCGCGATCAGGAGTTGAAAAGAGCAGGATATGACATCAACGCAAGGAACCCTCTTTTCTGTGGTGCCCAGTTCTCGTCTGCATGGGAGGTTTATCCACTGCTAAAACACTACCATCCTTCGGTCAATCGATTTGCAGAGTCAATACTCCATGTAAGTTTTGTCTCTTTTCGTCAATAGCAGATGCTGCAAACTTGCATGGATCATGACATCCCGAGACCATGACATCATGTTTTGAGAAAAAAAGTAAAATTAAAAACCGTGAGAAATTTCCAGAAAATGGTCCAGTACATACATTAAATATTATTCCCGCCTCTCTGAAAATCCCTCCACTCTGAAAATCCCTCCCCTCTGGTAATCCCGCATTATATGAGGAGGTTGAATCAGTAAACCTGGAAAGGAGATGATAGAGAGAAAGCGATGTTTATATCATGCAAACATCACTCTTGTCAGTTTAGGTTGTTTCATCAAATGGGAATTGGATATTATATTTGCTCGATCTTTTTTTGTTGTAGGACAAAACAATTGAATATAAAGGTGACCCTTTGCAAGATTTCACTCTGATCAGGTATGCAAGTATATTTATATTTATTCTTGTTGTCAAATAATTTGCATTTTTGTTCCATCAAAAGCGCTGTAAATTGATATTTCATTGCACGTCCTGTTTTACTTTTTTGCTTGTTTGTTGATTGTTTCTTTAAAAAAAAGAAAGACTTTATTTTGTGAAATTTTGATCAAATCAGTTTTACTTCAAAATATGTTATGATGTTCTTTACTATGATTTTTTATGTTCAATAGATTTTTAGATCGTTTCATGTATAAAAATCCAAAGAAGAAAGCGAAAGGTGAGTTTTTGAATAATTTTTTGGGTGTTTGTTGTGTCTAATTTTAGGCCCCCCCATTTTATTTGCTGCCATCTCAATATTTCATTTCTTACTTATTTTCTTAATTTTCATTTAATATAACTTTATTTGCGTTATAATGTTACCATAAAGCTTAAATTGCGAATCAGTTAACTTTTTGATTATTTAATTTGCACATTTTGCATTATTTATGTCAATGAAATAAAGTTTATACTTGTGGTTTTAAAGAACTGTAGAATTATTGAAAATTACGACCATGTATTTGAATGAAAAGGAAACTAGTAACAGTCAAGTCAAAAAGAGGCTAGGAATGTTTCTTATTCATGATATTGTTGAAATTTGACTTTGAACTGAATCCTTTTAAGAACATTTTGGCAAATATCTTCACATTTAATTAGAGCATTTGTAGAGTAGTTTTTGTTCTTTTTTCAGACCATGGTAGTTCTATTATGCAGGTAAGTATTTCTAAATGCTTCAATTGTTTCTATGCTAAAGTTACTGTTTAACGTAAATAAATGTTGATTTGTTGCTCAATTATGTACTGGAAAGTGTTTGTCTAGGCTCGCCTTTTGGTCAGGCCTATTGTCGATGGCTTCAATTTTTACATTGGTTTATTTTTGTTTTGCATTTGTTGGGCCTTTTTTGTCCTAAGTCCATGAGCTTGCTTTGCCTTTTAATTTGATATTATGGGCGTTTTTTTGGTTGTAGAATATCGACACTTCTTTTTACTGTTGTAGCGAAGAACTCTTTCTGAAAGATCAATGGAAATGCCAGGTGATAAGCAGCCATTGTTTTCACGAAGAAGAAATATATTGAATTATATCTTTTATTACGAATTTCTGTTTTATTTATTTTTATCTTTTTATTGTTTGCATTACTCTTATTCAATTATATCGACTACCAAATTAAAAACACGTTTCTCACTCTGTAAAACGATACATTTGCTGTCGTATTTTGATTTTAAGACTGTTGCTCTTTGATAAGTATTTTCAGATATCGAATTGAACTCATCTACTGTATAGCTGTTGTTGGTATTATCATTGTAGCCTACTGAACATTAATTTAACCATATTGTATCATATAATTTTTTATTATATTATATTATATTATATTATATTATATTATATTATATTATATTATATTATATTATATTATATTATATTATATTATATTATATTATATTATATATTTTATTGTATTATATGTTATATTGCATTATATATGTAGGATGTTTGTTTCATTTTCAAAATTGTCCATTTCAGCATTCCTATCTTATTGAAAGTATTTTGTTTTCAGTAAATTCGAAGAACTTCACTGAAATGAAAATTGAGAAAATTCGTGAGGATGAAATATTCTTCTATCGGTATGTTTCATTCCATTTTTGGCAAGAATTTTGAATTTTCATTGTGTACATGTAGCACAAAGGCTCTTTAGTCACATGCAATGCCATTGAATGGGAGGTAAGTAGCCATCTTATAATGCCATAGTGTGGGACCCAACCTGAGAGAAATTTAATAATCCTGTACACGATTTGTTGTCAAGAAGATACTTGCTTGTTGTAGAAATTTTGAGAGAAATGAATGAGGCTTTTTTGCGTTTGGTGTACTGATCTCCTGCTTTTATGTCCAAAAGTGCGAATTGAAACATTTTATAGATTGTCGTGTTGACAAATCAAGTAAGACATGTCTATTCTAATATAGGCAATTGAATAATCTCGCTATTTTATGATGCATTGTTGCAGCATATGGAATTGAATATCATTTGATTTTATTCGATAGATATTTCAAAAGGAAAGCAGAAATTGATGAAGCAAAGAAAGGAAATAAGAAGAAGCAGGAACTTATTGACAACTTTGATGTCGAAGGTAGATCCTCATAAAATCATTTCATCGAAATATCATCTCTATAGATGCTCCTGTTTAGCTTTGGTCACTGCGGCTCTGTTTTGTGAAATGATAGAGTGTAAAATGCTTTTTGAATGCATGTGAATGCTTTCCTAACTTATTTCATTTAATTTGACCTGTTCCTCTGTGGAAAAAACCCCAAAATTATTATTGCTTTCCACTTCAAGTGATTCCTTGTCGCATTTCAGAATTGATGGTATAAGTTGTAGGTTTTAGGTTGAATTTTGACTGAAAGATTGTTTACCTCAATATTCAGGTACAGACGATATAGACGCCGAGGATTTCGATTTTGCAAGGTAATGATTCCAGTTTATGATAATGTGGGATGTGGGATTAAATCCAAGTTTTGGTACGAAGACTAGAAGTAATATGAGAATTGTTACGAGAATTTTATAAAGGCCGATTGATTGTGCAATAGCAAATCTTTTGCATTTGGTTTGACAGCATTTCAATATTTCTTACCATCGAATTTTTAGACATCAATTGAATGATAGAAATGTCTTGCTATATCCTTTTTTGCATTCAATTTTGAAGCGAAATTAGCAAATCCAAAGAAACTGAACCAAAAAGGAAGAACAAAAGAAAGAAGGATGAAGATGACAGTGATTTTAATGATGATCGTGATAGTGATGATGAAGAAGATGATGACGAGGGTATGCTTGATGAATTTATAAATCTCTATTTATAAATATATTTATTATAGATGTATTTATTCTTATATGCTTGTTATAAGTATTATAGCGTCGTTAAAGTTTTTGACGTCAGTGCAATGCTTGCACACAATTTTTTAAATATGTTTGCAGTTTATCATTTGGTCTCCTCTCTGAGATTAATAGCAGAATTTCTACGGATGATGAATTAATGGTTTGTTTTCAGAATATTTTCATATATTTTAATTTTTAGTTTTAGGACTTTTGTACAACCATACTTTTTTATGAGACTCTCTTAACAATATGATTAAACCTCCATCTTTAGCATAAGATTTCGATTGACCTTTCCTCCACCATGCCTTAGTTGAGTTATCACAGCAGTACGTGTCATCCGCACAAAGACTCTCTTCCATACATTGCTATGATAGATATTTGGGAAGTCGCGTAGATTTATGGATGTAATTGTTTTTAGGAGATTTCGACTTAGATGATTTGGAATTCTCTGAGGATGAAGGTACCCTTTTGTGTTTTTATCTCTTGATTTTCAACTAGTTAGTAATATTTTTATAAAGGATGGCTTCTTTTGTTCCTCTTTAGAATCAAATTGCTTGTTTCTAGCGCATGTGCCTTTATATTTGAAATATATTAGATCTATCTGAAAACTAGATTCTAGTTGAAGTATGAATTAGTTTTAATTAGAAATGTATTTCAGTACTAACCCATATCTTTAAAATCAGATCTTAAACGCCTTACCAATTCCCTGTCAACAAGTGTGGAGCTCTTATTGTACCATATCAAACTTCAGAAATTTGCTTGCCGTGGCCTCTTTTTTAATCGTCTTTAATCTACTGTCGTTGTGAATAATCTATGGTAGTTATGATAAACAAGTTTACGATAATTTTTTCACTGTCATTTATGTTTCTGCCTTTTGAGCATCATCTTTGTCATGCAATAGTTTTTTCTTTGAATTTTTACTCAGAGTTTGCTGAGGATTTTGAGGAGGAAGGGGAACCGAGACGAAAGAAGAATTTTTCTGACGCTGATTATGAAAAAGTGGGAATATTTCCTGAAATATATCTTTATTATAATACAGTATTGTCTTTATTAATTGTTTCCTGGGAAGATACATTACCATGTAATCAACTCACATCATCCTCGCATTGTTTTGTCGTTTTAATTCCAAATTATCTTAAGCATTTTGCATATAATTGTACATTCATGAAGTAAAATATAGGAAAAATAACGTAACAATGAGGTAATAATGTTTGCAAATATTTACCTTAAGATTTTCCTCAGTTGTGATCATCATTTGGTGGAAGAGATTTTCTTGTGTTGTATATTTTCAACCATTTTTTTCTGTTGTTTTGTTTTACTTCCCCTATTAACATAAGCCCTCTATTCGATATTCTCGTTCGTGTCTTTCGTTTGAGTTGGAAACCGCAGCTTCTGTATAAATTTCAGAATCAAGACGACGACAAAAAGTGATAACATAGCTCTATTTGATCATTTCATTGACTTATCCGATAAGCAGCTCACAATTAACTAATCCTATTACATTTTGACACGTTCAATTTGACACCTATAGTACCTGTGTGGCACCTATATTGTTTTTCACTGCAATGTTTTCATATTTATTTGTTACTTAAAGGTTCTTTTGGAGAATCTGACAGATTCAGACATAAACGAAGATGGTGATAGTGATGAAGACCATGGGGTTGGCGGTGGCAGAAAAGAAGGGACGAAGTATGTTTCTTTGTAGTCTTCTATCTTTAAATTGTTACAAGTATATATTACCAGACTCCCAAGAGTGCTGAATACCACATGCGCATGTCTCCAAGTGCTGAATCAAATGTGAAATCATTATATAATATATAATCACTTATAAGTTATATATAGGATCTTAGATATGAAGATAAGAGCTCCTTGGCTAACAATACGACAGAAATAAAAATTGTAAATAGGCTTAAAACTCGTTTTTTGTTTATTTTGATTTGAGCGATGAGTAATGCCTGTGTGGTATCTTTTTGTGTTAGGCATAGCGGTAACAGTGTAAGTTCGATGTTTGCTGCTGCAGATGAGGTAAGTTGTTTGCTTTTCAAAACTTTGTCCACTTTCATATAAGAGAATTTTAGATACTTATGTTTTGGATTGTTATGCGAATTTGGCCCAAAAAAGTTCAAGGACATTGTTAGATTTACCCGCAGAAGTAGGTCAGATGAAACGTAACGAGCATATATTGTGAATATGTGAAGTGTTTACATTTCCACACGATACACATTTCAAAGTGGCGTATCTTCTAAAACCCCGGCTAGAGAAGATCTTCAATTCAAGATTCAAATGGCCAATGTCAAAGTTGATGGCATCAAAAATACCCTTCGGTCAAATAATAATGTCTCATTTTTCTGTTCAGTTGATGTATCGTATGCTCTGGCTGTCTATTGCCTCTTGGTTGTTCCAAAGTTTAATTACTTTATCCACTCTCATAATTATTCAATCTCCTCACAGGTTCTAAGGCCCGGTGTGATACCAAAGGATAATCGTGTAGAATCTGCGGTTACTTTTTGACAAAATGCGAATGTACATTTGAGCCTTTCATTAGAGCAAATAAAGATGTGAACCGTTTGCATTCTACATGCATTAAAACTATTGGTCTGGTAGCTTAATTCTATTGGCTTGTTTTGAAGAGGCGAAGACCAGACTATGACCAGACTGATACATATTGAGCAGCTCATTTGTTTAATCAGGCGGACATAATTTCTGTGAGGTTGCATAGATTATTTAGGATTCGCAATAAGCAGAAACCAACGGATAAGGCAATCTAAAACATTTTCTTATTATAATTTGATATTATCTTTAGTATGAAAGGACTAAATGCCGACTGTTATTTTACTATGGCTTGAACGATACAATTAATCAATGAACAGTTATTTAGGTCAAAAGCAACCCGAAGGGAGTTAAACGCTTGTTGAGTAAAGCTATTCAATAATTGAACTAGTTTCCTGAAGTTAACCTTTGCATAATGAATAAACGAAGTACCAAGGAGGGTAAGAACGAAGTGGGAATGCGTAAAATATGCCCCTGTAATTAGGGTTTCCTGTGAACAGTTTCAGATGTTTTGTGCAGAGATTGACATATGATGCATGACACCGTTTTTTTTCAGTTCGCTCACTTGCTAGAAGGGTCAGAAAAATCGAAGGGACAGAAAAATCAAGAGAGATGGGAATCAAGAGACAGGAGCGGTATGCAAAAACAGAAACGAAAACCACCGAAAGAAAGTAGAACAATTAGAACAGGCAGAAACGTTAAAAGTCATCAAAGGAAGGGAAGTAAGAGGGCAAAGTTCAGAGATAAAGGCTATCATAAATCCAAATCAAATCGTAAAAGGAAAAATTTTTAGAAATGATTTAATGTTGATATCATTTGTAATTTTTCCTCTCGGTTTATTTTTTGCAAATTTCTCCCAATAACTCTTTAGTTTATAGCTTAGTTCGTTAGCCCTTTCATGCCTGACTTTTCTTCCCGATAGCGAATCGTATTTTAAAGGCTATTATTAGGATATAAAGGTATTTCAGTAAATTTTTCATTGACTTTTTTATGCCAAATGCTATCAATGAGGTCACATCTTCACTAAATTGTCCCATCATGAATCAAGCACTATAAACAATGAGTTATATTACTTTCGTAAGTCAGCTTTTATGAACCTTTTGAAACAAAATTTGGACAATTTAATACATAACTAAGTATGGTAGGCCGTTTGGTAGCTACCGAGTGATTGAATGGTTTTATCTAATGTTTTCTTCAGTGGTCTTACAGAATGACTTGAAGCATTTTGGTATTTTTTATCTAGAGGCCTTTCCAAGCTTAACATTTTCTCGAATCTAGACACATTGACGAATTCGGCCTTTTATCAATAAGGGAGAAAAGGAGCAATAAGTGGCAGCCTATGACCTGGGAGTATGGGCCTATTGCATGTATTTTTACATCAATAAATGCAAAAGCCCTGTCCCGTGAAAGCTTCTGAGGGGCCCTTAGGAATTGCTCTAACCACAACCTATATAGGTTAATCCATTGATTTTCTTCCCTACTTGAGGCGGATTTACCTTTTGGAAATCATGTCCTGTTTATGCAAAGGAATAGGCTTGGTTTTTATCAGTCAAATATTATTCCAGTTGATTTGCTTCACCTTACGTCTTTGAATCTTTCATTTCATTCATTTCATCTGACACACCTAGTCTTTTCTCTCCCGAAATTACTAGATTTGCGACTTTGCGACAGCATATGGTCGCAGTTTCCTGTTAGTCATTAATGCGCAATAAGCCATTTTTATCTTAACTTAGGGGTCATTCATTTAGTACGTACGCACGAAGGGGGGGAGGGGGGGTCAAGCAAATGCGTACGAATGCGTACAAGGGGGGAGGGGGGGTTGACACATGAAGTACGTACGCAAAGCAAAAAATTATTAGCTTTTTGCATACATCCTGCAACAATTAATTAATGAAGTACGTATTCAGGTGAAATTACTTCTAGTACAGGGGTGTCAAGCTTACGGCCCTCAGGCCGAATCCGACAATGTGGCCCCTAGGAATTTTGAATAACCTGAAACCTAGCGATATTTTTCCCATTGTAATAGCGGCATTTACTAGTGGCATTTACAAGGCTGAACACCCAGTTTTTCGCCGTTGCCTAGCGTGCCAGATAGGAAACATGCGATGAGATATGTATATTTGAAAGCCCCGTATTACCTAGCCCTCTCGGGTTCCGTCAAACTACCAGGCCATTGTGGCGCCATATTATACCCTATGTGGCCATTTGTTTGAACAGCACTACAGATTTTTCATGAAATACATTTGAAGTGATCATTTTAATGTCTCGTGAAAGCTTAAAAAGTCTTTCTCCGTGGTTTTAGATGCCTAGAAACATTCTGTTAGAGATGGGAGGGGGGGGGTCAAACAACCAAGAGTACGTAGGCAAAAAGGGGGGTGAGTATCAAGCGTACGTGTGCGTACGAGGGGGGAGGGGGGGTCAAATTTTAGCCAATTTAGAGCGTACGTACTAATTGAATGACCCCTTATTGCCACAGCGTTGATGGGACAATACATGAGCATGCTGAAGTGTAGATTTTAAACAAAATTCTTGATAAATCAGATGGGGCATTACACACTCTTTTTTTCTAAGAATACTTAATTTTTCGCTGTTCCTCAATATTCTAAAAAAATAAATAAATAATAATAATAATAATAATAAAGTTATTCTTAAATTCTAGCGGTTTTGAGCTTAAAATCTTAAATTCTAGCGATTAGTACTCATATAGATTACATTCTTGTAATAAAGAATGTTTAGCGGACACTTCCCGAAGAATTGCTGAATCCCATCATAACATAATGACTCCCAGGCTGGGTAAGAAAACTCAAATAAGCAAAATATCTCACCTTCGAAAATGAGCCTTGCAATACTCTTTAATTATTTTCATATTTCAGCGATTTTGAGCCTTGATATTCTTATTTCTTATAAAGTATATTCTGCTTATAGAATGAAGTGTGTATTGCTTGGTAGTGAGGTACAAGTGCAACTTAGAGCTAGGCGGACTGGACTTGATTATTACATAGACAGATCTGATTTCCAACCCTAACCATTAATTCTTACACAGTGTTGAAGGATTTACAGGGAAGCCACCAGTGACTGTGACAGTGTTTACGTTCACGTACTTCCGATACTGTGACAGGAAATGACGTCAAAAGTGAAGATAAAACTCATCTGCCGAAATCGATTTTAGATTTTTACGAGTCAAGCAGCACGAAAGCAAGAAGAGTGATTACGACGAACCAGTGCGGCGTATTTAAGTTACCCAGGTAAGTTCTCTGTGTTTCAATGCTGATGGGCAGCTATGTGATATTTACGCGTTGATTTCCATGGGCTACTGTGAAGTAAAGCAAATGTACTTGTGTTGGTCGTTTGATTGTGAAATGATATCAAATACTGTGCTCGGTTTATTGTCCGTTCATGTTAGCTTCACCGCTTGTTTGCAAGTATCGACCCTCTTTAGGTGAAATTGTAATGCTTTTGCTTTTGAGAAAGTACGAGTCTTTACACATGTGCATTTATTTGATAAAAGTACCGAATTTACATTTCATCTGTTTGATGGTTGAACCACCTCACTTTCCTTTGATTAGAATTCATCATGGCGGACAACGGATTGTTTACATGCTTTGTGTTTGTAATGGTAAGTCTTTTTTGTAACCATTTGTGATATCGACAATCTAGTTTGTGCAGTTGAACTATTCAAATTAGAGATAGAGGAAAACTTTATAACTTATTGCTAGAGGATCCTAACGGATTCTTTAGAAATAGAAGTGAAAGTTGGAACGTTTCAAAGGCTAAGATTATCAGATTGGAAAAGAAGTTTGGTGAACTTCTAGTTTTGGCCATAGACTCCGTGACTTGGTCTCAGCTATGTGCAATGAATTTGTCAAAGTATTTTGAAATTTAGATTTTGTTTTAAACTAGCTGTATTGATTAGCTATTGTTATATTTTAAGCTTTGTTCTAGGCGCTTGTTATTGCATTGTCAAGTCAAGTTGAAGGTAACAGAGGTCAGTTTGTTCTTGTAAAATTCTTGTTGATATCCTTAAAATGGCCTTACTTTATATACTTTTGTTGTCTCAAACACTGAACTAATGAAAGTAATGTTTTTGATAGTATACTTATATTCACAGAAATGCAGTGTGTATTTTGGTACTGCACAAAGAAGTAGGAGCATTTTGTTGCAAAAATGGAAGTGACTGTCTTGGGAAGCATTTATCAGATTGTGAAATGTTAAAAATGAACAAAGTTTAAAAATGGAAAACAATATGCATTGTATGTTTTCTTGGTATAGGTAGAGGGAAGCCTCCAGTAGAAAAGCCTCAAGTAGAAAAGCCTCCAATGGGAAAACCGCCAAAAGGAAGGCCTCCAAAGGGACGGCCACCATTGCCACAAAGTATGCTATTCAGTTATTAATTGATTGAGTGATTACTGAGTGTTTGATTCAGTGGTTGATTGATTTAACATAGTTCTTTTCTAGATTACAATGATTATAGCGGTGGTAGTAATCAAAATAATGATAGCAAGCAAAATTACTGTTTGTGATACTAGTATTGAGTCATACTCATTGATATAATCATTGTATAGATGTAAAGAACTGATTGGTTTGATAAAATATAATTATCTGCTTATTAGTCTGATATTTTGTAGCAAAAATGTTTAGCCCTATCATACATTATTGACATTCTGCCATTCATAGCTCAGAACACTTGTGCAAGTGGTGACCCCTGTGATGCAGCATACTGTGCAAGATTCCCTGCAGCTGATTGCAGACCTAGCCAACAAGATCCATGCACAGCAGAATTTTTCTATGATCCAAAAAAGCCTATTGAAAAGTGTTATAATGGTATGTAGAGTTGCTAATTTGCTATGGTATGCCCCGAGATATTGATCACCTTTGATGGAGTAAGCACCTTTTTACAGGGTGTATGTAGTTAAAGGGTTTTTGTCAGATGTGCACAATAGTATTTGATTTTATTAATTGATAAGAATGTAGCATTATTTATTTCATTCTGCTTTTGACAAAAACATTTCTGCACAAGTCATTCATCAGTTCATAGGTGCTTTTGTGTGCCAACACCAATATATGCATTTGGTAGAATAAACAACAGAGTATATTTTTCATTTCATTTTTATAAACCTCCTGGAATCACCATTTGTTACTTGCCATCTGCAGCTTCTAATTCCAATCTCCAGAAGAATAGTATTATTTATCATGACATGATTGACAATGGTAAACTTTTTTTAGATGGTGAATGCTCAGAAATATGTCCCCGTCACTACAATCCAATGTGTGGTTCAGATGGAATTACCTATGGCAATGAGTGTACATTTGGCGCTGCTAAATGTCTAAGTAAAGGAGAGTTAAGACTGAAGAAGAAAGGAGAGTGCGGTATATATGATTTTAAGTTTCACTTTTGGATTTTTGTAATGTTTAGAGATTTGTGCCATGTCATATAGACTTTTGCTCTCGAAGCCCAACCTAAGCAATTACCTGCTAAAGCCATTCTCATTCTGTATGATGTCTTTGGGAAGCATTTAACCTCTGAACAAGTTTTGCTTTAGAGTGCAAAGTCATCATATTTTGTTCTTCTCTGTTTCAATCTGAATCATATGGTTTTATTTTTAGATTTGTCATTATGCTAATTCATTTTGTGTCACCTGTCATGTACTTAGCTTAGCTATATTAGTAGGGGGATGGATGGATGGAGATTAATGGCTGACAGTCAAAAGCTTGATTGCTCATAGAATTATGTATATATATTAGTATTCAGAATACTTTGTTAGTACACAATGTTGTACCTGGTAGTGCCATCATATTTGTGTTTCATGGTTCATTATCACATTTTAAAAATATTCTGGATATTGATATTAGACAGCTAAAATTCAACTTTTTGATTTTTTTGTCATGAAAGTGATATTTCATAATAGCTATGCTTATTTTCAACTGTATGTGAATTTTTTGTTTTAGATGAAAATCTCACTGATCGTGTTGTTTCCTGAGTTTGACACCAATGACACCAAGTGGTATTTAGGGTTTTGTAATAGCATGAGATTTTTTTAACAGAACAACTTTTTTCAAAATCTACACTCAGTGGCACTTCAAAATCTTTCAAAGATGTTGAATTTGTATGCTTATAGTTGAATATCATTTTGTATATTATTTTTCCAAAGACATGTTAGTTTTCATTTGATCAGTCTCTCTTATTATCTATCTTTCCGTATCTTAGTTAGTTGCTTTTAATCAATAGCATATAGTTCTTTGTCAGTATTCTTACTGCATCAATACTATATTGGGTGATGTTTCAGTTTTTTGAAGTTCTGAGAAAATGCTAGGATGATTCTCAGTAAAACTGTTAATGATAATTGTTCATTTGAGTACTTACTTTGTTTCAGTATTGAATGTTTATTTACATATTTAGCACTATAAGCAATCCTCTAGCATTTTGTTATTGGCCAATAGCATATATAATGGCACATACAATTTTCTTTTTCTGACACACTTGAAAATGCTTATCAACTGCTTGTTTGTAAATGGAAGTATTAAGTTTATTGCCCCTGTGGCACAGCTCCCTACAGAGCTGTATGAGATAGTGTGCCACAATTTATGCCAACCAGTTGTGCATTGTTATGCTATCATTTTGACTGGCAGACTTCTGTAATTGTGTAAGATATGGGGAGTGATTTTTATATTTTGTTGATTGTATACATTGTCAATCGTGCTATTTAAACTCCCTAGTATGTCCTTTAACATATACCCACACCAATATTCCAACCTACACTGGTTTCTCCTGCCTACTTCCCAAGCTTCCTGAAACCAAAAACCAGAAACCCACAACAGTAACAACAGCAACCGTCCTTGAGAGGAATGTTGAGCTAGCATGTTGGTTCAGTTTGTTGTGCTCTGTTAGGAAGTAGAGTAGTGAACTGTTATTGTCACCACAGACTATGTTTATTGAAATGACCTCGTACTTGCATGGCGGCAAGTTAGCAAAATGTTAGGAAAGAGTTGGTACCCTTGTGAGTTTCAAAATTGCGAAGTGATAGCATTAGGTGGAGCCAGGGCCCCGCCAGGAATTTACCCCGGGCTGCCCTTCCCTTTCAATGGTACTGATTGGGGAGATGTTAGCAGATCACATGAGTCAAAGCTCCAAGAAGAGCTCTCACTCCCCGAGTGACAATGAACAGAACTGGTGTTTTCTAACACAATTATTATCCAAAATAAAGTGTAAGTCTCTCATTAATCGATGCTCCTCGCTTCTCCCTAGGGAAGATTGAGATCCTGTACTACTGGCCGCAGTTCGTACTCATGACTTGATTTATAAGAAACTGTTAAGTACAAGGGAGGTTTTGCGAAAGAGAGGCTAGATTTGTTGACACACTCCTTGGAAACATCAAGTGGTTATAGAGCATCCCTTAAATCCACTAGGTGCTTGGAAACATAGTTGTAAGAATGAGAATGGCGGGGTCATCTCAGAGATGTGATATGTCTCCTTGGCTGCATGCAAACGGCGGTCGTCAAAATTAAGAGAAGTAGCGATCTAAGGTTATGCCAGTAAACATGACAGAAATTAGCTCGTATTCATTTGACTTAGAGCCAGAACAGAAACATGTGTTTGTAACACAGATTAGGTAAGTAAACGCTGATTGCCTATGTTGCGTCGCTGCAAAATTACTTTTCTTCAGTAGGTACACCTATCAATCTATCTACGATTTCTGGTGAAGTGGTAGGGAATATACTGTAGTTAGATCAAAATGAATCTCGATCTGGAATGAAGTGGACCAAAAACACCAGTTGTTTCGTTTCACAGGCATACTTGTGGCATCTGAGCTGAGACCGACAGTAGTTTTTAATTTATGTGTTCATATGTCCCCGGGGTAGCTAGATAGTCCTTTGCTCCCTGAGGTATCGTTCTAGTAGTATTGTAGTGTGCAATTTGCCAGTATTGTAAATCTGTATCGTAACTTTTACAGATATGTAAAAAATGAATCTGAAATGGTGTGAAGGGAAATGTAAGGGGTAGGATTTGCCTACCTCACCACCCGCCCCCACTGATTAGACTAAGTATTAATTCTAATGATGTAAAAAGATTGTTTTGCTAACTTTTAAGTCAGTAAAAGGGTGCTTTTTGTAAATCTGCCATAACGCCTTTAAGGACCGTATATTGTTTCTCATAGATATCAAAAGGGTGTATCTTGTCACCATTCAGTTTGTTAAATTGATCACAGAATAGGTATATTGCTTATGGAGTGTTACCTGTCATGATTGTAGATATAGTTTTGACTTTGTGCAGTCAGCATGGCATAAATTGCAGTCTGCTCTGATAATTCCTCTCTTCTTGTTGTCACCCTTATATACCCTTTTGATTGCATCCCATGTTCACCTCCACTGCCATCTGACAGGGATGAAGAAGGCGAAGAAGAGGAACGCCCTTCGCCAGATGTTAAAAAAATTCCTGTAGTGACAGAGGTATGTTTTTTATTCTAGATCTGTTTGAACCTTCATTTGTTTGTGATTCTGTATGGAATAAACTGTGTCAATGCATACTTGTACACATTTAAAAATTCTATACCTCCTCCACAGTCATTGCAACATGATGTGTACTTAGCTTTTATCATTTTGCAATGCATACAAATGACATTCAATTAAATGTAACTATGGTTTTTTCTTTGTTAATGCCTTATACTCAAGGCTATTAAGTTCTTTTCCCTGATTCTTTGTATTAGTGATTATCTTGCCATAGGGTAGCATGCTACATGCAATATATGCATTTTGAAATATTTCAAATTGTATGTAGTTGTAGCATCTGTATTACATTTGATTTCTTGTTATGTTCCTCATGGGGCCTTTTTCACTCGAATGGATTAAAAATTTTACTATAGTAGCTTTTCTTATTTTATTTGGCACCAAGCTATCTCAGATGTTTTCTGTGTACATTTATTTTTATGTAAAGTAAGGTACTGAAATTGTAAGTCTCATCCAAAGTGGGGACTAAATGACCAAGTGTCCTTTCCTGCATTGGTTGGGACAGCCAAATGTAATACTTGTTTTATGTTTTGTGTTTAACTTTTAATGATGACAGACTGACCCTGGGGTCAGAGGACCACCTGCCAGTTGTTTGGAAGAGGTCATTGAGTTGGTTATACTCAATCCACCCTGTTACTCTTAGGCTCCTAATACATGGGGGTCCTAATGCATGAGGCTCAGGAATATTTTTAAAGCCTAACAAACAGGGAGTCGTAATAAATGGGGGAAGTATTGGAAATATTTCTGAAATCTAATGGCAATTTAACTGTCTATTGCACTTCTGACAAACATTGAAAGATATATCCAATTGGTGAAAGAAACTATCACTTAGTGAAAGAAGAATAAACAGGGGTCCTGATAAGCTCCAGGGGACCAGAAAAACATACCTAAAATTCCGGCTCAATTTCAGTAAAAGAATAAATTCCATGTGTGCATGTATTGATGGTACTGAGGATACAGAACACTACCTGTTGCTGTGCCATTCCTTTTGTGTGCAAAGGTGTGACCTCATTGTTAGTGTCCTGTTGGTGCTTTACTCTTTTCATCTAACTGATGTTCCAAACCCCATTCTTTTGCAGATTTTTTGTATGGTGACAAAAAGTTGCCATTTGAAGTGAATACATTTACCCTGCAAACTTCTATTGTATACATTCTAAGGACAGAACATTTGACCTAAAAACACTGACCTATCTTTGGTAATCATCATCAACTCTGCTACTCATCCCATTTTGAATAAGGTTTCTGTTTTATGTTTTTATGGATCATCCTGAAAGTACATATGCCATCTCATCATATTTTGAGTACCCAGTACCATTTGACTTACCCACGCACTCTCCTGAACAAAAGTGTTAAGTTTTACTTAATCATTGTTTTTGCCCCTTTTCACTCCTATGCTCCCTTACCTGACCCTGAGAGCATACATACTTTTCAGACACTCCTTTTGTGTAATGGCCACAGGGTAGGTAATTATCAACTTACTCCCCATGGTATTGCTCTTGTATTTTACTTTTTATTGATTATGAACATAGATAAACACGAGAAATTAGTAAATGCCCCATCCCCTTTTAAAAGGGACCTAAGAGTACCTCAACAGTTACTTATCAGAACTTCAGCCTGAAGCTGCCAAACCTGATTTTCACTGAAGGGGTCTGATCGCACAGTTTGCCACAGGTCATCAACACCTGCCCCATATCTGAATCTCTGCAAGATGAATTGCTTCAACTTATGGGCAGTGTCTCTCTGTGTCCGCTTGCCACCATGAGGAGGTCTCCAACCATGGGTGGACCATCATCATCTTCTTCCTCTTCTTCTTCTTCTTCTGCTCATTACACCCCTCGCGGGACCTGAGACTGACCCTCGGGTCAGTGGACCGCCAATCGATTGTTTAGAAGAGGTGATTGAGTCGGTTACACTCAATCCACTCTTTTTACCCCAGCAGTTACTTGGCAGAACTGCAGTCTGATCTGCTGAGCCTGTTGTTCACCACAGGGGCCTGGTTGGACAGTTTGCCACAAGTCATCAACAACTGCCCCAATTCTGAATCTTTGCAAAATGACTTGCTATCAACTTAAGGGCAGTGTCTCTTTGTGCCCGCCCACCACCACGAGGAGGTCTCCAACCATGGGTGGGTGACCATCATCATCATCGTCATCATCATCACCATCATCATCATCATCATTGTCATCATCATCACCATCATCATCATCATCATCGTCATCATCATCATCATCATCATCATCATCATCATCATCATCATCATCATCATCATCATCATCATCATCATCATCATCATCATCATCATTGATTTGGTGACCATCATCATACCATGATCAGTAGCACCATCACTGTTATTAATTTAGAGTCTACTATAGAAGTACACCAGCAACTATTATTACAGGAAAAAGGAAAGCTTCTGGAAACTGGAAAGAATACACTGCAGAAGACATTGCTGTTGAAGAGGGAAGTTGAAGTTGATAAAGTTCAATATGAATTGGAAAAGAAGAAAATTGACTTTGACAAAAGAATGGAAGAGTGTAGATTGAAGAAGGAAACTCTGAAGATGAAGCAAAAAGTGGTATGTTGTCTCCTTAGTACATTATACACATGAAGATGTGAAATCAATGTTTGTCATATCTTTGATCAAGTTAGGTTGTTCATTCATGAGCCATTTCTGTACTTGCTTGCCATTTCTGATTACATCTTTGGGTCTGTAAAGACCATTGTTCAAACCCACATTAGGTGAATTTGCAGTTAAAATTCTTGTAACATTTAACTTCTGACGAGCACCACTGTGTTCTACTTTTCCAGCAAGTAAGCTATTGACTGGTTGAAGTTTAGACTTGGGTGCCTTGATTTTGATTGCATGTTGAATATATCTGCTAGGAACAGGCCTTGCCCAGAAAGGCACTCAATCAAGTGGGAGGACCTATAGTGTGCCTTAAATGATGCATGGAGTGCGACTTATCAAGTTCCCAAATTCCAGAAGTTGTATCTTATGGTGCATCTTTTCAATTCATCATAAGAGATCGCCTCTTTGTAGGAACTAGAAAAGCCTAAATTCAAATCATCATTAAGCAAATCCTGCTATAACATGTCTATGTCAGAGTAATTGCAAATTGTCTGATTTTACACAGCCTTGTGGATAGTCATACCCTACAAGCAAATCACACCTTGTAATATCACAACCTTTTTATCTACTTTCAAATATCAAATATTCCTATATTGGAGTCCCTGTTTTTTTAGTCTTATATATATATTTTTTAAGTACATTATTTGAAGGTGTGAAAAACAGAGCTTCTAAGTTGTTAACAGAGCTCATTTTCAGAGCATCTTTGTTTTGACAAAAGCAAGGCATGTAGGAGTTTAATTGATCAAATACTTGGATATTTTATTCATGGTTTGTGCTTGAGGTTTACATCAGACACATGATCACTCTCTACCCAGCAATATGCTGGTAATTGCTACCAACTCTGAACACCAAAGGCAGCAAGGAGGTATGTGACATATAGTACCTCATGAAAGTGGACATCCTAGAGAGGTTTTCTCTCCATTAGGTGCTCATCACCTTTATGGTTTTGGTCAATGTATCTCCAACAAGTTGAAAGTATTGAAACCAAGTATTTGCAAGCCTGTCATAAGATATCTTTTTATCTTTGCAGATTCAAGAAAGAACAACAAAATTTGATAAATTTGTAAAAGAAAATGAGGCCAAAAGAAAGAGGGCTATCCAAAAGTATCAACAGGAAAAAAAGGTGAAAGAAAACAAAAGTAGAGAATTGGAAAAGTACTATAGTGAACTATCATTGGTCCTATTGAGGTAGGCTTCTGTTTTGATAATTGAATATATCCCATTTTAGAATCATATGGTTTTCTTGTAACCTCCATAGAGACAAAAACAATGAGGAAATTTTGACACACAGAGAGACCTTTTCATGAAAAAATTATCACTAGCTCGGTACATCTTCTGTGCAAATCAGCCTAGGAGGATAATTATAGTATCTCCAATCTTTGCAAAACCTTTCAGCTTTGAGTCTAGTATCGAGTGGTGTGACAATGTACTTGTAATTTCTTTGATCATTGATCCAACCCATAGAGTTTCTTCTCCATATCTTTCTCCTGACAATAACTAGACCTTCACAGTGCATTGAGAATTACAGATCGAAATTTTACTCTAAGTTGTCTTTTTCTTGATGAGTTGTACGTAGGATGTTGTGCGGTTCTGTGTGCATGTGTATGTTTGTGATATAGAGAATGGCTGTACGATTAATCAGCTATCCACCTGTAATCAGAATTTTGGGGGTTTAAGGACAGTATGCTATTGCTTACAAGCCCCCAACACCCTTATAGGGACATCATCATGCACGTGAAGATTGAGAATAAGACAAAGGTATAGGAGAAGGAAGTGTATTATATGATATGTAGTGTATGGTTGATTATATATATCTGTGTGTGTGTGTGTGTGTGTGTGTGTGTGTGTGTGTGTGTGTGTGTGTGTGTGTGTGTGTGTTTGTGTGCATTGGTGCATCATAGACATACATACCTTGTAACAGAAGATCTGTTTGTCTTTAGGCAACAAAAGATGAAAGAAAAGCTGAAAATGTATCGCAAATTTGAGATCTATCTAACTCATGTTCTTGACAAAATGCCTGAAGGTATGGGATTTTTCATATGTACATTGAATTGTCAAACATGTGTTTTATGACTTTAGTGGATGAAATATTGTTTACATGCACATCAGGAGAAACATTACCTCAATTCAGTTCGTTGTTTCCTATTCTTAATTTCCTCTCTGAAGATTTTCCTCAAATATTTACAAATTCATGTTGCTTATTAGTTTGAATAATAATGTGTATTACTTATCAACAGTTCATCATATGCTTTTTGTAGCTAGACCTATATAAATATCAACTGGTGATTTGTAAGATTTTTAGCAAGGGGGGGGCTCTAGATGCAATGCAAAGAGAGGGTGTGACTTTGTTGTAAACATCCCCATGTTTGGATAGATATATATGTGGTAATGAAAGAAAATGAAAATTCATAGGACACACTGTGGGGAATGAGGCTTTGAAACTTATTGGTATGACAGGAAAGACTTAAGGTAGAAAGCAAGAGGAAGACAGAGCCCATTGATGTTTCCATCCATGACAGAAGATTTTGTGAGTAAGGTGAATGAAATTTTGCGTGTTGGAAGAGATCTTGAGAAATGGAAGGCCATTACAACATACACCCATGATGGGGATGGTAGCTTGCAACAAAGAGAGAAATATGATAATTTGACTCTGTTAAGCTAGCCATGTAATCAATGCTTTGACACCCTTAGTGGTAGTGTTTACTGTTAATACCAGTTTCACAGTCTAAGTATTCAACCACTAGGGGTATTGGGAAACAGGATCTATCAAAAGCAATAATGGACAACCTAATGAGGTACCATGAGAGAAATGTCAAGTGAAATTCACTCTACATAAAGATCTTTGAAAACACAGCTTTTTTAGCTATGTATAGGACACTTATAAAACTTAGAAAAGCACTATAAATGCAGGTATTGTCAAAGTTTTGGGGTCTAAGCCTTCCAGAATGAAAATTGTTTTTACCAAGGGATACTCTACCCCTCCCCCACAAGTCTCTAGAAATTACCACTGTAGTATTGTCAACTACCGTACATTCAAAATAATTTCATTGTTTTGATTATCATCTAATCCATGGTATATCATATATTTCATTTATTTGTGTGGCTTTATCATATCTCCATTTTGTCATCTCTTTCCTCCTCCAAATTGTGCTTGCTGAATGGTGCTGATAATAGTTTTCATGCCTAGGCTATCTTGAATCGACCGACAATATGCTCACTGCCCTGATGATGAGATTCCGGACTCTTAGTTCAACCAACAGCACATTGGCTGAACAACTGAGCAAATCAAGTGATGAGGTAAGTTAAATATCGATATGGATTTATTTCATTAAAAATGTTTTTTTGCAAACATTATTTCTTTTTAAGAAGAATTAAGAGAACCATCTAAGCTATTTTGCAATATCAACCACCTCTTTTTTATTTGATTATCAAAGATCCTACTGTGGCATTCTCTTTTAGGTAGAAAATGGCCAAAAGCGCATTCAAGATCTGACAGAAAACCACATGAAAGAGCTGCTTGTAATTTACTGATTCTTGTTTATATTGTTATTTGTCAAAAAGAAATATTGTATTACGATTGCCTTTTATGAATAACTGTTTCTATGACGTTGGAAGCTCTAGAATTTATCAAGCCAATATGTATAGTTTTGCTTCAGTCAAAGACAGAATTGATAGTTTTTACTATTCTGACCAGAATTGAGAGTATTTGGTGTTCCTTTGGTTCGTTCTATGTGCAAAGAGGACCATATTCCTGAAAAGAAGCGAATACGATGTAATTTTTCCTTCATTTTTTCAGGTATGTAATAGTGAACTTGCATCAGCTCAGAAAAATTTGGAAGCTTTAAGGGAAAGGAATTTGAAGTTGGAACAAGTCTATAATGCAAATAGGTTACATTACAGACAGCAGGTAATGCTTTTCAAAGTGGCTTTTTCTTATGCCTACACCTCTTCTCTTTGCTTAACTACCCTAGCAATTCTGATTTCGGCTATGTTCTATTTCAACTAGTTTCTGTAAATTCCTTACATTCGGCAGTAAACATCAAATACTTGTATATGCGACAAAGATTTAGTTTCCTGTAGGAGTGAACACTTACAAAGTTGACTTCAAATGTTTGCTTTTTGAGTTCTTGTTGTTTTGTTGTAACGTGCAAATTTACTCAGTACTTTTTGTTCGTGTGTTTTACTATGAACAAATGCTCCAACTCTCGTGTTGTATCTAAATCTTAAGTGACAACGTTTTCCCTCCTGATCTTATCTTCATTTCAAAGTAACTCATATATTCTCCTTTCACATGATTGTCTGTCGAATGGATTTTGCCGATTGATATAGGGCTCTTTCTCTCGTGTAGTTCTTAAGGAAACCAGTGTATCGTATACTGTTTTGTCGTATATTGGATATTCAACTGATTTAAACTCAGAACTTTATATCAAAGAATCAATAGGTGTATCATCTGTTCAGGAATTCACATTTTACTTGATTCAGGAACTTAAATTGGGACATATAGGGACACTGTTTATGATACTATTGGAAAAACTGAAACACTCTGAATTCTACACGCAGCGGCACTGTATTGTGATGATAGTTTAAATAGATATAGAGCAATTGGTAATCGGCAACACCAGGAAAATTTATTGTAATAAAGACAAATAGGGAATCTGGTCTAAAACTTGCGATAGGAGGAGATTTTTTATCATTTTTGATGATAAAGGAATTTCACGACGTTTGTTCTGTATACATGTGATAAATTACAAAATTGATTGCTTGCTATTTCGTATTCCTTCTAGGTCATTTCTTCTTTGTTTTGTGGCAATTTCCTTCGACACACAAACTTGCAAGTACCTTCAAAAAGAAATGCAATGATTTTGAGACTTAATTATGCAAAACCAATGAAGAGTTCTTGTCGGTCTAACGTTGAAATAGTTTTAAAACTAATGGAGACTGTCGGTCTTGTTTAAAGTTTTTCTGTAGGATGATGCCACTCAATTTTGAGTGAACTTCCAGCTAAATCCGTGTATTTGGCAGGTGTCTGTATTTTTAGCTCACAGAGGAATGATTTAACCCAATTAAACAGGAAACGGTTCTTTCATGAATAATTTTCCGCTGAGGGCTTATTTCTTGTAAATCCCTCACTCCTTTTCAAATCCCCTCGCTTTTTAAGTCTTAAACTTGAGAGTGGCCATTCAGCTGTCTGATAAAATAGTGTGAATTGCTCAGATCTAGAAATCCTCCTCATCACATAAGATGGTTGAAGAATCTATTCTAAAGTTCAGGTTTTCTCAGATCCTTCACAGATTAAATTATTTTCTGAGGGACAAAGTGTAGTGTTAAAACTGAGACGGAGAAATATATTGCTTTTTTACACAATAAGTGACAAAATTAAGCAAAGTCCAACTCTTGCAGCATTTAAAAATCAAATAAAATCATGGACTGGTGAAAAGTGCACCTGCAAGCTATGTTTATAATGTATTTCTCTATGTATAAATATCTAAGTATATTTATTATATTATTAGGTTATTTTTAAGTTTTAGTTGGAATAAATTAGTACGCTGTACTAGGCTGAATCCAACTATAAATAATGCTTATGATGATAATTATTATTTTTAGTTCTTCAAAGATTTCTTCATCAAGTACGGGTTTTTTGCCTTTCATACAGCAACTTATTTTCATATTTGTAAATAATATATTTAAGTATATCAGGGAGGAACTACTCAAGTCTATATGTGTGACAACTGCCTAAATTATGGGTAACTGAATGTTCTGTTTTTATTATTTCAGACGGAGACATTTGGTCAGATAATGATGGCAATCGACAATATTGTGGACAGATGTACCCCCGGATCAATACCATTAACTGACTTATCATACTATAGGAAACTCGACTTAATCCAAGTGAGTTTCGTGTGCCGTATCTTTGCCATTAATTTGTTTTTACCAATAATCCTTTCTTGGCTTCTTCTCTAAACGTCTCTTGAGACTAATCTTTTCCGATGATGTTGTCCTGCGATATTCACTGTCAATTGGTAATAGTTAACCATTGAAACACTGTGTTCATTAGCCAGCCAGCCAGCTGGTCGGCTTGTCGGTCAGTCAGTCGGTCAGTCTGTTAGTCAGTCATTTTTTGTTCTGTCGTTCAATCACAGATTCATCATTGCAGTTATCAATACTGCTTCTATTTTTAATGCATACAGCATGCTCGATGATCTCTTCGTTCCCCCATTCCTCTTTTCCTTCTTTCTTACCCAACGGTCCATATTATAACTGATCATTCAATTAAACAACTTTGAAGTAAACCAATCTATACTTAACTCTCTCTTCTTCTCGGTTGTCCGTCAATGGCATTTGATGGGTTCTTTTCGTATACAATCAATGAACGAATCAATCATACAATCGAACAGATCATTGTATTGTTCCGATTGGCCTCCCTTTGATTCATGCATGCTTCCTTTCTTCCACAAACAGCGTCACTAAAACTCTTTACTAGATCATCAACATAAAAGCTATTCATTTTTTATCTATACCGTTCCTCCTTTTCGATTCCTCTTTCTTGGTAAATTTGGGATGTTTGACGGCGATCTGTTTTGGCATTGGTAGGGTCCACGCTTTTAGCTTGCCCTTCCTCATCCTCAGTTGCTACTATCATGCCAGTTTGATCATCATCCCCATTTCTAACTTATGTTACTTAATTCGTTGTCATTTTTCATTTGAGTTTATTTTGATTTTTTCTTTTTTGTGGATGTCAGAACTAGACTACCATTTATTATAGATATTTGTTCAAGAACGCGAGGATATCCTAGCTTATGTTTCATCGAATGGTGGAGATGCATCTCTGGTAGCCAGAGACAAGCTCATAGAGAACGTCAAGAAAGACACGAAGCATTTCAGAAGTCCAAAGAAGCACTGATTTTGCTCACAACGAAACAGACTGGGATGGAGAGGTGCCTAAAACAATGATATTTCGTGCCTACTCTGCATTTATGTTCTGAATTGGAGCTCCCCCCTGCAGAAGTTCATCAACATTGGTAGCAGTAAGTTAATACAATTCTTCATATTTTCAATATGTATTATTGTTTGAGCCTAAATACCGGGGGGCTCAATAGCTCATATACGAAGACAGGTGTGATTCACCCCCTTGTTACAAACCATTTATTGTTAGAGAAATTGAACTAAATTTAGATTGATTTTCGTTGACCAGTGATATTAGCTCTTGAAGGCCAAATGTCATCTGTGAGAGCCAAGAGCAGATAAAGTTCGTTATGTTTGGCAGATTATGGTCAACAATGTTTCCTTCTTTTAGCTAGTTCGTAGATATCCGTTTGACTTCGAAGCCTTTTGGCGTAGAACCTGCAGTTATTGTGAAGTCCTGCTATAGTACGCTAGCGTTATTTTTAATTAAAAAACAGATATATAAGAAACATGAGGGTCATTTCATGCAAAAGTTAATAAATACTTAGGACACACAAGCAGGCTGAGCTTCAAAAGTAAACTTGAAGAAACTGTTTTTCTAAGGAAGTTCTTTATTAAACTGGAAACAAAATACATACAAAGTACATACATACATACTTTGCAGAACCTCAATAGTCCATTTATCGTTCCACAGTTGCCCTATATGTATTGTTGTTGTTATTCTGGAAGTTTCAGAAATAATTTTAAGAAACTTTTAAGGCAAGTTGTTTCTTATAAAAGAAAGAAACGTGTAGGTGAGGGTATTTCCTCCAAGTATCGTATCAGGACTAGTACAGGTTTATGGGGGTTCGTTGCTTTAGAACAGCTTAAACCCAGATAGGTAGTCTGTTGTGAAAGATCTTAACTGGAAGTGATCAAACCAAAGATTGAAGATTGAAGATTGAAAGAAGTACTGAAATTTTAAAAAGACGTTCTTCGAAAATTTTGCAAGTTATCTGGCTTCTTTTACTAATTGAGATTTGTAGTAAAAGCAGTATAAAAATAATAGATGATGATGATTGTTGTATATAACATAGTACATCAGATGTTTGTAGATGTCAATTTTTGATTAGTACAGATACTTTTCGGAAAATTCAGCACATTAGATATTTTTAGTCATAAAAAGCATCCATAGTTGTATTGCGATATTTTATAGTTCATTTAGCTGACAACTTTTGAGCATAAATGAATTGTCTCCAATGCTAACAAGTTTCATATTGTGTGTTTTAATTCTGTTCACACCAGGGCGAATGTCTAGCATTCAATTTGTTTCGTAGATGAATGCAAATTCATGCTTTACTATTCAGTTCTGCTCACAGTTATTTGTTCCCAGTAGTAATGGATAGCTTGACGGCTCTATTGCAGATTTATTTTGAAAATGAGAAGGTTGGCTTTGTATTATTTGTGTTTAGGATCGAAGGACTTTTCATTAGTGTTCATGATTATGGAATTTAGAATCTTTGGAAGGTATTACTCTTGAGTGCCGAATAAACGGGGGGAGGGGTGGGAATAATAGGGGGTTGGAAAATGCTCTGAAAGTAATAATTGAAGAGGTAGAACAAATGGGGCGGGGGTTGGAAAATATAACACATGGATATTGTGAAGAACAACTTAGGAAGACTGACTAATCAAATATTGTCAATAGACAGCAAGGCAAAGGAAGTTATATTTCCAGTGTAAGCGATTGTTAACTATAATTTTGGTTGATCTCTACAAAAATTAAAATATTCTCTTCGAAAAACACAGTTTCACTGACAAAATCTTCAAAATTGATAAATTGGGGTTGGAATATTTGCCGAGGGTTGGACAAAATTGAAAAATTAGGAATCGGGGAGGGGATGAATATTCGGTAACCATGAGTGTGTCCAGAGGCATTTTATGTTATGATTAAAGGATTTTTCATTAGTGTTGACGATTAGTGTTCATTAGTGTCCAGAGGCATTTTATGTTATGATGAAAGGATTTTTCATTAGTGTTGACGATTCAAGAATTTAAAATCTCTGAAACTTATTGTTTCCAGAGGCATTTTATGTTATTTATAGAACAAATGGCTTTTGCTTATGATATCAGTGGCAAATTTTAAGGGGACAACGGGGGCAATGGGGACAAATATCCCCTGAAGTAGATTAGACAGCATTTCAGGGAAAGTATGGGTGATTCTAGGAAATAAAGCATGGATAGTCTACAAGTCTGTTTGCAAGCGTAATCAAACCTACCACCGGCTGCATTTGTTTTAGTGGCTCTAAACAACTGCTTTTTATCTCATATTGATAGGAGGGATGGATGTTAGGGTCATAAGTATGGTTTGTTACCAGGAGCGAAACTAGTGGGGTTTTAGGGTGAAGCAACCCCCTACGATCAAGAAACTCGATGTTTCGGGGAATTTTTTTGGCTGCTCGTTTGCTATTATAATAGTAATAATAACCCTGAAGCTATAATGCTATAATGCTGGTCGGGGAAACCCTGAAGAATTTCATTTAATTCACTTTCTTTGTTTCTTCTTGAACCAGGGTATTTTTGAGTTTATCAAATGTGAACAGAATTAAATGTTTCAGTGATTTCCCCATCCTTTTGGCTCAGCTTGCAGATCAGTAGGAAGGAAGACAATTTGGAGTTATCAATAGTGCTTGATAAAATGATAAAAGTAACATTAAAAGTGTAAGGAGGCGCGTTTTCCCCGAATAGCAGTTGTTGTTTTTTTGTTGTTGTCTGCAATAATTACCTTGTCAACAGTCTCGTTGTCGTTCACGGTCTCGTTTCTTCAACATCTCTACAATCATCTGTAGTCACTCTCTGAAGCCGTCCCAGATGATCTTATGAGTAAATTTCACAGTAAAACGGTTTCTGTATTCAATTTCCCGTCTGAAAATCATCTTTTGTCCTTATTTACTTGATCTTGATTAGAATACGCTAACTTTTGAATGCTGTCTTCGGTTTGATGGAAAAAATTCAACTTACTGATTAAAAGTGGTTGCCATCTGCCTGTTGTATATCAAGATATGCATTACATGGTCACTTCACAGAGAGATCTGTAAGCTGACACGAAAACCACACAGCTCGTTTTTACCCACCCAATACTGACAATAATCTCACTAGCCATCCTTTGCAGCGAAATTGAATGTAAGCATGAGTACGGCCTTTTAGGTCAACTTTTGATTAATTTTCATTTTCCTGACAAAAAGGGATGATTTTTCATGTCTCATAACCAATAGTTGAGAAGTCTGACAACATTTAATTCACATGACCATAGTTTTTTGCGTTTTTTGGTTTTGATTGCCTGCTGTTTAATCGCTCTACTAAAAATAGCCCTTAATTGAGTCTGATTGAACTCTGCTTATGAAGTCCTTTGTAACCAAGAGTCATAAAAAGTTTGAGCCTTGGCTCCAAATCGAATTAGCACTGTGCATTTGGAATCTTTAATACTTAATGTTAACAGCCAGCCCGCATGGCAATCAATTCTTTTCATCCCGCATTTACCAGAAATCCCCAAACTGGCCCCCCTCGAAAAGCCTAGATCGAATACTCCTCCATGATGAACATCTAGCTTATTGTTTTGTATTCTTTTTGTATATTTTAATAATAATAATTCAATAACCCCCCCCCCGCCATATTCGCTTTGTCCTTGAATAAGTGCCCGTTCACAAGGTGTGGAGCATAAATTAGCTTCCAGGGGGTAGTTTGAGGAAATAATGAGTATTAATAATAGCGAATTTTTTGACAGGATAAAAACGTCATAATTGCAAAATTACTGTCTTCGTTGTCCTGTATGAAGAAAGGTGCTTTAAAGAAAATTATGAACATGTGATAATTTTATGATTAAAAAGCATTGTCGTACCGTGTTAAAATTCAATGCATACGTATTGATCATAATTTTCCTAAAAGCAAATGCATTGTCAGACGTCCTTGAAGCAAGTGGCAGTTCATTAAAAGTGTTTGCAACCATGTAATAGAAACCTTGCATTTTAAGTTCCTATCCATTGTTGTTCTGCATTACAGTCGTTGCTCCTTGTGTTCATTGTGCAGCAACACCCAGATTCTCTATTTGACTGCAGCTATTGATAAGGTAATTTCAGATGTTCGCTATTTGCAATTATTTGCATGGAATTTGCATCATTATTTAGAATTATTTGCGCGATTATGAAAAGAGTTCAGCTTATATACACTTTTGTATAAGAATATACAATCACTGCCAAAAATGTTTGATCACTCGAAGTATTTTTTGATCTGGATGAGGAGGATTTCTGTCTCCCCTTGAAAACAATGTTAATAGATGCAGGTGTTATGCGCAGTATATAAATCAAAATGCTGTCACAGAACTGTTAGATAACAGAACCTTCACTTCAACATTGTTTTTTTGGGAGAGGGGGCATAATCCGTCCTGCTTCACAGGAATCTCATGATTTTCATATAACACGTTATAATGACAGGATATTCCTAGGAATGATTTTGCATGTAGTCTATACGAACATTGAAGCTCAATATTGCTGAAACTTAAAAATACTTTAGGAATAAAACCAGGCTCAAGCTTTATCAGGGGTTTGTCGACTAATTGATTTGTCTATAGAAAACAGAACAAGTGCAAGAATTATTTGACCGTTCTGGTAGTCATTATGTTACTGCGGGACTCAGCAACTCCACGGAGAGTATCTGTTGCTCATTTTTTAGTATATAATATAAAAATATAGCTCATATGAGTATTAGTTTTCCAGATCGCTAAAATTAAGAATAATTTCTTGAAATTATTGAAAAACAAAAAATGCTAAAAATATTAAGGTTCGGTGAAAAATAAGCTGTGGTATAAAAGAGTGTTAATTGTTGTGCCCTATTCAATTTGCTGCAATATGTTGGATTTGTGGTATAAGCTCAGTGGTGTTACCAAGTAACCATTTACTGTTGGATGAAGAGTGAGTGAGGATCATATCTACCAGTTGAAATTGATGATTATAATTAACATAAAATTAACATAATTAACATAAAATTAACATAATCAACATAGAATTAGCATCATTAATACCATGAGTTTAATTAGAATATCTGCTTACGCAGATTTTTAGGATTCTTTTTGGAACTCAAAAATGGCTGAAATTTGCCAAGCAGTTGAGGGCTAGAGTCGGATTCAAGCTTCATGAAAACCCGATATCTTCTCGATGCCTAGCCTTGTTTTCTTTTGTAAAATGAATGAATCCATATGAATTCCAATGCTTAAGCAGTTTAACAATCTTCATTGTACTGGTCTCATATTCCTAGTCTCTTACGAGGGAGCAATTTTCGGCAAACGTTTCAAGATCCATAAGTGAAATTACTTGAAGTAACATGAGTGATTTGAGAGCAGATCAAGTCCCAAATGGATAAAAGTTTGTAAGGAAATCTTGTTTGAACAAAAATTAATGTATTATATTTCAAAAAGCATATAATAGAAAATCATAATAAAACATCTTGTTTTTGCAGTCAAAATGTTGATACGGTTTCTGATTTACTCAAGCATTGTACATGTTAGTCGTAAAACTTTCAATTAGTTCATTAACCTGAGGAGTCTATTTGATTTCACTCCCATGTTGTTAATAAACTCGAACAGGGTCTAAAATACCAACGCTACTCATTTTGTGTATTATAGCATTGCATGCAATTTGTCGTAGAAATTACCTTTCCCGTAGGAAATTGTTTCCAAAGCTCCTTTTTGGCAGGACCTGTGTGCAAGTTTCTTAAAGGCCTCTGGGTCACCACTTTTAGCACTTTAGCTGAAAGCTCTGCAGCTGGGAGTTGTTGCACGTCAATTTGCTGTGCAACTCATAGTTTGACTGCTAGAAATCTTGTTGATGTGCCAAAATAGCGAAACTTTGCACTGTACAACTGTTTTGCTCATAAAGGTAATTGCTTAATAGAGTTCGAGTTCTTGTCTCCATGTTGATGCGTTGGTGTAAAAATTGTGAAAGTTTCGCTCATCTAGAATCTCTGTTTCACGAAACACGACGGGAAGGGCCGAATCAAATCGATGCAGGTGCGCATTAAATTGGATCAACTATGTTCAATAAAGTAACGTGCAATTTTTATGTATCGCTATTTACTTCAGCCATGCATTATTCATCGAATTCAATTATTAATGCGATATTTGTTTTTTGCATTCAACTCAAAAATGTTATTTCCTTACGAAGAAATCAGATGAATGCCATGATGAGTCTACATCCAGATTTATCTTTTGAAATTTCATCTGTTGAATTTGCCCAAGAGAAGCGACCTCTTTTACAGAAACTGTAGTCAAGATTAGAGTTAAGGAAAGAATGCACTTTAAGATACTGTATTTGATGTTTGATGAGGGTGTTTTCCTTTCCACAAAAGCTTCAATAACTGCAAATGGATGTCCTGTTAGGAAACTTAAATAATGACGTCATCATCAGATTTCATTTTGAGTTAGCATGCATTATAGCATTGTTGACTATGTTGCTCAGGAGCCCAAAATGGATCAAGGTGAAGTTTTTGATGAAAGACTTGTCAAGTTGGCCTACTGTCAATAACTGACGAAGGTTGACTTGCACGGTGTTTTTAATAAGAGCCCAGCTCATGACCTACAATAGTCCCCAGTAGTCCTGGGACACTTTGCCAGTTTTTGGTCTGGACTAAACTTCCTTCCCCCACTCCTCCCCCTAAGCAATGTTGGTTTTTGGAGCAAGTACATGCGATAGCAAAAGAATTAACGTGTACAACAGAGTCAAGTGTTGGTGAAACCAACATTGTTCTGGGAAGGACAGGGGTGTCTGTAAAGTGCAAGGATGAAGAAGTTGATTGGAATATGGCTTTTTAGTGAATTTTTGTAGGTGTCCCAAGGACTTTTTACGGGTATTGTAGTTGTTACAATTACTTCTTTTTGAACCTCTTTTGTCCATAGTGTAGTTGAGTACTGTTAACTGCACATTTATTAGTGTAGATATCAGAAGTGCAAAGTATTAAGACGAGATAATAAAGGTATCATAAATTTGAAAGGGAACCATTCTTGAGACGAATTTGGCACTATAATTCTCCATTGTTTAAAATGATAAAAATGTCGGACATTGAAGAGTTTCAAATGAATTTTGTAATTGCACCACAGGCTCTTTAAATTTTTGGCTTCCTACTTGTCGGCTCCCTAAAAGGGGGGTCTTGATAAAACATCAAGTATTATATCTAGCGGAAGTGAGTCAAGGCACAAGTAATACGCAAGGTCATTTTCTCTAGGTGTATCTCATATTCAAAGAAGCTTCACTCAAATTATCTAAATCTTATTTGAGATTGAGGTAGAAAATGAGGTCAGCTACTTGGTTACTTTATTAGTTAGTTAAGTTGCTTTTTGGGCAATAACATAGATTGGATTGTAGGTAGGTCAATAACATAGATTGGTTTGTAGGCTACTTTTCATCTGAAGCGAGGCTGTAACTTGTGTCTTCATACTGCTCAGTTTCGTTGCATATTATCCACTTTCATTTAATCTTATTTTTGCACATCAATTTCCTTTCTGCTACTAATGCTACGAAAACGAACAGTTCAGTTTTATTAATGACAGTCTAAATAACTTGGCTGTTAGCTGATGGTTAAGGAGCTAAGTAACTAAGAAATCTGACTTGCTTTGTAGAGCTATAAATAGATAATGTGCTTCTCTAATTGAGGAAATCGTACATTTGTGAATAATTGCTACTAGCATATCAGTTAATTTTGTGCTAGCTTTGATGACCTACTATATATATATATATATATATATATATATATATATATATATATATATATATATATATATATATATATATATATATATATATATATATATATATATATATATATATATATATATATATATACACTCAAAAGCTAAAATCTGTAAGTTTTTTAAATACTACATAGCATTAAAACAAAAACTTTCAACTTTTCGAAAACGTTTCGACAAGTCTGACGTGATAGTATGTAAGTCTATACATCCATAACAACCCAATCATGTCATTTCTTCGTAGCCTATGAAGCTTCTCGTACGATATAGATACTCACAAATCTTTTTGCGATCCATTTACCAACAATATCATAGCTTTGCTTTTTTCTAAAATATTTACATTCGTTTTGCAGTCATAGCTGCAAGGCTATTGTTTATCAAAAAGTGAAGCTGCTGACTTAGTACAAGCTATGGCAGATTTTTTAGTATTTGAAAAGGTATGTCACCTTCCTGCTAATCACTAGCTTACCCTTTACAGAAATTACGAGTGAGTGACCATCAAACAGCGAAAGAGCATTACGGGGGGAACAGAATGTTTCGCTATCCCTTGTTTGTGTTTTAGTGGTGAGTTTGAAGGGATGAGAATACATTAAATCTGTTTTGAACATTGAAAGCACCAGACACCATTATTTTTGGATCTGATATTAACCTTTGGCTTAGTAAATCAAACAAAGAAGGAGATTTGAAGTAACAGATGTCAGGTTGAAAGCAATAACAAAGAAGCTGAACTTAAGTTATTGGCATATCACACAATCGTGCCAGAATCTATGAGAACAAAAAATATGACCCAAGTCTTTTCGTTTGAATTAGCTGTTCGGTTGTTTTGGTTAGTAAACTGATTTTATTTAAACCATCTCCCATTTAAAGAACAAACAATAAATTATTTTTAGTAAAGCATTTAGCATTATTATTGTTATCGTGTGCAATCACATAGTACTTTCAATACAATCACAGTGCTATCAATGCAATCACCGAATACTATCGTACAATCACAGAGTGCTACCGATGCAATAACAATGCTATCATTGCACTCATACAGAGTTATCAATGCAATCCTTTAGTGCTTTCAATACAATCATAGTGCTATCAATGCAATCCCATTGATATCAAGGCAGTCACAGACTACTACCAATGTAATAACACAGTGCTATCAATGCAATCAGACAACCTATCAGCAACAGTACCAAATATATTGATTAGATTGGCCAGCTTTGCAAGCACTGGAACTCACATTGTGATCGGTAAAAACATTCAATTTTCAATTCTACCGCAAAACACCCAGAGCTTGCAATAACGAGCTGCAATGGAATTGCTTCGTACGGAAATTTGCATTATCGATCGATTGCATTACATGAATTTATCATACTATTGGGCATTCTGTCTAATTCCCCAGATCAACTTCGAGTCTGTCTGGTAATACATACAAGAGTGTCTGATAGCCTTAGACTCAAAGATTGTTATCATCTGTGAACTGGCATGCAATACAAGAAAATAGTCTATTGATAGAATCCTTCTGTGTATGGAATTTCTTCTAGGATTCATATTGCGAAAGGATCCATTGAACAAGCACACTCAGTCGTTTTTCCTTTTTTCAGGTGTCCATTTCACTAATCCACCCTGCTCACAACATGGTGCGTTACAAATATGCACAAAACACTTCAGGAGGATTATTGGATAAAATTATAGGCTTCGTTTATCCGATCAATTTAACTAAATCTCCTAGAAATATTCGTCCAGCATGATCAAAAATGGAATTATTTACAGTTCTTTATAAAAATTTCAGGCTCTTTTAAAAATGGAATTATCTACAGTGGACCTTTCATAAATTAATCCAGCAGAAAGCTTCACTTTACTAAAGATGCAGTTGACAAATTTCGTTAGTGATAAAGACATATTGTAGAAAAGCTAATTGATAAAGGAGCTAAGCAAGTGAAATATAGCAATAAAATCAGCATATATGATTTTTCCATTGCGGAATAAAAATATTCAGTACTCATATGTTCTTGCTAAATATGAAATTTTTTCGATTGATTTGGTTTTCATTCATTAGTTTCTTCATTCATTAGTTTCTTCATTCATTAGTTTCTTCTTCATTTGTTTCTCCCTGAAAACACTGTTCTACTATAATACTATTCCGTTTGCTAAATTCAGGAATAATCTTCGGTCGTTAATAACGCCAAATAGTTATAAATTCACTCCAGAACTACGGATTGTTTTATAACAATCTCTGTACTAGCTGCTGCAAAAGCCTAATGCTTTCCAATTCTAAAAATTTTGATTGTTAGATTATTATATGTAGTAACTATGAATTATATAGCGACCGCATTTTTGTCTAAACGTTAGATATTCCTACTAAAGTTTCTCTCTTTATCTTCAGAAACTCAGAAAAATCTCGTACATTTTGTAGAAAGCTCACAAAAACTCCCAAAAAAGCACAAAATAAGAGAAAATCACATAAAACAAAAGTCTTGTACACTTTTCTACAAGTGATATACTCCTTGCCCAGAAACGTATTTTTCAAATCTTATACTCATTGTATTCCAAAAACTAGAATTTTGTAACTGACCCCCTGAGCTTCAATTAACGAGAAAAGAATCGACTAAAACTCTTTTTGATCAAATGACAAAAAGCTCTGCTGATAATATATGCAAGAGTTTTAGAAGTCAGTTCGATTGATCGATGCAAATGTGTTTGAAAAGTCTTCAAGAAGTGACTTTGATGAGCCCATGCATACACGATTGAGCACAAATGCTAACTTGAAGCGAGTAATGCTAAGATCTGGTTGCATTTTAAGAGAACTAATTTGAGTTTTTGAATAGGTCTGTTCAGAATGATCAGTAATCAGTCCTTGCTGGTCTTTCTTTGGCTCACAGCCTTTTTTAATATGAAAGTGAAGAGCCTATTTGAAGCAAAATTTATTGCTGATTTTGCTTCCAGAAGGTTTAGCTGGAAATAAACGGTAGTGAACTTTTAAACTTAAGTTCTGCTCTCAATCTTGAATATTAATGTAAGACTGATTCGATTTCGAGCATTTTATAATGATATAGAAAACCAGAGAATTGGGTGCCTGATGCTATCTCTAAAGTATATCATATATAACCACAGAGAAGATAAAAACAAATGATATATTGGTTTGTTGAAATTTGCTAATGGTCAACATCAATAAGTTCTGCATATGGAATAAGGTAAAGGTGAGTCCCATTTACCATTCCATATTTTGGGGGAGTGCCCGTTAGATGGACACTTGTCCTGAGCTGTCGGCATAATTAGGTAGGGTAGCCAGTTCCTTTCCTCGCCGCCTTTAACTTCCCCAGTGTTGCAACCAGGTACCCAATTGCTGCTAGGTGGAGAGTAAGCGTGCATCCCAACTAGGGTCCGAGGGTTCGCCTCGAACCAACGATGTTCCGCTCAGCGGTCAAGCGCTCTAACCACTTGGCCATTCACACCTTTGGTTCCTTCTGTTGACTTATCCCTTATCCACTGTTGATGCATGTAGCAAAGTGTTTTGCACATCTTCGTAGCATACGTTCAATGTATGATCAAGTTAACATGAAGTATAGCTATGGGAATAATACAGGGAACGAAGGAATTACATTACAACTGCAAATATACATTAGAGTGAACACTCAGGACAGATATATTCATGAGTATGACTAGAGCTTGGTAATAAAGCATGCTTTGATATGACGTCAGTTAGTTCGCGCCTCTTTCTGGGTATAAGGCTGATCTCATACTTAATGCCCAAGTTGCAACTGTGATTGATAAATAATCTCATTAACATTGCGTTTTTCATGAATGTATAAATCTATGGATGAACAAGTGATGAAATGAATGAATGAATCAATAATAAGTAATAGATGACAGACTGATTCTCTCAATGCATGCTGAATGAATGAATGGGTTGATGAATGAATGAAAAAATTAATAAATTAATTAAAATATGACAATGGATGAAAGATGGTATCAATGAATGGATGAACTGGTAAGCGAATAAACTAATTAATTATCAGATGAAGGAAGGACTAAACGATGGACCAAAATGGTTACGAATGGATCGATGAGTGACAGAAAAGAGAGATAGAGTAATAGCAAAGGCTTGTTCAAACCTGGTAATACTTGCAGTCATTTCCCATTTTACCTGCCATTGATTGACATAAATGCATCACTGACAACCTTGATCAAAGCATGGAAGAAAGGTAATCGTCGCAAAGGATAAAGCGATGAACAAGCTCAAATTTTATTCTCTTATGAGTTACTTCATTGTCTGTAAAGTCGGAAAAACAGAAGATCTTCCACGGATCATACTTGAAGGCAAACGCAGGTGCGGTTGAAGTCATAGATGAATTTGTCTTGTGGATTAGAACAACAAAATAACAAAGCTTTTCAATTGAAAGAAATGCAATAAAGCTTCCAGCACAAATGATAAAAGCTAGCTTCTTTGAAAGTAACTGTTTATTATTAATTTTTTTAATGAATTTTTGCAACGTCAGTCCATTAATCTTCATTTTTTTATGTTTTCTGAGTAGATCTTTCGAATTTCCCTTTCTGACGACTGTTATCATACAAGTTCCCAATTGATGGGGAAATTAAGTCCCATCCGATTTTCAAACACTTTTAATCCTTACATTGTACATTCTTAAAGTTATCAATCTGAACAAAAGAATCATAAAAGGCTATCGTCCAAAGCAGCTGCAGAAAGTTTTGGCTGTTTGAAATAATTTTATCTATCACTTCTTCCCATCTGTTTAATAATTCATGCTTTCAGACAATTCTTGCTACACATTCCTTTATGCACGACATTTTTTGCATTCTTCTCTACTTTTAATCCAGTTTGGCTTATTCTTCCGGTGATTTCACGCCTACAGAGCTTAGACCTCGCCTAAAGTTGACATATAAACTGCAGCTTCAGATAGAACGAAGCATAATCGAGAGAGGAACCAAGCAGCTTACATTAGAATCACAGAACAAACAAATTGAATTGCTGGCAGTTTCCTTGCATAGCACTCAGCATTTCAAAAGAATTGAAAGGTATTTAATTCATTTTTGTTCTAAATTTTTGCAATTTGAGAGTTATTTTTGATTTTGGCGCGATTTTGAGTTCGATTCTTACGAATGGCTGCTGTTAATAGTTTGGAGTGAAGTTGCTTTGCTGGAAAATGGCGAGAAAGTGGGAAGCAAACCAAGTAATTTTACTCGTGCCTTGACGTGTTCTACAGCCTTTCAGAAAGCAATGCATAGACTATTCACGAATTTATAAATAGCATATTCTAACAAGACAAAAATCTTGCAAACCGTTATACTCGTAATCTTATTGCTAGAAAAGCTAGAGACTTAGAGCAGATTTTGCATGAAAGTACTACCAGCTTAAAATCTCATCAGCTGACTTTTAATCATAAGCAACTGGCAGTCCCTTGTTTGATCTTTAATATTTCTTTACGTTGGGACCATGCATGTGGAATCACTTCGAATTAGTAAATCCGAAAGTTTCTTAATCCAGTGAATGATCTTTCGCATTTAATATACGCATTATATTGACCCAAGACCTTTGCGTAAGATGAAAAGCGCTCTCTATGATTAGCATCTAGCATAAGTATGAGGCTGATTGATCTATGCACGGGTGGATATGGAAGTACTAACCTCTAATGTGTCAGTCGTATATAAATGCCGTACTGCAGGATGACAATTAATTGGCTTTACAACCAATAGCAATTGGTTTTACATAATTGGTGTGAAGATGGGAGTGCTTGTTGCAAGGATGATACTCTCAATCTGTAAATCACTTTGTCCATCGTTCACGAAAAAACTCGTTACCTTATCATATACTTGGTTCATCTCGTCAAAAAATACCTGAAGTGAAAAATTACTAGATGAAGTTCCGAACCAGAAACCATTAGAAAGTAGAAAAGAGTTGATTAAACAGTTGGGAGATCTATTTATAATGGTGTGTACAACATAGCATAGTAGTCAAAGTAATAGAATTGGTCATATCAACCACTTTTTAAAGCTACCAGAAAACTTTCACGGGCTTGTTCCTTTGATGGGTTAGAGAGAGAGTGGTTGCATATTTTCAACCGTTCGATGTTAACAGATTTTCGGGCAGATAAGTCAGCAATTTGCGACTCAAGACTTTTCGGCAAATTTCAGGTAATCAAAAGAGAACAAGTTAATTTGTCATGGAATGATTAGAAAGAAGTGAATGCCAAATCTGAAATAAAGGAAGCCGCATCAGAATTCAGTGCATCAGAAAATAAAATTACATGTGGTACTTATCTACGCACTTTAAAAGAATACATACGGTTTTTAATGTTATATGGTAGTCAGGAATAGTGTTACATTCACGTTCTTGGTACTGCTAGTTCAAATACTAAGAAGAGCAAGACATCAATAATCTATATATATAGATAAGAAATCGTGCTTTAAGATGCACCTTCAAGTCAATTTCCTTCAATGCTATCTTTTGATAGAGGGAATGACCATATTTGAATGGCTCTCAGGTGTGCAGCATAGTTTTGGCACTTACACCTCGCAAATTAGTAGCAAATATCACTCTGGGTAATCTTAAACCATACTTTTTAGGAAACTAACTCTTAAAATGCAATGAATGGAATTTGAGTTGATGAAATGAAGATGCTTTGTAGGAATCGATAGAATTTCTTTCTAGCTCTCATTCATTTAGAACTTGCCTATTTGTATTGTCTCCAAGCAACAACAAAACAAACTCATTTAATTTCAGCATGCTGCGCAGTTACTGGGCTGAGACTTAAAAATGAAGCCTACAATCTTAGAATCCCAGGTTACTTTTCAGCAAAATTTGGCGATAAGACTTGGCCAATGAAGATTTCAAAAGATGATTAAAATTTCTTCAAAGTAGGAAGCATAAAGAAACCATAACTTTTTTGCACGATAAGCACCGTCAACCGATTAAGAATTCTTTTAACATGACTATTTAGGCACATATTTCTCTGTTGCATCAATTATAAACTAAAACATAAACACAGTAGCTCACCTTAGGTCGGTATTTCTAGTGCAATGTGAAACTTGGTATAAAATCTATTTTATGATTCGTCTATCCATATATTCGAGGAGATTCTATATGTTGGACTGTACTATCGGTGATATATCGGTAATAATGTTTGTTTCACTTTATGCTCTTGAAAGCAGAACATTAGTTACTAGTTGTTCGACTATTTCAGTCAACTACTGAATATCATTTAAATGCAACGGTCAAAGGGATGCTACTTATTTACAATTCCCTCTATATCCAATCCATTGTCTTAGTAGAACATCCTTCGAGCCTTCATACGTAGTTGCGATATCATTCCACTGAATATTTCATTCTCTAATGAAAGGCGAAAGAAAGGGAAGAGCGAATGAACTTGATAAGTTTGCTGTATCACAGCTCAGCCAATACCAATTGCTGAATATAGAAATAATAAAAGTGCATTATTTCTCAACATGGTCCAGAAAATTTCTTACATCAGGTGGTAGCCTTTAACATTGCAACAATTTTAGCTTTAAATGATAAGGTATTTAACAAATTATTAAGCAAGGGAACTTTTTATGCTGTCGTTACCCTAATACACAGCTGAATCTTACTCGCTGGCCAAGCTGTTCGCAGGTGTCCTGTTGATTTGACCTCCAGAGCGTGGTTTTTTCTTGTTTCACATCAAATTTTCGCGATCTCGGGTTACCCTCAACTTGCATATGCTTATTAATAATATTGAGGCCAAGAAATAAGTTGCATATTCACTATACATGCTCAATTGTGTATGGGAGATTGATACGACCTCGCGCCCTCTTTCTTCCTCATTCTCTCGCTCGCTCTCTATCTTTATCAATTATTCAAGCTGCCTAGACCAATTATCTGCGGTCTTCATTTTACGATTGAAATCCGGCATTGGCTTGCATTCGCAGTTCAGCATTAAAATACACGGGTGTGCTTCTGGTTCTCTTGCATGGTGAGGTATTTTCTTGTTGTTTTCTCATTATCATTATACTTCATTGCATAGAAAATTTATGTCTCAAATGGCAGTTTACATTTGCATCAAAAACAGCAGAATTAAGTATTGTTCATTACTCTCATGTAGACGTCTAAGAGGACATGCACAGCATTCATAATGCTTGGTACTAATTTACAAATTCAAAATAATTTGCTCTGGTTCAAGTAGTCTCTCTGTTTCCTCTTTATCAATATGCAAAAGCAATGCTTTTTATTGCATAGCTCATCTTAATGTGATCATTTGAAAAAACTATATCCTCCTGTATTTATAATCAATGGTATTTCATACATTTTATGGTGTTGATAAAATATAATTATTTTAAAAGTTTTATCTCCTTTAATCCATTTCTATTATTACACGCAACTATTCATACTTTCATGTCCTGAAAAACAAAAAATATTTGAAAAACATCTAAATTCCAATTCAAAATCTTATAAGCTAGCTCTTCGAATTACTTAAAAGATTCAAAAACTGCAATATCCCTTTTTCTGCTCTCGTTCTCTATTCTTATATCTCCTCAACAGTTTTGACAGAGTTTGTCGTCTTTTTGGTGAGCACTTTCCCTGTAGGTAAAACTAATATGAAAATTACATTTGCACGCTATCGCTTAACATCTTTCATTTGATCTCCTTCACTTGCAAATCAAAGCATTTGATTTTTCCTTTAACTGCATCTCTTCAACTTCTTATGGAATCTTCGATCAGTATATACTAATATGGTGCGTAATGCAGGACTGTTGGCTATGTAAGAAGCCAACTTTAAGTAAATTAGTAGTAATAAAAATAATGAATTTATTTCCGATTGATGTTGACGACTTTTTTGTGATCGTTTACGTATGAATATTTTGCTATGCAATAATACACCAAAATGTGCATTTTTGAACACGTTTGGAGATTTCTCTAAAAGAATCTGTGTAGGTTGCATTATACACCCATCTTGAAGAATTCCCTTTGAAGCTTAGTTTTATGTAAATATTTGCTTCCACAAGTATGCCAACGAAACACGCATAATTTCACTGCCTTCTTTAAGGTGCATTTTGCTTATGCTTGTGAGATGGATTGATCCTCACCATAGCATCCGCAGGAATAATGAGCAACTCTAAGTCCTCAGTTTTCAGTATGGCTTAAGGCTACCTCATCTAGGAAAATCAACTCGTATAATATTTTACACAGATTGTAATGAGAATGTTGCATGTCTGGCAGGCATTCATTATTCTGAACACTTTGTATGCATTAATTTGATGATAGTGAATAGAAAACAGTATCACTTTGATAAATGTCAAATAGCGAGCAAAAATAAACGTACTATCAAATACCAGAGACACAGTTTGATTCAATCTGTTTGGCGCATTCATCCGCTTCGCTTTTTTAAAGCTTTGCAACCGATTTAGCTATTTTTTATGTTTAATTACTTATAAAGAACAATGGGTAGAATGGTACTGCCAAAACAAACTTTATAAGTATCCACCCCATGGTTTATGAACACATAGCTAAACTCTGGTCTTCAGTTAATTTTCTTTTAAGTTTGCCTTTTAACAGCATGCTATCAATTGACCTATGTGGGATTTACTGAGCGAGACACTCGGTTAGCATATGTTCTTTTCAAGTATCGTTCCGACATGGCAAAAGATAAATAAATCAGTGCTACGGTTTCTTTTAAATCAAGAAAATTGGCAAAAACTTCATCGGGAAACCTTAGGCCATGGTATTGAATCTACGCGCTCATACAAATTTCTTGGCTGCCTCTTATTGGATTGTACTCCAACTGTACTACTTCAAATGACATCTGTTCTTTCTCATGCGGAATTCTGCTATCTTCCTGAGTGAATGGTATCTTCGTATATCTTCTTCAAACCCCTGTGACTTACAACTCTCTATGGAAATGCACTAGATTTCTTGTTGTTGTTTGACGGTAGCAAATGATGCGATCTCTGGTCGATTGTGATTTTGCAGCAAGCAATTTTACCATTAATGCTATCCTCCAACATTTAATTTAAAGCTCTTCGCATTTTAAGCCCGGTCTTTAACAAATTTAACATATATTTTGCTTTCAGAAATTTTACAAAATACTCATTCCATTTGAATTAGTTGTCTTGGTTGATTATGTTGAATAACCTTGCTCATCTGAGACATATTTTGGTGGTTGGTATCTACAGACTCCTTATCATATATAAGCCTCTTTGTCATATACCTCCCTCTTTATCATATAGAAGCCTCTTTATCATATTCAAGTGACCTCATCGCATGCAAGCTCCCTTATTGTATGCAAAACATTTTATAGAACAACTTTGCGTTTATCCAGACTGACAGAAGCTATCGACTATTAATAGTATCTTTGGGAAATTCCGAAGTCCTTTAGGATTCTTAAATCTTCTACAGGATTTTGAAAATAAAGCTTTTGATTTTTTCTGACATGCGATGCTTTTGCAGGTAATCGAATTCGCCGTTGGTGAAAATGCTGAGAATTGGGTCAGTTTTGCTTTTCATGTTATTAGTAATTGGAGTCTTTTGCGAGTCAAAAGAGAAAAAAGAAAGTGTGAAGAAGACTGAAAGTGGAAAGTCACTTAATGATGAAAAGCGCTCTTTAACTCAGTGGCTACGTGGACGCTTTGGCAAAAGAGAGGATGAACAATGGTTAAGAGGTCGCTTTGGAAAGGAAGTTGAACAATGGTTGCGAGGTAGGTTCGGAAAGGAGACGGAGGGAGAAGATGAAATGGAAGACGCTTTTGAGCAGTGGCTTAGAGGAAGATTTGGGAAAGAGGTTGATGAGCAATGGCTCCGAGGGAGATTTGGAAGAGAAGCACTGCAATGGCTAAGAGGTCGATTTGGTCGGGAACTAGCTGAACAGTGGCTTCGCGGTCGATTTGGAAAAGAGGCAGAGGAGCAATGGCTACGAGGCCGTTTCGGGAAGGAATCTGACCTTGCAGAACAATGGTTAAGAGGGCGGTTTGGAAAAGAAGCCGAAGAGCAATGGCTGCGAGGTCGTTTTGGAAAAGAGGCTGAATTAGCCGATCAATGGCTGCGAGGTCGTTTTGGAAAAGAGGCTGAAGAGCAATGGCTACGTGGAAGATTCGGAAAGGAAGCTGCCGAACAATGGCTTCGAGGAAGATTTGGAAGAGAGGCATTTGAGCAGTGGTTGCGAGGCAGATTTGGCAAAGAAGTTGAAGATCAATGGCTGCGAGGTCGTTTTGGTAAGGAAGCTGATTCCCAATGGTTGAGGGGAAGATTTGGAAAAGAGGCTGATGAGCAATGGTTACGAGGACGATTTGGGAAAGAAGCTGATGAGCAATGGTTGAGAGGACGTTTTGGAAAAGAGGCTGATGAGCAATGGTTAAGAGGACGTTTTGGAAAAGAGGCTGATGAACAATGGTTGAGAGGAAGATTTGGAAAAGAGGCTGATGAGCAATGGTTGAGAGGAAGATTTGGAAAAGAGGCTGATGAGCAATGGTTAAGAGGACGCTTTGGAAAAGAAGCTGATGAGCAATGGTTGAGAGGAAGATTTGGAAAAGAAGCTGATGAGCAATGGCTAAGAGGACGTTTTGGAAGAGAAGCTGATGAGCAATGGTTGAGAGGACGCTTTGGAAAGGAGGCTGATAAGCAGTGGCTGAGAGGTCGCTTTGGTCGTGAGATGGAGCAGTGGCTTAGAGGAAGATTTGGTAGAGAGGCAGGAATTTCGAGAAAGACAAGGGAGTTGGAACAGTGGTTGAGAGGGCGCTTTGGAAGAGAATCTGCTGATCAATGGCTCCGTGGACGTTTTGGAAGAGAAATCAAGGAAAAATTAGAAAAGGAAGAAAAGCCTGAGAAGAAAAGAGATGAAAAATATGGCAAAGAATTAAAAAATGGTAGCAAGAGTAGCTGAACTGGTAAGCGTCTTAAAGTTTTCTCAATTAGAACCTGGAAAAGTGCTTCCATGGAGATATAAAAATTTCACTGAAATTATTGTGAATACATTATTATGCTATTTGATGATTGATATTGGCATAAAAATCTTTATTACGATTGGCAAAAATATATTAATTTGATGAAATTACCAATTAGCATATAGGATCAGATAATTAGTTACAGTAATATCATTGCGCACAATTCAAGCTCCAGTGTGATTTCGACAACTTTAATGAGTGAATTTCAGAGGCTTGCAAAGATGATACGCATGCGCAATGAGCCGAGATGATGGATTAATGTGTTTGCTTGTTTATTTCTGCAGAGTCCCTCCTGACCAGTGCTGTTTATTTTTCGCTTGGTAGGGACAGGTATCGCTTATTTCCTAAACTATCAAGTAATCGGACAAGGATTAATCGAGTTGCTGAAGATAAAAGTGGTTCCGAAAGGAACATGGGCAGGTTCAGAATGCATGGCATTCATTGCCAGTGCATACCTTACATATATTTCAGTTATTCATAGATGGTTGTCCATTCAGCGTAGCTGATTTCCAGGGGGGGACGTCTATTTACAAAGCAAAAAAGCTAAGTACAGTCCGCCTCTGATCATGCCCTAAAATGCAACGTCTCTCGAAAACTTTGTCTTATTTTTTAGACTTCGACAGCAATAGAGCCAAGAACTTGAGAAAAATTTGACTTTACGAAATACATTGTTTTGCTGTTGTTGATCATTAAACTTAACGAGTTGTAAATTATGTTCATAAGAAGCAGTTATGCTGACAAGTGATGTAGAGCACAAGTGGTAATTTTGTTTTCATTATCAGCAAGCAACTCATCATTATTGCTTAGAATTAGTTATTGTTTGTTTTGAATCATTAGGGGTCTTATTAGAAGAAAGTACATAAAAAACAGAGTATTTATTTCCAGAGTATACAGGACATATTAACAACTTTGACTATTTGTCAATGCAAAAAATTCTTAAACAAGAATTATAAAATTGAAAACAAATTGACAAATGGGCGCGAGAACTTTTATTGCAAAAGAAAATTGTGTTTGAAGTGAAAGTTACTGACTAACATAGATCATCCTGAGGGCAAAATTGATATGATATTCTTCTGATAAGGAGAATTGCAGGTATGGTAAAGCAATGTACACACAAACAACGATGAATGATAAATCCTATAAATCCATTTTGAAATTTTCTTTTTCCAAGCAACTATCTTTAAGAAACATATAAGATATTGCAGAAAGGCTTCTTGATGTGAAATATAAAACAGAATATGAAAGCTTATGACAAATAAAAATCTTGTGAACAAGGTCAAGGGTTTCTAACTCTAACTATTTCATGGAGCATCATATTAGATACATTTTCATAATTTCATTTGTTGAAATCCTTATGAAACTCAAACAATAGTACAAGGATAGATGGCATAACCATATTAAATTTAGCACAATTATGTTGAAAAAAATAGATAGCAATATCATCTGGATGATAGTTGCGGCGATTATTTCGTTGCAGCTGCTATGTATGCTATAATTATGCATTCTTTTGATAATTCTGAGTTGGAATATGAACAAATGTAAGACATAGAACACAAGGTATTCATTACTCAGTCTTGAACCTTCATTAACAAGTGCTGGCCTTTGTTGCAATTAACTACAATAGACAGCAAATCTACTTTGCGAAGCAATAAAAATGAACACGAAAGGATTGCAGGGACATTACAGATATATAGATTAGGAAGCAGTTGATACAAAACTAATTTCCACGTTAACTCTTAGAATTGTATTAGATTTAATTTTCATGGCAGTCAATTCCTTTAAGACAGTCCACTCATCGCCTTTAAACAGCCGTTTTGGCATACGATCGATAAAACTAATCTATGTAGGAATTTATAAACGCTAATGTATATGATATAAACATAAAATTAAATTGATACGAATAACATAAAAAAACAAAACTGTGTAATTCACAAAGATTATGAGGGTCCAAGCAATAGAGCTCATTGCAAAACACAAGATAACAAGTATATAAAGATCAATACAAGGCAAACTCCACAAGCAATAGATCTACTTACAAAACACAAAATACCATAACAAGAGTTAATTCCAACAACTCAATATATGATATTTTGCTGAGAAATGACCAACTTTGAAATTGATTGATTTTGATTGCAGATTGAAAAGTGATGAAAATGAGCGATCTTTGGCCAAAAAGTAAGGCTATAGCCTTGGTATTTTGCTGAAATATGACCAACTTTGAAATTGATTGATTTTGATTGCAGATTGAAAAGTGATGAAAATGAGCGATTTTTGGCCAGAAAGTAAGGCTATAGCCTTGGTATTTTGCTGAAAAATGACCACATTTGATATTGACTGATGTTGATTGCAGATTGACAAGTGATGAAAATGAGCGATTTCTGGCCAAAAAGTACGGCTATAGCATTGGTATTTTGCTGAAAAATGACCAAATTTGATATCGATTGATGTTGATTGCAGATTGAAAAGTGATGAAAATGAGCGGTTTTTGGCCAAAAAGTAAGGCTATAGCCTTGGAATTTTGCTGAAAAATGACCAAATTTGAAATTGATTGATTTTGATTGCAGATTGAAAAGTGATGAAAATGAGCGATTTTTGGCAAACAAGTAAGGCTATAGCCTTGGTATTTTGCTGAAAAATGACCAAATTTGAAATTGATTGATTTTGATTGCAGATTGAAAAGTGATGAAAACGAGCGGTTTTTGGCCAAACAGTAAGGCTATAGCCTTGGTATTTTGCTGAAAAATGACCAAATTTGAAATTGATTGATTTTGATTGCAGATTGAAAAGTGATGAAAATGAGCGATTTTTGGCCAAAAAGTAAGGCTATAGCCTTGGTATTTTGCTGAGAAATGACCAAATTTGATATTGACTGATGTTGATTGCAGATTGAAAAGTGATGAAAATGAGCGATGTTTGGCCAAAAAGTAAGGCTATAGCCTTGGTATTTTGCTGAAAAATGACCAAATTTGAAATTGATTGATTTTGATTGCAGATTGAAAAGTGATGAAAATGAGCGATGTTTGGCCAAAAAGTAAGGCTATAGCCTTGGTAGTTTGCTGAAAAATGACCAAATTTGAAATTGATTGATTTTGATTGCAGATTGAAAAGTGATGAAAATCAGCGATGTTTGGCCAAAAAGTAAGGCTATAGCCTTGGTATTTTGCTGAAAAATGACCAAATTTGAAATTGATTGATTTTGATTGCAGATTGAAAAGTGATGAAAATGAGCGATTTTTGGCCAAAAAGTAAGGCTATAGCATTGGTATGTTGCTGAAACATGACGAAATTTGACATTGATTGATTTTGATTGCAGATTGAAAAGTGATGAAAATGAGCGATTTTTGGCCAGAAAGTAAGGCTATAGCCTTGGTATGTTGCTGAAAAATGACCAAATTTGAAATTGATTGATTTTGATTGCAGATTGAAAAGTGATGAAAATGAGCGATGTTTGGCCAAAAAGTAAGGCTATAGCCTTGGTATATTGCTGAAAAATGACCAAATTTGAAATTTATTGATTTTGATTGCAGATTGAAAAGTGATGAAAATGAGCGATGGTTGGCCAAAAAGTAAGGCTATAGCCTTGGTATTTTGCTGAAAAATGACCAAATTTGAAATTGAGTGATTTTTATTGCAGATTGAAAAGTGATGACAATGAGCGATTTTTGGCCAAAAAGTAAGGCTATAGCCTTGGAATGTTGCTGAAAAATGACCAAATTTGAAATTGATTGATTTTGATTGCAGATTGAAAAGTGATGAAAATGAGCGATTTTTGGCCAAAAAGTAAGGCTATAGCCTTGGAATTTTGCTGAAAAATGACCAAATTTGAAATTGATTGATTTTGATTGCAGATTGAAAAGTGATGAAAATGAGCGATTTTTGGCAAAAAAGTAAGGCTATAGCCTTGGTATTTTGCTGAAACATGACCAAATGTGAAATTGATTGATTTTGATTGCAGATTGAAAAGTGATGAAAACGAGCGGTGTTTGGCCAAAAAGTAGGGCTATAGCCTTGGTATTTTGCTGAAAAATGACCAAATTTGAAATTGATTGATTTTGATTGCAGATTGAGAAGTGATGAAAATGAGCGATGTTTGGCCAAAAAGTCAGGCTATAACATTGGTATATTACTGAAATATGACCAAATTTGAAATAGTTTGATTTGGATTGCAGATTGAAAAGTTATGAACATGAGCGATGTTTGGCCAAAAAGTAAGGCTATAGCCTTGGTATGTTGCTGAAAAATGACCAAATTTGACATTGATTGATTGTGATTGCAGATTGAAACGTGATGAAAATGAGCGATGTTTGGCCAAAACGTAAGGCTATAGCATTGGTATTTTGCAGAGAAATGACCAAATTTGAAATTGATTGATTTTGATTGCAGATTGAAAAGTGATGAAAATGAGCGATTTGTCGCCAAAAAGTAAGGCTATAGCCTTGGTATTTTGCTGAAAAATGACCAAATTTGAAAATGATTGATTTTGATTGCAGATTGAAAAGTGATGAAAATGAGTGAGTTTTGGCCAAAAAGTAAGGCTATAGCCTTGGTATTTTGCTGAAAAATGACCAAATTTGAAAATGATTGATTTTGATTGCAGATTGAAAAGTGATGAAAATGAGCGATTTGTGGGCGAAAAGTAAGGCTATAGCCTTGGTATATTGGTGAAAAATGACCAAATTTGAAATTGATTGATTTTGATTGCAGATTGAAAAGTGATGAAAATGAGCGATTGTTGGCCAAAAAGTAAGGCTATAGCCTTGGAAGTTTGCTGAAAAATGACCAAATTTGAAATTGATTGATTTTGATTGCAGATCGAAACGTGATGAAAATGAGCGATGTTTGGCCAAAACGTAAGGCTATAGCATTGGTATTTTGCTGAAAAATGACCAAATTTGAAATTGATTGATTTTGATTGCAGATTGAAAAGTGATGAAAATGAGCGATTTGTGGGCGAAAAATAAGGCTATAGCCTTGGTATATTTGTGAAAAATGACCAACTTTGAAATTGATTGATTTTGATTGCAGATTGAAAAGTGATGAAAATGAGCGATTGTTGGCCAAAAAGTAAGGCTATAGCCTTGGTATTTTGCTGAAAAATGACCAAATTTGAAATTGATTGATTTTGATTGCAGATTGAAAAGTGATGAAAATGAGCGATGTTTGGCCAAAAAGTAAGGCTATAGCCTGGGTAGTTTGCTGAAAAATGACCAAATTTGAAATTGATTGATTTTGATTGCAGATTGAAAAGTGATGAAAATGAGCGGTTTTTGGCCAAAAAGTAAGGCTATAGCCTTGGTATATTGCTGAAAAATGACCAAACTTGAAAATGATTGATGTTGATTGCAGATTGAAAAGTGATGAAAATGAGCGATTTGTGGGCGAAAAGTAAGGCTATAGCCTTGGTATGTTGCTGAAAAATGACCAAATGTGAAATTGATTGATTTTGATTGCAGATTGAAAAGTGATGAAAATGAGTGAGTTTTGGCCAAAAAGTAAGGCTATAGCCTTGGTATTTTGCTGAAAAATGACCAAATTTGAAAATGATTGATTTTGATTGCAGATTGAAAAGTGATGAAAATGAGCGATTTGTGGGCGAAAAGTAAGGCTATAGCCTTGGTATATTGGTGAAAAATGACCAAATTTGAAATTGATTGATTTTGATTGCAGATTGAAAAGTGATGAAAATGAGCGATTGTTGGCCAAAAAGTAAGGCTATAGCCTTGGAAGTTTGCTGAAAAATGACCAAATTTGAAATTGATTGATTTTGATTGCAGATCGAAACGTGATGAAAATGAGCGATGATTGGCCAAAACGTAAGGCTATAGCATTGGTATTTTGCTGAGAAATGACCAAATTTGAAATTGATTGATTTTGATTGCAGATTGAAAAGTGATGAAAATGAGCGATTTGTGGGCGAAAAGTAAGGCTATAGCCTTGGTATATTGGTGAAAAATGACCAACTTTGAAATTGATTGATTTTGATTGCAGATTGAAAAGTGATGAAAATGAGCGATTGTTGGCCAAAAAGTAAGGCTATAGCCTTGGTATTTTGCTGAAAAATGACCAAATTTGAAATTGATTGATTTTGATTGCAGATTGAAAAGTGATGAAAATGAGCGATGTTTGGCCAAAAAGTAAGGCTATAGCCTGGGTAGTTTGCTGAAAAATGACCAAATTTGAAATTGATTGATTTTGATTGCAGATTGAAAAGTGATGAAAATGAGCGGTTTTTGGCCAAAAAGTAAGGCTATAGCCTTGGTATATTGCTGAAAAATGACCAAACTTGAAAATGATTGATGTTGATTGCAGATTGAAAAGTGATGAAAATGAGCGATTTGTGGGCGAAAAGTAAGGCTATAGCCTTGGTATGTTGCTGAAAAATGACCAAATGTGAAATTGATTGATTTTGATTGCAGATTGAAAAGTGATGAAAATGAGTGAGTTTTGGCCAAAAAGTAAGGCTATAGCCTTGGTATTTTGCTGAAATATGACCAAATTTGAAATTGATTGATTTTGATTGCAGATTGAAAAGTGATGAAAATGAGCGATTTTTGGCCAGAAAGTAAGGCTATAGCCTTGGTATTTTGCTGAAAAATGACCACATTTGATATTGACTGATGTTGATTGCAGATTGACAAGTGATGAAAATGAGCGATTTCTGGCCAAAAAGTACGGCTATAGCATTGGTATTTTGCTGAAAAATGACCAAATTTGATATCGATTGATGTTGATTGCAGATTGAAAAGTGATGAAAATGAGCGGTTTTTGGCCAAAAAGTAAGGCTATAGCCTTGGAATTTTGCTGAAAAATGACCAAATTTGAAATTGATTGATTTTGATTGCAGATTGAAAAGTGATGAAAATGAGCGATTTTTGGCAAACAAGTAAGGCTATAGCCTTGGTATTTTGCTGAAAAATGACCAAATTTGAAATTGATTGATTTTGATTGCAGATTGAAAAGTGATGAAAACGAGCGGTTTTTGGCCAAACAGTAAGGCTATAGCCTTGGTATTTTGCTGAAAAATGACCAAATTTGAAATTGATTGATTTTGATTGCAGATTGAAAAGTGATGAAAATGAGCGATTTTTGGCCAAAAAGTAAGGCTATAGCCTTGGTATTTTGCTGAGAAATGACCAAATTTGATATTGACTGATGTTGATTGCAGATTGAAAAGTGATGAAAATGAGCGATGTTTGGCCAAAAAGTAAGGCTATAGCCTTGGTATTTTGCTGAAAAATGACCAAATTTGAAATTGATTGATTTTGATTGCAGATTGAAAAGTGATGAAAATGAGCGATGTTTGGCCAAAAAGTAAGGCTATAGCCTTGGTAGTTTGCTGAAAAATGACCAAATTTGAAATTGATTGATTTTGATTGCAGATTGAAAAGTGATGAAAATCAGCGATGTTTGGCCAAAAAGTAAGGCTATAGCCTTGGTATTTTGCTGAAAAATGACCAAATTTGAAATTGATTGATTTTGATTGCAGATTGAAAAGTGATGAAAATGAGCGATTTTTGGCCAAAAAGTAAGGCTATAGCATTGGTATGTTGCTGAAACATGACGAAATTTGACATTGATTGATTTTGATTGCAGATTGAAAAGTGATGAAAATGAGCGATTTTTGGCCAGAAAGTAAGGCTATAGCCTTGGTATGTTGCTGAAAAATGACCAAATTTGAAATTGATTGATTTTGATTGCAGATTGAAAAGTGATGAAAATGAGCGATGTTTGGCCAAAAAGTAAGGCTATAGCCTTGGTATATTGCTGAAAAATGACCAAATTTGAAATTTATTGATTTTGATTGCAGATTGAAAAGTGATGAAAATGAGCGATGGTTGGCCAAAAAGTAAGGCTATAGCCTTGGTATTTTGCTGAAAAATGACCAAATTTGAAATTGAGTGATTTTTATTGCAGATTGAAAAGTGATGACAATGAGCGATTTTTGGCCAAAAAGTAAGGCTATAGCCTTGGAATGTTGCTGAAAAATGACCAAATTTGAAATTGATTGATTTTGATTGCAGATTGAAAAGTGATGAAAATGAGCGATTTTTGGCCAAAAAGTAAGGCTATAGCCTTGGAATTTTGCTGAAAAATGACCAAATTTGAAATTGATTGATTTTGATTGCAGATTGAAAAGTGATGAAAATGAGCGATTTTTGGCAAAAAAGTAAGGCTATAGCCTTGGTATTTTGCTGAAACATGACCAAATGTGAAATTGATTGATTTTGATTGCAGATTGAAAAGTGATGAAAACGAGCGGTGTTTGGCCAAAAAGTAAGGCTATAGCCTTGGTATTTTGCTGAAAAATGACCAAATTTGAAATTGATTGATTTTGATTGCAGATTGAGAAGTGATGAAAATGAGCGATGTTTGGCCAAAAAGTCAGGCTATAACATTGGTATATTACTGAAATATGACCAAATTTGAAATAGTTTGATTTGGATTGCAGATTGAAAAGTTATGAACATGAGCGATGTTTGGCCAAAAAGTAAGGCTATAGCCTTGGTATGTTGCTGAAAAATGACCAAATTTGACATTGATTGATTGTGATTGCAGATTGAAACGTGATGAAAATGAGCGATGTTTGGCCAAAACGTAAGGCTATAGCATTGGTATTTTGCAGAGAAATGACCAAATTTGAAATTGATTGATTTTGATTGCAGATTGAAAAGTGATGAAAATGAGCGATTTGTCGCCAAAAAGTAAGGCTATAGCCTTGGTATTTTGCTGAAAAATGACCAAATTTGAAAATGATTGATTTTGATTGCAGATTGAAAAGTGATGAAAATGAGTGAGTTTTGGCCAAAAAGTAAGGCTATAGCCTTGGTATTTTGCTGAAAAATGACCAAATTTGAAAATGATTGATTTTGATTGCAGATTGAAAAGTGATGAAAATGAGCGATTTGTGGGCGAAAAGTAAGGCTATAGCCTTGGTATATTGGTGAAAAATGACCAAATTTGAAATTGATTGATTTTGATTGCAGATTGAAAAGTGATGAAAATGAGCGATTGTTGGCCAAAAAGTAAGGCTATAGCCTTGGAAGTTTGCTGAAAAATGACCAAATTTGAAATTGATTGATTTTGATTGCAGATCGAAACGTGATGAAAATGAGCGATGTTTGGCCAAAACGTAAGGCTATAGCATTGGTATTTTGCTGAAAAATGATCAAATTTGAAATTGATTGATTTTGATTGCAGATTGAAAAGTGATGAAAATGAGCGATTTGTGGGCGAAAAATAAGGCTATAGCCTTGGTATATTTGTGAAAAATGACCAACTTTGAAATTGATTGATTTTGATTGCAGATTGAAAAGTGATGAAAATGAGCGATTGTTGGCCAAAAAGTAAGGCTATAGCCTTGGTATTTTGCTGAAAAATGACCAAATTTGAAATTGATTGATTTTGATTGCAGATTGAAAAGTGATGAAAATGAGCGATGTTTGGCCAAAAAGTAAGGCTATAGCCTGGGTAGTTTGCTGAAAAATGACCAAATTTGAAATTGATTGATTTTGATTGCAGATTGAAAAGTGATGAAAATGAGCGGTTTTTGGCCAAAAAGTAAGGCTATAGCCTTGGTATATTGCTGAAAAATGACCAAACTTGAAAATGATTGATGTTGATTGCAGATTGAAAAGTGATGAAAATGAGCGATTTGTGGGCGAAAAGTAAGGCTATAGCCTTGGTATGTTGCTGAAAAATGACCAAATGTGAAATTGATTGATTTTGATTGCAGATTGAAAAGTGATGAAAATGAGTGAGTTTTGGCCAAAAAGTAAGGCTATAGCCTTGGTATTTTGCTGAAAAATGACCAAATTTGAAAATGATTGATTTTGATTGCAGATTGAAAAGTGATGAAAATGAGCGATTTGTGGGCGAAAAGTAAGGCTATAGCCTTGGTATATTGGTGAAAAATGACCAAATTTGAAATTGATTGATTTTGATTGCAGATTGAAAAGTGATGAAAATGAGCGATTGTTGGCCAAAAAGTAAGGCTATAGCCTTGGAAGTTTGCTGAAAAATGACCAAATTTGAAATTGATTGATTTTGATTGCAGATCGAAACGTGATGAAAATGAGCGATGATTGGCCAAAACGTAAGGCTATGGCATTGGTATTTTGCTGAGAAATGACCAAATGTGAAATTGATTGATTTTGATTGCAGATTGAAAAGTGATGAAAATGAGTGAGTTTTGGCCAAAAAGTAAGGCTATAGCCTTGGTATTTTGCTGACAAATGACCAAATTTGAAATTGATTGATTTTAATTGCAGATTGAAAAGTGATGAAAATGAGCGATTTTTCGCCAAAAAGTAAGGCTATAGCCTTGGTATTTTGCTGAAAAATGACCAAATTTGAAATTGATTGATTTTGATTGCAGATTGAAAAGTGATGAAAATGAGCGATTTGTGGGCGAAAAGTAAGGCTATAGCCTTGGCATATTGGTGAAACATGACCAAATTTGAAATTGATTGATTTTGATTGCAGATTGAAAAGTGATGAAAATGAGCTATTTTTGGCCAAAAAGTAAGGCTATAGCCTTGGTATTTTGCTGAAAAATGACCAAATTTGAAATTGATTGATTTTGATTGCAGATTGAAAAGTGATGAAAATGAGCGATTTTTGGCCAAAAAGTAAGGCTATAGCCTTGGTATTTTGCTGAAAAATGACCAAATGTGACATTGATTGATTTTGATTGCAGATTGAAAAGTGATGAAAATGAGCGATTTTTCGCCAAAAAGTAGGGCTATAGCCTTGGTATTTTGCTGAAAAATGACCAAATTTGAAAATGATTGATTTTGATTGCAGATTGAAAAGTGATGAAAATGAGCGAGTTTTGGCCAAAAAGTAAGGCTATAGCCTTGGTATATTGCTGAAAAATGACCAAATTTGAAATTGATTGATTTTGATTGCAGATTGAAAAGTGATGAAAATGAGCGATTTTTGGCCAAAAAGTAAGGCTATAGCCTTGGTATTTTGCTGAAAAATGACCAAATTTGAAATTGATTGATTTTGATTGCAGATTGAAAAATGATGAAAATGAGCTATTTTTGGCCAAAAAGTAAGGCTATAGCCTTGGTATTTTGCTGAAAAATGACCAAATTTGAAATTGATTGATTTTGATTGCAGATTGAAAAGTGATGAAAATGAGCGATTGTTGGCCAAAAAGTAAGGCTATAGCCTTGGAAGTTTGCTGAAAAATGACCAAATTTGAAATTGATTGATTTTGATTGCAGATCGAAACGTGATGAAAATGAGCGATGTTTGGCCAAAACGTAAGGCTATAGCATTGGTATTTTGCTGAGAAATGACCAAATTTGAAATTGATTGATTTTGATTGCAGATTGAAAAGTGATGAAAATGAGCGATTTGTGGGCGAAAAGTAAGGCTATAGCCTTGGTATATTGGTGAAAAATGACCAACTTTGAAATTGATTGATTTTGATTGCAGATTGAAAAGTGATGAAAATGAGCGATTGTTGGCCAAAAAGTAAGGCTATAGCCTTGGTATTTTGCTGAAAAATGACCAAATTTGAAATTGATTGATTTTGATTGCAGATTGAAAAGTGATGAAAATGAGCGATGTTTGGCCAAAAAGTAAGGCTATAGCCTGGGTAGTTTGCTGAAAAATGACCAAATTTGAAATTGATTGATTTTGATTGCAGATTGAAAAGTGATGAAAATGAGCGGTTTTTGGCCAAAAAGTAAGGCTATAGCCTTGGTATATTGCTGAAAAATGACCAAACTTGAAAATGATTGATGTTGATTGCAGATTGAAAAGTGATGAAAATGAGCGATTTGTGGGCGAAAAGTAAGGCTATAGCCTTGGTATGTTGCTGAAAAATGACCAAATGTGAAATTGATTGATTTTGATTGCAGATTGAAAAGTGATGAAAATGAGTGAGTTTTGGCCAAAAAGTAAGGCTATAGCCTTGGTATTTTGCTGAAATATGACCAAATTTGAAATTGATTGATTTTGATTGCAGATTGAAAAGTGATGAAAATGAGTGAGTTTTGGCCAAAAAGTAAGGCTATAGCCTTGGTATATTGGTGAAAAATGACCAAATGTGAAATTGATTGATTTTGATTGCAGATTGAAAAGTGATGAAAATGAGTGAGTTTTGGCCAAAAAGTAAGGCTATAGCCTTGGTATTTTGCTGACAAATGACCAAATTTGAAATTGATTGATTTTAATTGCAGATTGAAAAGTGATGAAAATGAGCGATTTTTCGCCAAAAAGTAAGGCTATAGCCTTGGTATTTTGCTGAAAAATGACCAAATTTGAAAATGATTGATTTTGATTGCAGATTGAAAAGTGATGAAAATGAGCGATTTGTGAGCGAAAAGTAAGGCTATAGCCTTGGCATATTGGTGAAACATGACCAAATTTGAAATTGATTGATTTTGATTGCAGATTGAAAAGTGATGAAAATGAACGATTGTTGGCCAAAAAGTAAGGCTATAGCCTTGGTATTTTGCTGAAAAATGACCAAATTTGAAATTGATTGATTTTGATTGCAGATTGAAAAGTGATGAAAATGAGCGATTTTTGGCCAAAAAGTAAGGCTATAGCCTTGGTATTTTGCTGAAAAATGACCAAATGTGACATTGATTGATTTTGATTGCAGATTGAAAAGTGATGAAAATGAGCGATTTTTCGCCAAAAAGTAGGGCTATAGCCTTGGTATTTTGCTGAAAAATGACCAAATTTGAAAATGATTGATTTTGATTGCAGATTGAAAAGTGATGAAAATGAGCGATGTTTGGCCAAAAAGTAAGGCTATAGCCTTGGTAGTTTGCTGACAAATGACCAAATTTGAAATTGATTGATTTTGATTGCAGATTGAAAAGTGATGAAAATGAGCGGTTTGTAGGCGAAAAGTAAGGCTATAGCCTTGGTATATTGCTGAAAAATGACCAAATGTGAAATTGATTGATTTTGATTGCAGATTGAAAAGTGATGAAAATGAGTGAGTTTTGGCCAAAAAGTAAGGCTATAGCCTTGGTATTTTGCTGAAATATGACCAAATTTGAAATTGATTGATTTTGATTGCAGATTGAAAAGTGATGAAAATGAGTGAGTTTTGGCCAAAAAGTAAGGCTATAGCCTTGGTATATTGCTGAAAAATGACCAAATGTGAAATTGATTGATTTTGATTGCAGATTGAAAAGTGATGAAAATGAGTGAGTTTTGGCCAAAAAGTAAGGCTATAGCCTTGGTATTTTGCTGAAAAATGACCAAATTTGAAATTGATTGATTTTGATTGCAGATTGAAAAGTGATGAAAATGAGCGATTTGTGGGCGAAAAGTAAGGCTACAGCCTTGATATATTGGTGAAAAATGACCAAATTTGAAATTGATTGATTTTGATTGCAGATTGAAAAGTGATGAAAATGAGCGATTGTTGGCCAAAAAGTAAGGCTATAGCCTTGGTATATTGCTGAAAAATGACCAAATTTGAAATTGATTGATTTTGATTGCAGATTGAAAAGTGATGAAAATGAGCGATGTTTCGCCAAAAAGTAAGGCTATAGCCTTGGTATTTTGCTGAAAAATGACCAAATTTGAAAATGATTGATTTTGATTGCAGATTGAAAAGTGATGAAAATGAGCGATGTGTGGGCGAAAAGTAAGGCTATAGCCTTGGCATATTGGTGAAAAATGACCAAATTTGAAATTGATTGATTTTGATTGCAGATTGAAAAGTGATGAAAATGAGCGAGTTTTGGCCAAAAAGTAAGGCTATAGCCTTGGTATTTTGCTGAAAAATGACCAAATTTGAAATTGATTGAGTTTGATTGCAGATTGAAAAGTGATGAAAATGAGCGATTTTTGGCCAAAAAGTAAGGCTATAGCCTTGGTATGTTGCTGACAAATGACCAAATATGAAAATGATTGATTTTGATTGCAGATTGAAAAGTGATGAAAATGAGCGATGTTTGGCCAAACAGTAAGGCTATAGCCTTGGTAGTTTGCTGAAAAATGATCAAATTTGAAATTGAGTGATTTTGATTGTAGATTGAAAAGTGATGAAAATGAGCGATTGTTGGCCAAAAAGTAAGGCTATAGCCTTGGTATTTTGCTGAAAAATGACCAACTTTGAAATTGATTGATTTTGATTGCAGATTGACAAGTGATGAAAATGAGCGATATCCGGTAAAAAAGTATGGCTATAGCCTTGGTATTTTGCTGAAAAATGACCAAATTTGAAATTGATTGATTTTGATTGTAGATTGAAAAGTGATGAAAATGAGTGAGTTTTGGCCAAAAAGTAAGGCTATAGCCTTGGTATTTTGCTGAAATATGACCAAATTTGAAATTGATTGATTTTGATTGCAGATTGAAAAGTGATGAAAATGAGCGATTTTTGGCCAAAAAGTAAGGCTATAGCCTTGGTATTTTGCTGAAAAATGACCAAATTTGAAATTGATTGATTTTGATTGCAGATTGAAAAGTGATGAAAATGAGTGAGTTTTGGCCAAAAAGTAAGGCTATAGCCTTGGTATTTTGCTGAAAAATGACCAAATTTGAAAATGATTGATTTTGATTGCAGATTGAAAAGTGATGAAAATGAGCGATGTGTGGGCGAAAAGTAAGGCTATAGCCTTGGTATATTGGTGAAAAATGACCAAATTTGAAATTGATTGATTTTGATTGCAGATTGAAAAGTGATGAAAATGAGCGATTGTTGGCCAAAAAGTAAGGCTATAGCCTTGGTAGTTTGCTGAAAAATGACCAAATTTGAAATTGATTGATTTTGATTGCAGATCGAAACGTGATGAAAATGAGCGATGTTTGGCCAAAACGTAAGGCTATAGCATTGGTATTTTGCAGAGAAATGACCAAATTTGAAATTGATTGATTTTGATTGCAGATTGAAAAGTGATGAAAATGAGCGATTTGTGGGCGAAAAGTAAGGCTATAGCCTTGGTATATTGGTGAAAAATGACCAACTTTGAAATTGATTGATTTTGATTGCAGATTGAAAAGTGATGAAAATGAGCGATTGTTGGCCAAAAAGTAAGGCTATAGCCTTGGTATTTTGCTGAAAAATGACCAAATTTGAAATTGATTGATTTTGATTGCAGATTGAAAAGTGATGAAAATGAGCGATGTTTGGCCAAAAAGTAAGGCTATAGCCTGGGTAGTTTGCTGAAAAATGACCAAATTTGAAATTGATTGATTTTGATTGCAGATTGAAAAGTGATGAAAATGAGTGAGTTTTGGCCAAAAAGTAAGGCTATAGCCTTGGTATATTGCTGAAAAATGACGAAATTTGAAAATGATTGATTTTGATTGCAGATTGAAAAGTGATGAAAATGAGCGATTTGTGGGCGAAAAGTAAGGCTATAGCCTTGGTATATTGGTGAAAAATGACCAAATTTGAAATTGGTTGATTTTGATTGCAGATTGAAAAGTGATGAAAATGAGCGATTGTTGGCCAAAAAGTAAGGCTATAGCCTTGGTATATTGCTGAAAAATGACCAAATTTGAAATTGATTGATTTTGATTGCAGATTGAAAAGTGATGAAAATGAGCGATTTGTGGGCGAAAAGTAAGGCTATAGCCTTGGTATATTGGTGAAAAATGACCAACTTTGAAATTGATTGATTTTGATTGCAGATTGAAAAGTGATGAAAATGAGCGATTGTTGGCCAAAAAGTAAGGCTATAGCCTTGGTATTTTGCTGAAAAATGACCAAATTTGAAATTGATTGATTTTGATTGCAGATTGAAAAGTGATGAAAATGAGCGATGTTTGGCCAAAAAGTAAGGCTATAGCCTGGGTAGTTTGCTGAAAAATGACCAAATTTGAAATTGATTGATTTTGATTGCAGATTGAAAAGTGATGAAAATGAGCGGTTTTTGGCCAAAAAGTAAGGCTATAGCCTTGGTATATTGCTGAAAAATGACCAAACTTGAAAATGATTGATGTTGATTGCAGATTGAAAAGTGATGAAAATGAGCGATTTGTGGGCGAAAAGTAAGGCTATAGCCTTGGTATGTTGCTGAAAAATGACCAAATGTGAAATTGATTGATTTTGATTGCAGATTGAAAAGTGATGAAAATGAGTGAGTTTTGGCCAAAAAGTAAGGCTATAGCCTTGGTATTTTGCTGAAATATGACCAAATTTGAAATTGATTGATTTTGATTGCAGATTGAAAAGTGATGAAAATGAGTGAGTTTTGGCCAAAAAGTAAGGCTATAGCCTTGGTATATTGCTGAAAAATGACCAAATGTGAAATTGATTGATTTTGATTGCAGATTGAAAAGTGATGAACATGAGTGAGTTTTGGCCAAAAAGTAAGGCTATAGCCTTGGTATTTTGCTGACAAATGACCAAATTTGAAATTGATTGATTTTAATTGCAGATTGAAAAGTGATGAAAATGAGCGATTTTTCGCCAAAAAGTAAGGCTATAGCCTTGGTATTTTGCTGAAAAATGACCAAATTTGAAAATGATTGATTTTGATTGCAGATTGAAAAGTGATGAAAATGAGCGATTGTTGGCCAAAAAGTAAGGCTATAGCCTTGGTAGTTTGCTGAAAAATGACCAAATTTGAAATTGATTGATTTTGATTGCAGATCGAAACGTGATGAAAATGAGCGATGTTTGGCCAAAACGTAAGGCTATAGCATTGGTATTTTGCTGAGAAATGACCAAATTTGAAATTGATTGATTTTGATTGCAGATTGAAAAGTGATGAAAATGAGCGATTTGTGGGCGAAAAGTAAGGCTATAGCCTTGGTATATTGGTGAAAAATGACCAAACTTGAAATTGATTGATTTTGATTGCAGATTGAAAAGTGATGAAAATGAGCGATTGTTGGCCAAAAAGTAAGGCTATAGCCTTGGTATTTTGCTGAAAAATGACCAAATTTGAAATTGATTGATTTTGATTGCAGATTGAAAAGTGATGAAAATGAGCGATGTTTGGCCAAAAAGTAAGGCTATAGCCTGGGTAGTTTGCTGAAAAATGACCAAATTTGAAATTGATTGATTTTGATTGCAGATTGAAAAGTGATGAAAATGAGCGGTTTTTGGCCAAAAAGTAAGGCTATAGCCTTGGTATATTGCTGAAAAATGACCAAACTTGAAAATGATTGATGTTGATTGCAGATTGAAAAGTGATGAAAATGAGCGATTTGTGGCGAAAAGTAAGGCTATAGCCTTGGTATGTTGCTGAAAAATGACCAAATGTGAAATTGATTGATTTTGATTGCAGATTGAAAAGTGATGAAAATGAGTGAGTTTTGGCCAAAAAGTAAGGCTATAGCCTTGGTATTTTGCTGAAATATGACCAAATTTGAAATTGATTGATTTTGATTGCAGATTGAAAAGTGATGAAAATGAGTGAGTTTTGGCCAAAAAGTAAGGCTATAGCCTTGGTATATTGCTGAAAAATGACCAAATGTGAAATTGATTGATTTTGATTGCAGATTGAAAAGTGATGAAAATGAGTGAGTTTTGGCCAAAAAGTAAGGCTATAGCCTTGGTATTTTGCTGACAAATGACCAAATTTGAAATTGATTGATTTTAATTGCAGATTGAAAAATGATGAAAATGAGCGATTTTTCGCCAAAAAGTAAGGCTATAGCCTTGGTATTTTGCTGAAAAATGACCAAATTTGAAAATGATTGATTTTGATTGCAGATTGAAAAGTGATGAAAATGAGCGATTTGTGGGCGAAAAGTAAGGCTATAGCCTTGGCATATTGGTGAAAAATGACCAAATTTGAAATTGATTGATTTTGATTGCAGATTGAAAAGTGATGAAAATGAGCTATTTTTGGCCAAAAAGTAAGGCTATAGCCTTGGTATGTTGCTGAAAAATGACCAAATTTGAAATTGATTGATTTTGATTGCAGATTGAAAAGTGATGAAAATGAGCGATTTGTGGCCAAAAAGTAAGGCTATAGCCTTGGTATTTTGCTGAAAAATGACCAAATTTGAAATTGATTGATTTTGATTGCAGATTGAAAAGTGATGAAAATGAGCGATTTTTGGCCAAAAAGTAAGGCTATAGCCTTGGTATGTTGCTGAAAAATGACCAAATTTGACATTGATTGATTTTGATTGCAGATTGAAAAGTGATGAAAATGAGCGATATTTCGCCAAAAAGTAGGGCTATAGCCTTGGTATTTTGCTGAAAAATGACCAAATTTGAAAATGATTGATTTTGATTGCAGATTGAAAAGTGATGAAAATGAGCGATGTTTGGCCAAAAAGTAAGGCTATAGCCTTGGTATTGTGCTGAAAAATGACCAAATTTGAAATTGATTGATTTTGATTGCAGATTGAAAAGTGATGAAAATGAGCGATTTTTGGCCAAAAAGTAAGGCTATAGCCTTGGTATTTTGCTGAAAAATGACCAAATTTGAAATTGATTGATTTTGATTGCAGATTGAAAAGTGATGAAAATGAGCGATTTTTGGCCAAAAAGTAAGGCTATAGCCTTGGTATTTTGCTGAAAAATGACCAAATTTGAAATTGATTGATTTTGATTGCAGATTGAAAAATGATGAAAATGAGCTATTTTTGGCCAAAAAGTAAGGCTATAGCCTTGGTATTTTGCTGAAAAATGACCAAATGTGAAATTGATTGATTTTGATTGCAGATTGAAAAGTGATGAAAATGAGCGATGTTTGGCCAAAAAGTAAGGCTATAGCCTTGGTATATTGCTGAAAAATGACCAAACTTGAAAATGATTGATGTTGATTGCAGATTGAAAAGTGATGAAAATGAGCGATTTGTGGGCGAAAAGTAAGGCTATAGCCTTGGTATATTGGTGAAAAATGACCAAATGTGAAATTGATTGATTTTGATTGCAGATTGAAAAGTGATGAAAATGAGTGAGTTTTGGCCAAAAAGTAAGGCTATAGCCTTGGTATTTTGCTGAAATATGACCAAATTTGAAATTGATTGATTTTGATTGCAGATTGAAAAGTGATGAAAATGAGTGAGTTTTGGCCAAAAAGTAAGGCTATAGCCTTGGTATATTGCTGAAAAATGACCAAATGTGAAATTGATTGATTTTGATTGCAGATTGAAAAGTGATGAAAATGAGTGAGTTTTGGCCAAAAAGTAAGGCTATAGCCTTGGTATTTTGCTGAAAAATGACCAAATTTGAAATTGATTGATTTTGATTGCAGATTGAAAAGTGATGAAAATGAGCGATTTGTGGGCGAAAAGTAAGGCTACAGCCTTGGTATATTGGTGAAAAATGACCAAATTTGAAATTGATTGATTTTGATTGCAGATTAAAAAGTGATGAAAATGAGCGATTGTTGGCCAAAAAGTAAGGCTATAGCCTTGGTATATTGCTGAAAAATGACCAAATTTGAAATTGATTGATTTTGATTGCAGATTGAAAAGTGATGAAAATGAGCGATTTTTCGCCAAAAAGTAAGGCTATAGCCTTGGTATTTTGCTGAAAAATGACCAAATTTGAAAATGATTGATTTTGATTGCAGATTGAAAAGTGATGAAAATGAGCGATGTGTGGGCGAAAAGTAAGGCTATAGCCTTGGCATATTGGTGAAAAATGACCAAATTTGAAATTGATTGATTTTGATTGCAGATTGAAAAGTGATGAAAATGAGCGAGTTTTGGCCAAAAAGTAAGGCTATAGCCTTGGTATTTTGCTGAAAAATGACCAAATTTGAAATTGATTGAGTTTGATTGCAGATTGAAAAGTGATGAAAATGAGCGATTTTTGGCCAAAGAGTAAGGCTATAGCCTTGGTATGTTGCTGACAAATGACCAAATATGAAAATGATTGATTTTGATTGCAGATTGAAAAGTGATGAAAATGAGCGATGTTTGGCCAAACAGTAAGGCTATAGCCTTGGTAGTTTGCTGAAAAATGATCAAATTTGAAATTGATTGATTTTGATTGTAGATTGAAAAGTGATGAAAATGAGCGATTGTTGGCCAAAAAGTAAGGCTATAGCCTTGGTATTTTGCTGAAAAATGACCAACTTTGAAATTGATTGATTTTGATTGCAGATTGACAAGTGATGAAAATGAGCGATATCTGGTAAAAAAGTATGGCTATAGCCTTGGTATTTTGCTGAAAAATGACCAAATTTGAAATTGATTGATTTTGATTGTAGATTGAAAAGTGATGAAAATGAGTGAGTTTTGGCCAAAAAGTAAGGCTATAGCCTTGGTATATTGGTGAAAAATGACGAAATTTGAAATTGATTGATTTTGATTGCAGATTGAAAAGTGATGAAAATGAGCGATTGTTGGCCAAAAAGTAAGGCTATAGCCTTGGTATTTTGCTGAAAAATGACCAAATTTGAAATTGATTGATTTTGATTGCAGATTGAAAAGTGATGAAAATGAGCGATTTTTGGCCAAAAAGTAAGGCTATAGCCTTGGTATGTTGCTGAGAAATGAACAAATTTGAAAATGATTGATTTTGATTGCAGATTGAAAAGTGATGAAAATGAGTGATTTGTGGGCGAAAAGTAAGGCTATAGCCTTGGCATATTGGTGAAAAATGACCAAATTTGAAATTGATTGATTTTGATTGCAGATTGAAAAGTGATGAAAATGAGCGATTTTTGGCCAAAAAGTAAGGCTATAGCCTTGGTATTTTGCTGAAAAATGACCAAATTTGAAATTGATTGATTTTGATTGCAGATTGAAAAGTGATGAAAATGAGCGATTTTTGGCCAAAAAGTAAGGCTATAGCCTTGGTATGTTGCTGACAAATGACCAAATATGAAAATGATTGATTTTGATTGCAGATTGAAAAGTGATGAAAATGAGCGATGTTTGGCCAAACAGTAAGGCTATAGCCTTGGTAGTTTGCTGAAAAATGATCAAATTTGAAATTGATTGATTTTGATTGTAGATTGAAAAGTGATGAAAATGAGCGATTGTTGGCCAAAAAGTAAGGCTATAGCCTTGGTATTTTGCTGAAAAATGACCAACTTTGAAATTGATTGATTTTGATTGCAGATTGACAAGTGATGAAAATGAGCGATATCCGGTAAAAAAGTATGGCTATAGCCTTGGTATTTTGCTGAAAAATGACCAAATTTGAAATTGATTGATTTTGATTGTAGATTGAGAAGTGATGAAAATGAGCGATTGTTGGCCAAAAAGTAAGGCTATAGCCTTGGTATTTTGCTGAAAAATGACCAAATTTGAAATTGATTGATTTTGATTGCAGATTGAAAAGTGATGAAAATGAGCGATATCTGGCAAAAAAGTATGGCTATAGCCTTGGTATATTGCTGAAAAATGACCAAATTTGAAATTGATTGATTTTGATTGCAGATTGAAAAGTGATGAAAATGAGCGAGTGTTGGGCGAAAAGTAAGGCTATAGCCTTGGTATTTTGCTGAGAAATGACCAAAGGTTAAATTGATTGAGTTTGATTACAGATTGAAAAGTGATGAAAATGAGCGAGTTTTGGCTAAAAAGTAAGGCTACAGTCGGTGAGTGGTCCTTAATAGGAGGAGAAGTCATAGTGACTGATGATGAATGTGTTTGGAGAAGTGGTGTGATGAAGGAAATTGTGGTCAAGAAGGTAGGTAATAGCCTTGAGGTGTTACCGAAAAATGAGCTATCTTCTGTGAATGTAGATAAAAACGCTGTGAAGTGGAGGTAAAGGTGTGGAAATCTTTGTTGCTGTATTTAAGTAGTACATTGCTAAAAAGAGTTGATACCTACGTGTGGTATAAGCTTGGGGTTACGAGGGCATGGTGTCTAGTAGTTTATCGCGCTGACAAAAGTGTACGAGGAGAAGCGGTCAACTTGACAAATTACAGTTCTGTGCTTACGGTTCATGACGAATATTCATAAGCCCATAAGGGTCTTTGCCTCTTCACTTTGCGACATAAGCAGATCACTTGCATAACGCTCCAACAATTCCCGTTTTTTCCTTCTTACCAACATATCCTCCACATCTTGTTGCGAAGGAACTGGGACGTGTGCTACGAAGGACTCAGACGATGTGGTTGGAGTATCATGATTTACTTTTTCGTCAGTAGTCTCATTTGTTGCCTCTACAGCGTATATATCAGCTTCATCAGTATCATTTGCCTCGATGTCACCGATGTCCTTCTTTCGACGCCACTCAGCTACAGCTTCTGCAACAACGCGCTGTTCAACTTCCATCTCAAGCGGGACAAGAACACCATCATCTTCATCCCGATAGCCATAGTAATCAGCATCTATGTCTTTATAAAGTTCTGCTCTAGTTTTCCGCACGGGTTTAGGGGGTTCTTGTTCGAATAGTTCTCGCACACCTGGTAGATCTTTCGCAGCACCAAAGTACTTATAACCTCGATTACCTGGGAGCTCCTTGCCTTCACTATCTAGCATTTTAGGCCCAACTTTTGCGTAATCTGGACCCCCTAGCTCAACGATTCGGTCTTCCCAATGTCGCTTCTCCCGTAGTAGTTTATTGATCTCGTCATTAAGATCTCTGATCCGAAATTCACCTAAACCCGCATTTTGTATCTGTGCAACTCTTTTTGAAACATCTCGAATCACTTGCCGGCGCCATTTTTCTGCCTCCTGTAAATCATCGCATTCAGTTGCAAGAAATGGTCTCTTTGTTGGTTTTTCTTCTTTTCCCTCATTAGCCATCATCGTTGTCCAACGAGATAAAATTGCCATAGCTTTCTCCGCACTACGAGCCATTGTTACTGAGCCTGACAAACTGACAATCCACAAACTGTGAATAAATAAAACGCATGCCATAGATTTACATTTACCAAATGGATATGAAGAGCTCTAATACAATGATAGCAACTAATCTGATCGATTCTGTGTGCATGCGCGCATGTCCCCCTTATGAGGGCTGTTCTGACCCTGGGGTCAATATCATCGTCGTCATCATCATCATCATCATCATCATCATCATCATCATCATCATCATCATCATCATCATCATCATCATCATCATCATCATCATCATCATCATCATCATCATCATCATCATCATCATCATCAACGCCATTGATACAATCATCATCTTCCTCATCATCATCATCCTGTCTGTCTGTCTTTTTCCTGTACGCCTCTTACGGGGCCTAGGCTGACCCTGGGGTCAGTATCGCCTTCAAATTGTTTAGAAGAGGTGATTGAGTCGGCTACAGTCAATCCACTCTGTTACCCCAACAGTTACTTATCAGAGCTGCAGCCTGAAGCTTTCACTGAAGGGGCCTGGTTGGACAGTTTGCCACAGGTCGTCAACATCTGCCTCAATTCTGAATCTTCGCGAAATGAATCACTATCAACTTAAGGGCAGAGTCTCTCTGTGCCCGCTCACCACCACGAGGAGGTCTCCAACCATGGGCTAGCCATCATCATCATCATCATCATCATCATCATCATCATCATCATCATCATCATCATCATCATCATCATCATCATCATCATCATCATCATCATCATCATCATCATCATCATCATCATCATCATCATCATCATCATCATCATCATCACTACCATCATGATTATCATTATAATCATCATCATTATTATCATTGTAATCAATATTTGCATGTTTATCCAACATGTCTAGAATTTTTTATATTGGTTAGATCCTATTTTAGTGCACATTTTAAAAAGAAACAAGCATATAAGAAGAATGAGCAGAAACAATATATATCAGGTAAAAATTAAGAAACATTTAAGAAACACAGCCAGGCTGAGATTCAAAAAGGAACTTGAAAAATCTATTTATGTGAAAAAATATTTTGTTAAATTGGAAAAAAAATACAAAAAATACCTATTTCTCAAATGCTGTCAACTAAAAATTATATTTGTTGTCTCACAACTTCCTAGTTGTAATAGGAAATATCAAGAATATTAATTAACACTTAAGACACATTTAAAGACTTGATTTGACAAAATTAAGAAACATCCTGCCTGATTGGAGAAAGTTTGTCCTTTATAAAATAAGTGTATACCTCCAATTTCAACAAAGTTAACCAAAGTTGAAAATTCTCTACACAATATCTTAACTAAATACGGAAATGAAAAGGTGGTATTCATGATGTGCATAAAGCACTTTATTCTGTGTCCTCATCAAATATTAGCATCTGTGACACAGAGAAAGAAATGTGGAGGATTTGTGGGGGATTCCACAGAAATGTTGAAGACAAAATAGAAAGTGATGTGGTTATGCCAAAAGGACTATTACTATAATAAATACAGCTAATATGAAAAAATGAAAATGGATGGCAAGACTTCAAAATACCTCTGATGCTAAAGCAATATATTACACAAATATAGACCACAGGCCAGGGGTCTCAAATTGATAGCCCATCAGCCAATTGTGGCCCCCTGATTAAATTTTGAAGCCTGAAAGATAAGTGGCCCATAAGTTATATTCAATGGCATCTTACAATGTTGGATGCAAAAGGCTCTTATCTGTACAAAGAGAACTTTTTATAGCAACCATGGCTATGTTGAAGTAGCACTGTATAGCCACCATAGATGTTCTACATCTCATTCTCTAAATATTTTGGGAATGTTTGACTCACAGTTGGATGAAATCATGGCTGCTAGTAGAGATTCAGCATCATATGGACTGGACAATACCAAATGCTTTGGTACGGTATATCTGGAAAAATTACTCCAACCTTTCAACATTTAAATCCTTGTGCAGGTGCAGTTCTCCTGCAGCCTTAAACTGATTTGACTTTAAGACTCCATTGCAAACCATGGTCACTGGGTGATCAAGAAGCCTAACCTAAAACTCCTGTTATAAAAGTTCTTTCACCTCTGATTAAAAAGAACAGATCCTGCATTTGGAGTGAAAGAGCAATAGACTATTGCTTGAAACACTTTCAGTTGCAATCTTTGAATAAAAATAGATGATCTACGTCTAACCATGCCAGTTGTAGTTACCTTTATTCATGAAAATTTCAGGCACAACAAATTTTCTCACAGAGCTGCTGTGCATAGAATTGGTTGTGTGAAAAATAGTTAATTTTCATGCACTTTGGTGTGCAAAAATTTGATGTATATAAAATATTTCCCTATAGAGGGTGTGCAATAATTAGATTGTGTGAAATTAGAAAAAAACAAGAGGTATAGTATAGTAAAGTTTCTTTCCAAAAAACAACAAGTAAGCACAATAATTTATCTACAGTAAAAATATCCTTTCTGTCCCATAGTCTTTCCTCAATGGTATTTCCTTGAGCTCGTTCTGTTTGATATGAAGCAACTTCCTCAGCACTAAAGAGTTCATCACCACTGAGTTATAGGTATGTAAGTAGCTTTATGTTAATCACTGAGGAATAATAATGCATGAACATAAGATGTGAATCAGGTGCTTAAGCGTATGCCAGGAGTGCACATTTGGTGAGTTCGCACACTGTGCACCAGAAACATTTCTGCTACACACCAAAGGTCTCATGTAATTGCCCATATAAGTGTCCTACTTTCCATTGTTGGTCAGGCCAGATGGCAGATTATGGCATTTTTGGTGAGATCTCAAGTGTGTATGAGCAAAAATGCAGGTGGGCAAGTGTTCATATGGTCTTTGGTGTGCACTTAAAACATCAGTGTTGGTGTGAAGAGCAATGAAGGACAAGAAGGTACTTCTGGAAAAAGTGGCACCAGAGGAAAAATAATATGAATGGATTCCCTATTTCTCTGCCGGCACATATATAATGGTTCTAGCACACACGTCAGAAGAATGTGTACTTCAAAAACATTTGCTATGAAATTCAAAGTAAACAATTAAACCATGCTCTATCACAACTTTTGACACAATATTACACCCATTTCCAGGTATATTGTATCACTTAAGAAAGACCTCAAATGTGCACATAACCAACTCTGCAGTTGGCCAAGAGGAGTATAGCAGTTTTCCAGGGGATCTCATGCATGCAAAGATAAGTTGCAATGTGTGCGCATGCAATAACAAAATAGGTATGTACTGCACAAGCATGTGTGCATATACCATGGGAGTTAGGGTGCACACACAACCATTTCCTGCATGCATATGATATTCAAAGCTACAGTCCTGTGCGTCTGGCTCCTATGTTCTTTGGTATGGGTAGTCTTTGGGGATCAGAAGCGATTGATTCCTGTTTTTCCAATACCATTAGAGCCTGAAGTGCACTACTGCAGAATCGTACCTCTCCTAGAAAAAGATGGCCTACCCTAGCAAACACCATTCGATAGCTCTCAGTGAGTAGATTACGATGGTACCGTCAATTACCCCAATAGCTCAAATTTTCAAGGAGTTATCGAGTTAACGAACATGACTGCCATTTCTGCTCGCTAGGTGGGATAGGGACTAGGGTTAGCATTTAAATCATCTCAAAATGTTGTAATTCGATCTATTTAATTGATATCATGTTGATAGTAGTAGAAATTGATGAAATGTTGATGATTGGTACTAATTAAACACTAACGTTAGCCCTAACCCCTTGGTAACTCCTCGAAAATATGAGCTATAGGGTAAATGATGGTATCATCGCAGTTTACTCACCGAGAGCTATCGAATGGTGTATAGTTTGTTAGGGTATGTAGGCCATCTATTTCTAGGAGAAGCACGATTCTGCCGTAGTGTCAGTCTGTAGCCCATATATGCCAACAAAAAAGTAAAAACAAAGACAAAAGCTGGTAAAGGAGTAAAAACAATATCCATACCGTTATAAAAGATATTTTCACCGTTTCGCCCCAAGGCTGTTCTTTATATAAGTTTCTTTGCACGCTGATCGGTTGTTGATAAAGGCCTAAATAGGAGCCTCTCTTACAGTTGAAGGATCTCATTTCCAATTTGGAGCGCGCACTTGAGACGAACATATTCAATGCTGTATTTACTACAGAATATGAATATACAGCGCAGTATTCTCTACCGTCCTAGCAGAAATGGACATAGCAAAAATAATGTAATAATAAAGTCTTTAATTTAGAGTTGGCCATTTACAATAGCTAAGATACAGCTAATTTAAGCCAATTATTTACAAGCTTAAAAGATAAAAAAAATACATGAAAATTACAAATGCCTTAATCCATAAATAAAATGTCTTACAGGTCCTACAGTTGTAATGCCAACATTTCTTTGACTTAAGATGATTTTTAAAGACTGGATATAACGTCATCTGGTTCTGAATACAAACGGTAGTAGCAAATTCTTCGAATATTAAATCACAAACCAATTACAGCGCCACTGTGGAGGGGAGAGGGGCTGTGTCTTCAGCCCTCGATTTTTCCCAGCCAGTGATTTTTCTAGCCTTTATCAAGTAATTTGCAAACAAACACAAACAACGGCAAACCAGTCTGTGCACTACAGCACCATCTTATTTAGTCAGGCGCTAACATGTGCCAGTTAGGTTTGCCTTGGGTACTTAAGACTCAGAGAAAAACTTGTATTTTTCTTGCATACACAACTCCAAAAATCTCTCAGTGACCTCAGAATTAGTCCATAAAACATCAGGTCTGTTGGGAACGACAGAGGTGATACCAGGAATTTTCTGCCTGGGGATAGGATGGCAAACTGTAAGGACACTTATTACCATGGTACTCATTTCGGAAACTGACAGGATGCTTTCTTTGTCAATTAATAATGAAACATCCAATTACTTTAAAAGTCTGTCCGGAAAGTCATCTGAGTATACCGTTACGACTGGCCACTGCCTCTCTTAAAAACTTCTAGTGGTTAGAAATGCTTCTCTCATAGAGAAGCACAGTTTAGGAATTACCTGAAGGAGAATTCAACTCCAAAAAAAACACTAATTCTTAGCTCCGACCAAGAATGAACGCATAGAAAAGTTCAGCTTGAAATCTTAAATCATGTAATCCCCTCTCTCTTACAACTACACATGTCTGCGACTGCGACTCTAAGTGCGACTGCAAGTCCAACTGACTTTTTCCACTAACAAGCGTAATAATATACTTTCAAACAAAGAATTACGAAAATACCTACCAATAGGAATAAAGAATAACAGGATATATGATATACGTAAACTCGGCGGTTAACATTAATTAACAACGCACCCATACATGTAATATCCATAAAATGGTTAGTCATTCCTTAGTCAATCTATATTCTATTTACGAAACGTAACAGTCCACGCTAATGTGATAGAAAACAAACAACTACTCATACTTGCTATAATACGTCAATACACGTCTACTATGGGCGCTGTTGCGAAGGAGTTGAACTAGCCATGGAAATCCCAATAGTACCTACAATAGGACTACGTAATAACGACTTAGCGCAGCACGATGAATAAACTAGCGGTGGGCGCAACCGCTCGTTGCAGGGTTTTCCCAACATTACCTAAGCACCTGACATCAAAAATGGGCAAACCTTAAATGAATTCAAAGCTGTATACAAAACCAGCAAATAATCTCTCTGTTATTTCTATTTTTCATTTCAATTTTTGTTTCTCTTATTTTTATATACGTATGTAATTCCTATTTTACTATGACTATAATGTGCGCATTTAGGTTGATTTCATTTTGCTGGGTAGTATATAAATCAGTTTTTAGCTGTATACCATCTAACCTGTTTAAAGAGCATAAATGAAATGTCAACACTTCCAACGGGAGGGGAGTAAAGTACGCTAAGCAAGGACAAAATAGTTCTTCACCTTCAGAAGGGGGAAGCTATCGTGATCCGACGGGGAGCTATAGCCCCCTAGCACTCTCCTTGTGCTACAGTGGGGAACGATGCATCATGATTTCAAATACCTTTATTAAGTAATTGCGTTCTATTCTAGTATATTTTTCTTAGTTAAAGTTTAAGATACTGTTTGTAAGGTATGCAAAATATCTACGTAAACATCTACCTATTGTTGTGTTCATATGCACTTATTCTGCATTGCAAATACTTAAAAGCAAATGTTCAATGGAATCTCGTAGTTACCTTTGCAGTTCGGTCATACATAGCCAGTTTTGCTGAAAAGATTGGATACTTAGACAAGAGACAGACGATATAGAACTACCTCTATTGTGTTTTCCCCTGAAAATACTTTAAGAATCCGCAAACTGCTTGTAATTCAAAGATTGCCTATAGAGGTATTTATCCATAAAAATATTGAGGTGATCATTTTGACTTAAGTGAAGCTGAGCTCGCATTGTTTGTCACTATAAAACACTGAAACCATCCTTTTGTTAGCAGACTCATCTCCAAGGCAAAAAATTGAATAGACCTAACATAAATCACCAAACGGAATGCACTATCTAATCCCGAAATCCCTTGGAGCGTTTCAAAATATTCTTATCGACAAATGTGGTTGCGTTATCCCACGCATTTAGCTATTTGAAGGCACGGAATTAATGTTGTAACGAGGGAAGAATGTGCCAATGAAGAAAAAGTACTTTATATGACAGTTTGTATATGCTGAACTAAGAAACATATTGTGGTATGGGATTGATGTGAGTGATGTAGAAGCGGTTTCACAGAGATAGAAGGGTAGGTAGGTATTACTCTTGTTACTTTGAATCTCCGATGATGGCAAAAAGTCTTTGACGACAAAATTTGACTTAGTAAAAGAGCATCTATTGGCATTGTCACTACTGAGCCATTTGCCGAGTGGACCTTCTTTCTGGCCCCAGTAAAAAAGGCGAAATTTAATGTTCTGTGACCTGTTAGCTAGGGTCCTGTTGGAAAAGTTAAAATAATTCTCCTGAAGTCGAAATGACTAGAAGTCAGTCTGGACTGGGCACAAGAGCGGAGATGTGGATAGGTCCTCCTTAAGCATACTGCCAAAATCTGGCTACAAGTGGAATGAGGCCCTCATAATATGGGCTTTACTCACAAGTCAATTGTCCTTAAAAGATGCCCTGTCTGGTTATAACTACCGAAATATATACAACAAAGTATGCAAAACATTAGGAAACTTTAAGTTAGTAATGTGGTTGATATTTAAGATATTCAATCTAATTGACATTGATTTTGTGAAACGAGCGAAAATTGCTTTTTACATCAGACATAAGAATTCCTTTCGATAAATCGCTACGTAATAAAGAATTTGACAAAGGTCGAAGTAAATTAGCCATGCAATTGCAGATAAATCTTGCATGACAGAACGAGGGTAGAAAAGGGAAACCCCAAAACTGCACTAACTTTTTTGAGCACCTTTCCAACGAGAATTCCCCTGAAAGTCTCTTAAGTTAAAAGCCGTCCCCCCAACCGTTAGCCCTCTGAAGAGTATCTGCTACTGGGACTTTGGTGCACATAGCTTCTCCTGCAGACCAAGGGGTCTTCGATGGTCCATTTTGTGGAAAACTACGCCTATTGTTCTCAGAAGCGATAAGCTAAATTCTAAGAACCACAAAAGGGAAGAGCAGGAACAAGAAACAGGTTTACAGTTTATAAGGAAAACAGCGGTCGTGTATGCAACGTTTTAAGTACCATCAGTTGTTTAATGCTGAGCGTAGGCATGTTTATCATGTTGACCTTTTCGTGATGACTAAGTCCTCCACTTGCTCCATGTTGCTTTAATCTTCTCTGGAACATTGCTCACCAATTTTTTATGCTTATAGGTTGCCTTTTTGGCATTACAAGCCACATCTACGTGCCATGCAGAGTCATTGCATAACTAAATGTACTGTTATTTGTTATCCATTTCTAGGCAGAAGAGGAAGAAATGGAAGGCAATGATAACATAAATAGAGATGGCCCACCAAGACTGAGTAGAAGTTTCTCTGCACCTGACAGGGATACATTTACATTTGTGTTCATCAAGTCGAAATATGGACTTCTGCGTGTAGCAGAATTTGTATGTACTAATGTGCATTTCTGATGCTTTCGTTGCATTAATTCCACACCAAGGTGAAAATATAATCACAAGTAAAATGAACGTAGAGAACTTTTTTAGTATATCAAAACAGTTCAGGCAAGTTAAATCTGCTGAATTGAAAGTCATTATCATCATCGTTATCATCATCAACGTTGACATATGTCTCTCTCTTCTTCCGTTTCGCTCCGGGGCCTGGGCTGATCCTGAGATCGAGTCCAAATCGTCTAAAAGAAGTGATTGAGTCTGCTACACTCAACCCACTCTGTTACCCCCAACAGGTACATGGTAGAACTGCAGCTTGAGCAAATTAGCCTGATTTTCACAAAGGGGCCTGGTAGGGCAGTTTGCCACAGATCGTAAACATCTGCCAAAATTCTAAATCTCGGCGAAATTACTCACTATGAACTTTAGGGCAGTGTCTCATTGTGGCCGCTCACCACAAGGGGGTCTCCAACCATGGGGCAGCCATGATGATGATGATGATGATGATGATGATGATGATGATGATGATGATGATGATGATGATGATGATGATGATGATGATGATGATGATGATGACGATGATGATGATAATCATCATCATCAGTTAAAATGAAGTCTGTTGTTGCCCACCCTACATCCTTGCCCTCGATCCATCCATTCTTGTCATTTGCAAATCTATCGTGGTTTGTAGTCTTTCAATCCAATCGTATCCCTTGGCTGAGTTTCTCAAGCATGCACATGTTCCTACACAAATTCTAACAGTATTTCCTTATCTCTTAGATATTTTCCTTGCTCTGTTGGATTCTATCCCTGGACTTCAAATCCCGTTTTGAGAATGAGGACGAGCCTCTTATCGTTTTCTTTCTGTTCGCTGCAATAGTATCATGGCTATATTCAGTATGCAGCCTTGCACTTTCCCTGGTTGTAATGAAGAGAAGATCACATGATCTTGCACGAAGAATCGTAGTAAGTTCAATACACACATACTTATGTACATACACCTTTCCGACAAGACACTCAAATACGACTTGATGAACCTTGTAAAAGTCCTACCACAGACACTACTGGCAAGGCTCTAGGCATTTGCTAGCAACAGCTTTTAATTGTATGAATGGGAGTTACAAAGTGGCTCTTTATATCTAGAATTTTCGGTATAGCATTTATAACGCTAAGGTAGTCGTGTAAATAAATGTCTATGAAAAAAGCTTGTAAACTAATATTGTATTAATTTTCTTTTTTCAAAAGTTAACTTGTTGCTGTTTCACGTGTGCAGTTTTCAGCTTTGTCGCTTCGTCACTGATAGCTGACTACATTCGCAAACTAAAGGAGGCAGACTGGCCATGTAAACGAGATTCATCGTGTAACTACCTCATATCCTCTGTGGTGAGTAACATACTTTGAAGCTCAGAAACATTTCTTTAGGATTCTCTATGAAGTTGTAATGCTAATAATAATAATAAAAATAATAATACAATCACATTTATACAGGTTGAAAACTTGTTCAGCAGTAAGATGCTGTTATCACCCAAGGACCTGTAAAACTTAAAAAGAAATTAAAAAGATTAATTAATTGAGGCGAAGAGCATCCATGCAAAATTGTCTGTATATATTTTAACTAACTTGCATGATAACAGGATGGATTTAGTTGTTTCCTTTAGAATTTCAAAGGTATGATATGATATGATCGTATACTTGTCGCTGGAGTTGGTAAAAGGGTATAGGAGTACTATGCCACAAACTAGCCTTTGAGGTATCCACTGCACGTTTTTTTATATATAAGAAACAAACTTTCTCCCTTCAGCCTGGGTGTTTCTTAATATTTTGTCAAATCCACCCTTAAATGTTTCGTAAGTGTTTCTTAAAATTCTTGAAATTTCCTATAGCAAGAAGGCAACTATGAGACGAGAACTTGAATTTTTAGTTAAAAACATTTGAGAGAAGGATGTTGTTTGTATTTTGCTTCCAGTTCAATCAAAAATTTGCTCGCAATAATAGATTTGTCAAGTTTACTTTTGTTTCTTAATTGTTTCTTACTTTACGCTTGATTTGAGCCTCATGTTTCTTATATACTTGTTTCTTACACAAAAAACTTGTAAACAACCAGGGTGAATTCGATGTTCAAATGCGCTGAAGATTTTTCGTCGGCAACAATTTCTGCGCCATAAGCATGAATTGCGCAGTGTCCTCTGCGCCAAAAACATATTGTGTTTGACATAAAGGCCTTAATTATCAGCAGAAAAGGGGGGGGGGGGCAAGTTAACGATTAAGTTTAAAAAATGCCACTTGGCTGTGGTGACTTCAATGAACGTTGCGGCACATAGTTACGCCAAAATTGCTTGCAGCGTCGTTCTGAGCCAAAATATCCCTGAATTGACGCTCTTCGACGAGATTCACCCTGGCTAAATTTTCATTTCATTTCATTTCATTTCATTTCATTTCATTTCATTTCATTTCATTTCATTTCATTTCATGTCATTTTCACCTGGTTAAACAACTCCCTTTGACTTTTCTGATGGCTTCTAGTAGCTACCAGACTCTATTCAAGTTAATTAGTATTTAAAACTGAGGTTTTTCTAAATTTCTGCTAGGTATTTGGCTACTTTGCTACGCTCTGCTTCATTCTGGACGCATGGTGTGAACTTCATGTTTTACAGGCAATCAAAAAAACAGCCATGCTATCGACAACTGACGAGGTAGAATTCAAGTGAGGAGTAATTAACCCAGTTTTCAACGAGTTGGCTGGTCCTAGAAATGGGGCCCAACAGTCATGAGATGCATTGCTGTTTTCGCGTTGCCCAAAGCAAGACACAGGTGCCTGCTTGAATTTTTAGTCATAATATGGGTAAGACCGCCCAAGGAATAGCAGAGAAGGAGCCCCTATCTTCTACAACTCTACGTGCAGTACGCTTCGGAGAGTGTGGAAAGTAATTCAACAGAAAAACCTGAAAACACCACTGAAAACAGTCATTATGGATACTGTTTAACATGCATTCTGATATTACAACCATTTCATAACACGATGATTCGTCCTTTTAAGAAATCGCATGTCTTACGGGAGATATTCGTGGTGATTTTACGCCGTACATGTCTGGCGGCAGCAACTATATACATCCCTTGTCGTACTGAGGTGAAAAAAGACGACAAAATGCGCTGGCACGGTTTTGCGGCGTATTTTGCATGAATTTCTGCATCTATAACAACTTCCACTGATAGACTTATCGAACCTCGCTGCATGTTCGATTGCAACAACACTATTATAGGTTGCTGTGCCACATCTCAATCTGGTGGCCAGATATCTGCTGCAAAGTTTATATGGACTCCATCTTGGTATATTTATTTATAATTCCATCATACACTTCTCTTTACATTTGTAAATGAAATTATGATATAACTCAACTTTTATTGACTATACAATTATCTCAATGACAATGGCATGCAAAATAAAACGAGAACAACAAATACAACTCTATTTAAAACACCACGTGGACAACAATCTATTGTGCCTCTTTGTGCTACATGACATTCAGATTCTACACTACTGCACGCTTTCTATTTTATAAAGAACCTAGCTCGAGGCCTAGTTCCAACAGTTCCTTATTTTCGGACCTCCAATTATCAAATTGTAGTACCAAAAGTTCCTCAACAGTTCCTTAATTTTCACTGCACATCTACTACCATACAAATGGTACAGATACAAGTAAAACATTGAAGTCCTGAATTTTGCCTCTAATTTTGGCTATAATTTAAGACCAACGAAACATGAAACATTTGACACAAGCATAGTAAACACACTATGCTGATTTTGCCAGAAAATGAATAGAACCAGGTTCCTAATTCTTGATCGTTTGCTGTTACAAATATGTTTGAAATTGAAAAGTTCTTTAAGAAACTTTCCTTTAGTAGTATAAGTTCTTTAAATTTTTCGCCACTCTACGGTTAGATTCCTTATAAAGTGGTTCCTTATAAAAAAGCGTGTATTGTAGCTGTGCTTAAGTAGGGAGCATCGCAACATCTTTACTACAACACACAACAACCAATATACTTGAAGGCATAATCAAAAAACCAGTAAGTGAATCATCAAACGAACTACGACTTAAAACAGAATATCAATACCTCTTCTCAATAAGGCACATAGCTATCAATATATTTTAGCACAGGAATAATTCAATATCTATTTAAATACTAATAATATTCAAAATTTATAATCATCATTATTTATTCTAGAAAGTTAAATATACCGCTGCTCTGTCACACATTCAATTTTCCATATTTCTGAAGCACAGGGCCCATATTTCTACGCCATTTTCGGAAAACGTAAAATGAAAAAGTAATTAGAAGGAAAACTGTTAACCATTTCATAATAGAAAATGATCCTGTAAAAGCGTCATTCCTAGAAAATTTGATATATGCACTTGAGCCCTTTCCTATAAAATCATTGCTTCCCCCATAGGCATGAGTGTCCGGATGACTTGCAAACCAATATGTATACAGGCCAAGACAACCAGTGGCGACACCAGTGAAATGTGCCGAACAACCTCCTGATTGATGAAGAGAAAAACATAAATCCAGGCAATGTTGATTTTTCTGTCAGTTGGGGAGCTAACATAACAGGAAATATTAGGTTCATAGCAGCACTATTGAGAATTGTTTATAGTTACAGAGAAGTGCTATTGAGGATAGAGTAATATCACACTCGAAATGCTCGAGATGCTTCCTCTAGGGAACAAATCATCTGATTGCAGAGATATACGAAAGGACTCTCTTCGATACGGGATGTAGAATTCGAGTTGTATTTCAACAACTGATTTTCAGCCATTCCACACCTCACTCCTTAAAATGCTAAAAATTAAACAAGCAGATGGAACTTTGATGCTCAATATTTTGAAAGCTTAAGAAATACTCCTTCAGGAAAAATTTTATGATTTCAGAAAACTGAAAGTGTGTTTTCAGGCATTAATATATGAAAGCATTGTGTCAAGTTGTGTGATTGCTTTTTTCTGAAATTCTCATTGTTTGAAAGATCCCTTCATATACCTAGTGTGAGAAATCTGTTTTAGGAACTAGCTTTCTTCCATGCAGTTCTTTTTGACACAGAAAGTAACATTATGTGTCAGGATGTGACATGTCATGCCATGACAAAAATCAGTATAAAAGCTTTGTCATACAAGTATGCTCCTACAGAAGCATAAACATATTTTATGGGTAAATAAAATATCCTACAATAGAAGAAAACCCAGGCAGATAGTGTGAAAAAACTCTTTGAGTTGATTAACTTCTGTGTCTCAACATGACATCAAAACATGACAAGTTCTGTAGTGTGCCATTAGAAATCAGGACAACCAGTTGATTTAAGAAAAATTTCATTCTTGATGCAACCTCTTTGTTGCAAGAAATTACTACTTTAAAGGTGTGTTGGCACTTTGTTGCAACATCATATGGGAAAAACTCATAAATGATACAAATAGAATTGTAAAGAGAATAATCACAAAAAGGTGATTAAAAGAAAACTTAACACAACCAACACTGCATCATTTTATGATGCAACAAGTAGTGGAAATAATGTGAACATTGTTTCATTGGAGCAGCAGAAGTAAAGAAAGCTGTGAAATAAACATAGACACAGTAAGTTCCAACCACAGCTTCTACTGTGGATTTTCAATACACATACATGAAGCACACACAGTTAGAATATTGAATCACAGTTAAGCCAATCAACTTGATAAAACTTCCTACTTTTTCAATACTATGTCAGCAAGAAGACACAAAAATTTCACAAGAGGTCTTTCATTTAGTAAATACACACAAAGGGAAGACTGGGAGGGAGGAAAGGCTGGGAGGGAGGAAAGACTGGAAGGGAGGGTGAGCTGCACCAGATCAGATTTTCAATTGCAGTCACTGTGGCCACTAGTGTGCTTGCAGGTCATATGGACAACCACCTTCATAAAATGTTCGTTCATGAAGCCAAGCCAAAGAAGAAGAAAGAAAAAACTTGAAGGGGGAGGAGGGGGCCAAGCAAAAGCAAATGGCTGGATTATTTCTCTAGTAAGAATTCTCTCTTTGCATGTAGACTCTAAAATATCTAATGCCATCACTAATATAAATCTTATTAACTTTATTAAAAAAACCTATAGTCAAAAGGTAATTTGAAATATTGTAGTTCAATGACATAAATTTGTAATGTCCTTTCATTTGAGGAGATGAAGAGAGAAGATGTACCTATGTTTGTGTGAATAGTTTTGTGTGAAATATCTAAAGGAGAATAAGACCTATAGCCTAGCTGCAAACTGATATTGAAGTTGCACACCTAAATGATAGGTCCATCATATGAAATAGAAATGCTTCATTGAAAGGAAGACATAAATAGAACATAAGCCCAGAAAATTAGCATAAAATATCTAAAACAGTTTCATTTGTGATCATTACATCCTAGAGTTGAACACAAAATTCTATCTCTAGTTTTTAAGGTATCAAAAGGCACAGCTCATCAGCACATGGAAGAAGTGCTGAACTAAGTAAGGTATTATTAAGATATTAAGACTATTAAGAGACTATTAAGGTACAATAATATGAAACTAGATGTTCCTAAAGTAAAGAGAGAAACATTTGCAAATAGGTCATTCAGCATGATGGGACCTAGATGATGGAATGGCATTTCTATTTAAGTAAAACAATCTGCTGATATTGAAACACTTAAGAAATAGTTAAAGACTTTCCTGCTTACTAAGTTTCAAAAGGACAATTTTGCTCTGGATAGCATAATGTTGCTTTCTTAAGTTAGACAAACTATGGGAGATTTGCCTCTGTAAACAATGGGGAAAAGTCTATGAAACTGGAAAGAGATGGGAACTATCAAGAACAAATTGTGAAATAGAGCATGTTGAACGAAAAACAAACAAGTAAGATACTTACCTTGCAAAATAACTTCTTCTTGCAGTTTTCTTCCATGCAGCTTTCTAAATAGGAGAAACAAAAAATGCTTTTTTTCAAAAAAAATGCTTTTGGTCATAGCAATGCACTAACAATGGCTCAAATACTTGCACTTTGGCTGGCATAAAAATGCATATTTTGAGATGATACCCCAAATACAGTAAAAGATATATTCATAATGCAACATTATAATAGGATGAAGAGAATACAGAATATAGCCTATATACACAAACACAAGCACACACACACACACACACACACACACACACACACACACACACACGCACACACGCACACACACACACACACACACACACACACACACACACACACACACACACACACACACACACAGACATGCACCTGGTAAATGCATATATATATATATATATATATATATATATATTATATATATATATATATATATATATATATATATATATATATATATATATATATATATATATATATATATATGTCAAAACACAATAAAATGAAAATAAAATGAAAATAAAAGGGCTAATAGAAAATTCAGAGCTAAAGAAGATGCTTAACTATATTGATAATCATATTAACTATATTAACTTAACTATATTAACTACCTGATAATCATTTGTTGGTCATCCTTGATAACTTTCTCAGTAGTAACCAAATCCCTAGCATCATTATCTTCATCTTTACTTGTTTGCTTCCAGCAACCTGAAACATCTTGCATCTTCAATACAATATCAAGGAACTTTGCATCAAAACATTGCAAAACCCCTAGCATTTGGCAAACTACTAACTGCTCCACAAATAGGTCCTTGCCAATGCTGTCATCATCAGTCATTTTCTGGTTGAATGTTGTTGACATTTGGTAGTAAATATTTGCTCCAATGTATCTAATCTGATGGTCCCATCTATCATCATTACCAATTTTATCAAGAACTTGAGCCCTGCAACCTAAATGTAACAACAAATCATGAATATCACTATCTCAAAAACTGCTACAATCATCATCAACGTAATCATCAGTATCATTATCAAATCATTGCTTTCATATTTATCATCTCAGTCACAAAACATAATATGAAAATAGCTTGACAGAGGCAAAAAGATATGATAATCCAAAATTATGAGAAATGAAGCAATACCTCGATTTTCTGCTAACAGCAAAAACAGTCCCTGATGAGTTAAATAATATTTTTCAGCACCTTTCTTGGTCATCAGTTCCCAGCATTTATCAGTGACTTTGCATTGTTTTTGAATTCCACTCTGCTGACTTCCAATTAAATCTGTCATACACTGATCACTTGACACTTCATCAAAGGCATCATCGTTCTGAAGAGGAACTGTATGAACCATTGAAAGGTCAACATTGTGATATGGCATTATTGAAAACCATTTACCATCAATCAAATGTTCGAACTTATGAAAATATGACGAGTCTGATGATCTCAACTTAGCGAATCCTCTGTCCCCTATCTCCACAATTTTTGCATGAATTCCAACAAGCCTTTGAAAAATTTCATCTCCAACATTTATCTTTGATTCAGTGATGGCTTTGTTTAAGCCGCCTAGAATATTAGAAATTACCAATTGTATAAAAAGTATCGTGAAAATATGCTCTCATTTGAATGAAGAATTGAAATCCATGAAGACATATGTAAAAATTTATGAACACTAGTGAAGAAGCCCAGCAATAGCTTTGAATGAAAATATCTGTATTCCATTCTAGAATGCTTAATAATAGCAAAGCAAAATTGTATTGAGCAGGTAGTCAGTCATACTCTAAGAGCTCATTCAGCTTGTGCCTCTTTGTGTTACATGACATACATGAGTGTATTGTACACAAGTCCAATACCAAACATAATCTTCTGTCTTCTATCATTGTACTTCTTTCAACTGAGCGGGGTCATGGAAAGGGGCACAGCAAATCATAATATCAAGGGTGAAAATTTGATCCAATTTGTCAGCAAATTGGAAATGATTTGGGCTTGTTTGAATGGAAAATGTATACCACAACAGAAAGCTTTCTAAGAACAACAATAACTACAACGTAAAGTGGTTTTACCAGAAACGTTCCACCTTCATTTAACATTGCTAAATTTACAATGGAAATATAAATTCAACAAGTATAAAACAAAATTGTGACACCATAATGTATTCTCAAAAAATTTAAATCAGAAGGCTTAGGAACAATTACAGTATTCCTGCTGCTCAATGCTTTGCTTATCCTATTGAAAAGCATGTATAATGATTCTTCATTTCTTATTGTTTCAGTCTTAGACTATAATCGTATCCCATTGAGACAACAAGGCAGAGAAATGATACAGACTAGAAAAACAATCTGCCGTTTTAAACTACCTTGTCCAACACGCAATCCAAATACAGAATCCAAATTGACCTTTTCGATATTTTCTGAGTAGAAAAAAACTGCCTTTTCCATAGAAGACAACAACGCCTTCATCGTCTCCCTTCGATCAGCACTGTCACCATTTCCTACGTTAAAGGTTTTGGGCATGATGTCTCTAAAGCGAGAAGCCAATGATACTAAAAAGAGAACCTTCGTGTATGAATCACTTGAAAACAGCATTTCAACTTTGAACACTCACAAAGACAGAGTGCTAAAACGTGTCTGCTAGCATAACATGCTCCTTATATCACAGACTGAGTGGCAGCCATAAATCTACCAGACGTTCTACACTATTTTGAGCTCATACTTCACCCGTCTTTTGTCAAAAATGAGAGATAGCGCATGTGGTGACGGCCTTATGAATCAATATGAAAGATAAAGCAAACTACACCAATATCAATGCAATCGTAATGCTCTTTCTTTCCATCTAGGTTCTTCCTTTCTTTTTCCCTTCACCAGGCAACGTTTTCTCGAATGTTGTTGTTGCTGTCGTGGAAATATACGTCTTCGCACATGCTGTACAATACCTAGGAAGCACAGATATATCCTACAGTTAAAGTTTGCATGTAATAAATACTGTAATTTATTCATATACGATAGAAATGAAATAAAACGGGATGAAAGCAGAAGAAGCTGTCTCAAAAGATCATAATAAATTTTAAATCTCATCTCAAACATTGATCTTAATAGATGTCTCCGAAATGTCAAATAATATTTTCCTCATCTGACCATCTTCAGGTAACCGTTTAAAAGCCTGAAAAGTTGGAGAATCTCTCATGGTAATGGCTAAATTGTTCCATGTTTAAACATTATCTAAAGACATTCTTGATTCAACATAAATCCTAAGCTATTATCGCTGCTGTTGCTTTATATTCCCACAAACAACTTGCATCAGAACTAAGACAAGGCAAAATTGGAGATAATGCTTTAAACTCTCTATAGAGATAAACATTGATAAAGAAATTAAAAACGAAGAGCAGCAGATAGCATGTGTAAATGAAGAACAATAGTGCCTAATATGTTAAGCATGTATCAAATCTATCGTCCTAATATAAATACCATAGGGTTTTAATTTTCATTTATCACTTTCGAAGCCAAAAATGTTGAGAAACTTGAAAGTAAACTCCAGAGATAATCAGAAAGATCTATTGAGATTAAGAGTGTGAAGGTAGACCATAGAAAGCTCAGATTTATAATGGATATTTATGATATACTTCTTTACTTATGCACATTTATCTTGCAACGACAAAATTCAATGAAGTTCTTAAAGGCAGGAGTGACAGCTATTTCGCATATTGCAAAAACAAGGTCTCCAGTGACAATAGAGTGCTTGGACGTATTAAAAATACATTGATTCACCGATTTCCAGTTGCATATGGACTTTTTAGGTGAAAAATCTTTACCCATAGCTCTTAAATATATACTTCATGAAGCCAAATGAAAAACGGATACTAAATTTGGGGCAAGCCAAGGCTGGTTCTGGATCATATGTTCTTATTAGGAACTACTCATCATTGACGTCTACAGAGATGCTCCGACACACTAAGCTAAGGGTCTAAATACAAACACTATGCATACCAATTGGTGCTGCATTGTTGCAATATGTTGGGTTAGTTTGGGTTCAACTCAGATTTAAGCGTACTTTATACGTCCCTCATATCTGTAGGCCTGGGTACCGCTTACTCTGAGACAAGCATTGTAATGTAAGTCCGGCTACACAGAATGAAGAAACATATTGATAAGACTGTCTTGTTACTAGAATGGTCGCAAAGGCTGCACTGTCTTCCACAATTACAAAATAATCACTAAAAATACGCAAACTGCCTAAAAATATGCTTCATTCCAACAAAGAATATATTGTCCAAAGCTCACTAAACGTGAAAAATTTAGGAATTTACTAAAAAAAATCATAACACCGAGGCCTAAATAGGTTAAGCATGATTTAAATCCAATTAACCCGCATTAGGATTCAATTGGCACATCTACTCCCTTGAAATCTACAATGAGGTGTGAAAATGCTAAATTCTCCTAAAGGGGTCAATGAAATGAATAAAAATTGTAGAGATCCGTAAAAAAGCTTCAACTGACACATTTATTTGTACGGGATGGCACGACACTCAGGTAAGGATTGCCGATATGTGAAGCGTATCAAGGAGATACCGTTAAGACTCGATTAAGCCCCGGGGGCTTATTTGCCAGAAACCATCTTATGGTGGGGGCTATTCGAGGCAGGGCTTTATAAAAGGAGGGGGCACAATCGAGTCTTCTTATTCTTGAAAATAGTCCTAATTCTTGCTTCTTACTGCAAAGAAGTTAACACACTGTAGAATACAAACTATAATAGAGGAACGCAAAGGTGCTAGAAATATGGAGCTTAATAGCCTGGGTAAACTAAAAAAGAATTTGACAGAACTAACCGCTATTCATGGTAAGTAAATTATATAATTATGAAATGAAAGGCAAAGTTAACGGAATGTAATAACTATCTATGCTACTTCTATACTCATTTTCAAATTGCAATAAGAAATTCGTCAGTGATTATTTCTAATAAAGAATTGGTCACTAAGAATTTATAGTAACAGGTCTTGTTTATCTTTTCAGTTCCAATAAAGAGTGCTTTACACTCTTGCATGCATGCAATCAAGTTTCACCATAAAAGAAGGAAGGTGAAACTCGGGAAAGTTCATCTGGCTTCTTCTTTTCTCCAGCTGGTAAAGTAACAGGTTGCGCTCGTAAACGTTGATCAAGATAGCTTGCCAAATTGTCAAACGAGTCGGTTTCTGGGTAACTACAAGTGATAGTAAATCAAATTATAGGCCATTGATAAGAAAACTTGTAAATATTTTAATTCAGTAAATGAAAAGAGGGAGCTTAATTTTAAGCAAAAAAAGCAAAACTAAAAGAGAGAGATATTGAATAATTACCTTTCGGATTTGTACTTTCTTCTGATGAAAAATATTAAGAACAACAAGAATATCAAGAAAAGAAGTCCAACAGAAACACCAATGGCAACAGCTCGATAATCTAAAACAGAGAAAAATGACATACGTCAGAGAAGATGATACAAAACATAACTGCAAAATCAAAATTGGCAAGATGATACGTATGGAAGATGAAAAAGAATAGAAATGAAGATGGAAATGAAGATGAAGGAAACAGTCAAGATGAGACTGAATGTCGAAGAAAAGAAGAATGAGAAACGTAATACAGTAAGCTAGATGCTTTTGCGTGTAATGAATGACGCAAACTTGATACGCATCAATACATATACACACAGGCTAACAATGCAGAAACCGCTAATTGATGAACCACCAGGTTTGTTGGTCCAATATCTCATCATAAAGTTTTGTCAGACACAACAATAGGGAAAAACAGCGTAAAATGCAAAATATGGAAGGAACTTAAAAGCACGAGAAAATTTAAATATGAACCTGTTTCTGATTTGGTGCAGACAAGTCCATTTCCTTCATATCCAGATTTGCATTTACAGGAAAACGATCCAACTGTGTTGGCACACTCTGCATTCGCACTACAACTATGGTTTCCAATACATTCATTGATATCTGCAAGACGACAGAATAATAGTTTATGGTAACAATCATCCAGTAGCTAATAATCTACTCTTAACCTCGATCAATAACTAGTGTTGTGAACATCTTCAGTTTTTACAAGCATTCCAAACAGCGCAAGAAATCAAAGGAGAGAAAACAAAGCTGGGCAAATACGACCAAAAAAGCATACCACTGCATGTTATCCCATTTCCAGAAAATCCTCTGTTACACACACAAGTGAAGGAGCCTTCGTTGTTTGTACATATTGCATTTCCATCACAAGGACTTCCTACTGAACATTCATCTATGTCTAAAGAAAAGACCATTCACATTTCATTATCAATACAGGTTAACCATAACCAAGATGTTTAACTTATAACGACATCGGCTAAGGAAAGTTAAACACAGCGCTCTATACTGCTTATGCTCTAAGAACGGAGAGATCATAATATATTTATTCTGGTGTCACAAAAAGTACATACATAATAATTAGAATGCAAAATTCATAGATTAGTATCTCTCTCCAAACAACATGAAGTCACTCAATGAACAGTACCTTAGTCTAATACAATAATATTATCAAACGTTAATTCGTGTTCTTCGAATCTACCAATAAAAATACTCATACAATACAACATAACATATCAAAAAACAGGTCCCTACCAGTGCACGTAGTTCCACTTCCAGAATACCCACTGTTACAACTACATGAGAAAGATCCCGCAGTGTTCGAGCAAGTTGCATTTCCATCACAACGGCCTCCTCCTATGCATTCGTCTATGTCTAAAAATAGAACAATCAGTAATTGTATACAGGCATCAAGCAATGCATACATGCGAATAATCTATTATGCAATGTCCATTGATTAATATCCGCATTCATACAGTATGTCTGTCGCCACTAAACAAGTAATTATATTAGAGGGCAGCACCTGGATATCCAGGATATCCATCCATGGATGGCATAAAAATGATAGCACATTTCCCTATTTTCACTTGCATACATAACAACAACAACAGTGCTTATATAGCATAACATAACAAAACAACTTCCTACTATTGCAAACAGGTCCCTATATTATTGCCTTCACATCTATCAACAACAATATTCATATGATATAGCATAATACAACAGCCTCATACCATTGCACACAGTTCCATCTCCTGAATATCCACTCTTGCAAGTACATGAGAATGATCCTCCAGTATTTGAACATGTTGCATTTCCATCACAAGGGCTTCCCAAACATTCGTCCATATCTACAAAAAACGACCGACAACCAGTTATATGCAGCTATCACCAACTCACACTTTTAAACTACTATATAAAGTTCCTAGATCAAGATGGTTATTCACAAAGCATATCAACAGCTAGTAAACTATTAACTTTAATAGATAACACCATCTCAGTGGAATACAGGCCAATGTTAAGACATGCTCCAAGTGTGTCTTCGTAGTTACCAACAATACCATATATATAACATAACATTGAAAACAGCTCCCTACCAGTGCATGTAGTTCCATTTCCAGAATACCCGCTGGTACAATTACAAGAGAACGATCCTGCAGTGTTTGAGCACACTGCATTTGCATCACATGAATGCTGATTTGTTGTACACTCATCTATATCCTCGCACACAGTTCCATTTCCGCTGTATCCTGTATTGCATGCACATGAGTATGAGCCAATAGTATTCGAGCATGCTGCATTTGCATCACATGAATGCTGGTTTGTTGTACACTCATCTATATCCTGGCACACAGTTCCATTTCCGCTGTATCCTGTATTGCATGCACATGAGTATGAGCCAATAGTATTCGAGCATGCTGCATTTGCATCACATGAATGCTGTCCTGTTGTACACTCATCTATATCCTGGCACACAGTTCCATTTCCACTGAATCCACTATTGCATGCACATGAGTATGAGCCAGCATTATTCGAACATGTTGCATTTCCATCACATGGGTTTCCTAAACATTCGTCTATATCTAAAAATGTAACAACAAATAGTTGTACACAGACATGAAACAACGCACACTTCTGAATTAATGTATCGCACAAAGCTGATAGATAAATATCTGTATTCATATAGCAAAAGAACATCGAGTGAACTACAGTGAAACTCGCGTAAGTCGGATTCGCCTAAATCGAATGTTTTATAAGTTGGACAAAAATGCGCGGTTCTGGTACGCTTGGTAGAAATGTCACAATTTTTCTGTGAGTAAGTCGGATTTTATAAGTCGGATTTTCGAGTAAGTCAGAGCGGTATTTTAAAACCGGCTGTAAAATAGCACGATATAAGTAGGATTCTGATCATGATTTCAATAGCAAAAGTGAAAATGTTACAGCCAGTAAGCTTCATACTGTGAAATGGTGTAGGAGCCAATCCGAACTCGTAGAAGGCATTTGAATGTTGCAAAAATATCAACAATGGTCTTCAAAAGCTTTCCAAGCTGTAAGAAGGTGCACTTTGAACTGCTTTTCTACCCTCTCTGCAAATATGGCAAGCGTTATCAAGCCAGATAACAAATTTTCTGACATTATCAGGGGTCGCACGTTTTCAATTGCTCCTGGGTCCCAAACAGGCTCTCAGTGGGTCTGGACTTCCCTTGCATACCTAGGACATCGCATAAGTCGAACTATTTTGTCTGCTCTGAAGAGATCCGACATACGCGAGTTTGACTGTATTAACTATATCAGGTAATAGCATAAACGAATATTGAAACACTTTTCCAATGTGCCCTCATATCTACCAGCAACAACAACAAAACAAAACAAAGAAGCTTCCCTACCATTGCATGCAGTTCCATTTCCAGAATATCCACTGTTACAAGTACAAGAGAAAGATCCTGCAGTGTTCGAACATGTTGCATTTCCATCACAAGGGTTCCCTAAACATTCGTCTATATCTAAAAATTGAACAAAAAAAAGTTGTCTATAGTTAATACAAAACTCAAACATATCAACTATTATACAAAGTCCATAGGTAAATATCACTATCCATACGGCACAGTAAACTATTAACTTTATCAGGGAACATTGTCTTTGGAATATAGACCAATGTTAAGATACCTTCCTATCGTGTCTTCGTAGCCACTAACAATACCATTTTGTTAAAACATAACATGACAAAAACTGCTTCATACCATTGCACACAGTTCCATTTCCAGAATATCCACTCTCACAAGCACAAGAGAAAGATCCCACAGTATTTGAACATGTTGCATTTCCATCGCAAGGGCTCCCCAAACATTCGTTTATATCTAGAAACAAAACAATCAACAGTTATATACTCTTGCTAGATTCTCGTGGAAGACAATGACAACTCTTCCCTTAACATAATAAAGTTATTCACTAGCATATTGGTTAGCTAATCTCATATACAGGGTCACCGAGAGGGGGGCAAAGGGGCAAATTGCCATGAGCCCCAAACCTGATAGAAGCCCCAAAAAGTTACGAAATGTTTCTTTGGTGATTGTAGTAACTGTCCAAAGTCATATATGACGTCATGAGGGGTCACATGTGCTTCATTTGCCCCAGGCCTCACAACAGCTCTCGGCAAGCATGCTTATATGCACATCCATACAAAATATATAAACTGTTCATCACATCGGTGAAGAATTGTCGTTCTATTGTCACATAACGGAAACTGTGGTGTACAAAGCACATTGACGGAGCCTACATTGAAGAGGGCATCTATAGAGATATCAAAAATTTATAACTTATGACGCTATTATAAGACAACTTTAGAAGTGGGAAGACGCAAGATGAGGAGAGAGAATCAAAGGTGCTAGAAGGCATCTCTCTATGCCTCATTTATAATCAATAGATCATACATTGATTGGTTTGGTGACTGATTATAGTAACAAAGATGTCCAACATTACAATTGAACACATTCATGGTTATTTTTACGCAATGTGAGCCACAATTTAGATTAGTCTATTACGTACCTTCACAAATCGTTCCATTTCCTGAATATCCCCCATTGCAACGGCATGAATACGCCCCCCTCTCATTAAAGCACTGAGCATTTGCATGACAATCAAGCGAGGAACATATGCTATCATCTAGAAAGAAAAAGAAATTACTTCCGTAATCTAAGAAGGATAAGCATACATATGTGACTTAACACAAATATTAATAAGGGGATTCTTCCATACTAGGTTCAGGAAAATGATAACTTGATTAGCTGAAACTTCCTAACATGTCGTAGTCTTAGTAATAAATGAAAAAAGTCGAATTTTTCAGGCCTGATTTTTAAAGACTATTGAGAGGAATGATTTCCAAAGATGGTGTTTTTGACCAAATTCTTGATCTCATTTCTAAGCGACATACCATTAAGATATACCTCATGGTGGTTCATGACGCTAAAAGTACACCTAAAGACTTTCTGCGAAGACTACATAACAGGATCTATGACCGGTGACAATTATGTATAGAGAATTGTGTTTTGAGCCAAAAAATGTAGGAATCGCAGTGTATTGTTGTGCATGACAATGATAGCCTTCCAGATCCCGAACTGGCTCAATAATCATAAGTATTCATAAATTTAAAGAATGATGTAAGAAACAAGCAAACGAGAAAAGAAATAAGTATGAGTTTCAAATTAATCATGTGACTTATTTCACTCACTGCACATTAAATAGAACACATTTCATAATAAACAGAAAGGAAAATTCAAATGAAAAGTGTAAAACTAAGAAAGCCAACTGCAAAATGTAAATGACATACTTGCGCAATTAATTTTGCCATCTCCGCTGAATTCAGGTTTGCAAGAGCAATAATATGAACCAATCGTATTTGAGCATGTTGCATTTGAATGACAATCAGCATTACCCTCCTGACACTCATTTATATCTAAAAGAAACGTAACAACTAAGAATCACCGAATTCATTGCATGGTAAGATAATCTGCTAGACCTAAAATAATGGACGTAAACGAGAATGGATAAAAAAATTAACAATAATAGCGCTTCTCACAAAAAACACATAAAAGCAGATAAAAATACAAGGCTACTTACCTGAGCAGTTGAATCCATCCCCAGAAAAGCCATTAGAACATGCACATGAATACGACCCAGGAACATTGCCACAGGTTGCGTTTGCATGGCATTTATGACTGCCATCAGTGCATTCATTATTATCCACACAGAGGTTTGATTGATATAATGTAAAGCCAGGTTGGCAAGAGCAGATGAAACTACCAACAGTATTGTTGCACTGATGCTGACAACTGTTTGTGGCGTTTGAGGCGCACTCATCAATATCGGTGCAATGGGAAGAATTGAATTTGCTGAATCCTTCTCTGCAAGAACAGCTGTAACTACCGATTGTGTTGTTGCAGAATTGCTCACAACTGTTTGTGGCATTTGAGGCGCATTCATCAATATCGGTGCAATGGGAAGAATTGAATTTGTTGAATCCATGTCTACAAGAACAGCTGTAACTACCAATTGTGTTGCTGCAAATTTGTTCACAGTTGTTTGTGGCATTTGAGGCGCATTCATCAATATCGGAGCAATGGGTAGAATTGAATTTGCTGAATCCTTCTCTACAAGAACAGCTGTAACTACCGATTGTGTTGCTGCAAATTTGCTCACAACTGTTTGTGGCATTTGAGGCGCATTCATCAATATCGGTGCAATGGGTAGAATTGAATTTGTTGAATCCATGTCTACAAGAACAGCTGTAATTGCCGATTGTGTTGCTGCAAATTTGTTCACAGTTGTTTGTGGCATTTGAGGTGCATTCATCAATATCGGTGCAATGGGTAGAATTGAATTTGCTGAATCCTTCTCTACAAGAACAGCTGTAACTGCCGATTGTGTTGCTGCAAATTTGCTCACAGTTGTTTGTGGCATTTGAGGCGCATTCATCAATATCGGTGCAGTGGGTAGAATTCAATAATTTGAAGCCATTTCTACACGAGCAGAAATGACTTCCTACAGTATTGTTGCACACTTGATGGCAGTTGTTCGTCATGTTGGAAGCACATTCATTAATATCTTGACAATGAGTTCTATTCAATACCGCAAAACCTTCCCTACATGAACAGTTGTAGCTACCAAAGGTGTTATTGCAAAGCTGTTCACATGCATTCGTAGAAGGTAAAAGGCATTCATTGAAATCTGTAAAATCAACAGTATATCAAAAATTACATCATTGTTACCTGTCCTAATCTACCACATCAAAGCACAGAAAAGTAAAACTTATCATAGCTGAAGAAGTTGGAGCGTATCAAATCAATGTACTGTCAAACACAGAGAATTGATATAAGCGGAAGCTCTATGGACCGACCTATGACATAGCAAAGTACTACCTTGGCAGGATGTTCCATTTCCAGTAAACCCATTGTTACATGTACAATTGAAACGGCCTGGTGTGTTTGTACAGGTAGCCAATGAATGGCAATTATGTGTTTTGTCAGCACATTCATCAATATCACCACAATATGTTTTATTTCGTAAGGTATAACCAGAATAACAGGAACAATTGTAGCCTCCAAGGAAATTCGTGCAGATTTGATTGCATCCAGCTGTCTTGTTCACGCATTCATCAAAATCTTAAAATGGAAGGACAAAGACCATAGCCAATTAACTATATGGGCAGAGAATTACAGTACTACGGCTTTTGATATACCTATTAGTATTGTAAATGCAAAGTGGAATGTTCTTGCTAAGGAAGTCTAAAAGAAATTTTCCAGATTAACATCATGAAAAAGCTGAGAAAGGTCCAATGCTGGGTGAAGGAAAACTTCTTATGAAAAACTCGTACCAAACAAATGAAATAGCCCTATTTTATGTAAATTATATCAAAGAACTGATAAAGCCGTAAATTTCCTCCACAGTGACGTAATTCCCTTTATGAAGAAACATAGGTCCAAATTGATATAAGAAGGCTATACCATACCATAACACTTTCTTCCATCTCCAATGTACCCAGCAGGACAAGGGTCGCAATCAGCTGATTCAGATGTGAAATTATCTGTACAATTGACTCCTTCAAAACAGGGTTCCTGTGAACAATAACTGACTTGATCTTCACAAAACGCTCCTGTAAAACCAGACCTACATGTGCATTCACCATAAGTCAACAGATTATTGGTTGTTTCAAATAGCGGATTAGCCACTGCAGGATTGCATGTTCCACCGTTCCGACAGTTACACAATGTCACAGTAGGAGACATCGATGCAGAGTTATTATTTGAATCTGTCACAACATATTTTAGACGGAAATCAGTGCTGTTTACAAACCACGTCACATTGCCTGTGTTTGGATCTACACTTAGAGTTGTTCCATTTGCCTCTACTGTGTAAACAAGATTGGATGAGGAATTGCCAGATGCAAGAATTTGAAAACTAACTATTGTACCGAGTGTCACATTGAGTGCAGATGGACCTTGAAGCGTAGGCGGGAACATCCCTGGAGAAAGCAGATACAAAGTCATGTATGCAATAATCAGATTTATATTGTACAATGTAACTCAAAGAGCACTCCAATTCATTTTTTGACACAAAGCACATTGTTTCACTGTCTGTATTGTCCCTATTCTTTTCTGCTAACAAAAATTTACCCTCACTTGCATATCTGCCCAAATTCTATATGGAAGACTTAATTGTAGAAGAGAAAGAAAATTTGGTTTTCGCCAAAATAAATGAAGAGGGATACTCTATGACTTTGAGGATCCTTTCTCAACATTTCCAAACAGAAGGAGGCACGTGTGCAAAATAGAAGAGCATTGGGCTAGGACGATGTTTACATTCTAAAACCTATAACGTTGTTCCTTAGTTGTGAAGTATATCGGCTATCGGCCCGCATCTTAATCGACAAGCAAAAGCAAGTCCGAGGACAAAAATAGCTTTTGCACAGCTAACAATACACGAAAGAAATGCCAATAAGTCATAACTCAATATGGTACTCATGCAAGGGGCTATGAAATGTGCGGCAATTCAGCTTGCAGCACATAACGCTGAGCTACTTAACGCGCGGCATGTAAGCGCGCGGCGCTCGCTATACATTACTACGCTAATTTTGATATTCAAAGGGCAAACTAGAATGCAAAATATTGATCAATCCTGTGCACAAATAAAACTGAAATTACTTACTCAGCTGTTTCTCTTCTGTCTCGAATTCTGATAGCGATGATTGCGACTCGGAAACTGCTTGGGAATCGGCAGTCATTACATAATCAAATAGACATTGAAAGTTTGTATAGCCACCACATACGGCGATAGATTTATTTCTCAACTCTGTATTATTACCAAATAGTGTGTCAATGTTGTCGAAAAATAGGGGCACAAACGTAGAGTCATAATCAGGATCAGAGAGTGAAAACAGCGTGGAGGTATCGGTTACATTCCCTAGAAAAGGTAAAGAGAGTAAACTCTTAAATATGTCAAAGACCTCTGGCAGCTTTGAATAAAAGGCTTTAGGGTAACTGACAAGAGAAGCAAAGTTTTTGGCGTAGTTTACTCAGACATTGACTTTAGCACAGAAATATTGCTATTTTCATTATAAATGCAAACATTTATGTATACATGTTTATATGTATTATGTATAATATTTCTCTATTATTGATTGATATAATATCAATCTATGTTTAAACATCAAAGTTTTGAATCTTTAAAGTCTTTTAACTATAGCTCAGTCTATGGGAGTAGGAAGACTTAGGGGGTTGCAAGCTGTCTGCTCGAAAAAACAAGAAGAGCGGTAAAGATGCACGATGGTATACCAAGTTGAATACTTTCTAGCCATATTGAGTCGAAGCTACAATGGGGAAGATTATTCTTTTATCTAAAGAAATAGCCCGAACGAAACGGAGTTCTGTCCAACTGGAAGGGCTGCAACCGCTAGCCTCCAGTACCCCAGCCCCCGTATTCTATGGCCATGGCTAAGACCGAAGTGATCACGTCCATATCATGAAAATACTTTAAGACAACAATCTACTAACGCAAACAAAGACAAATGCCAAGAAAACTTCACAACATCCAATAACTAGAACACAGGTAAAAAGTACTAACCAAAGCTACATATATATATATATATATATATATATATATATATATATATATATATATATATATATATATATATATATATATATATATATATATATATATATATATACACACATAAGTATATACAGAGAAAGAGAAACAGACAGACAGATAAACAGGCAGATTGACAGACAGACAGACAGACAGAGAGACGGACAGACAAACAGATGGACAAACAAACAAAGAGATAAACAGACAGACAGACAGACAGACAGACAGATAGACAGACAGACAGAAAGACAGAAAGACAGACAGATACATAGACGGATAGAGAAAGGCAGAACAGGAAATAAGCATAAGAAAACGGACATCAATAAACTGATTTTAACATACAAAGCTTTCCAAATTGATAGTAGATTTCTTCTTGAGTCGAATTGATGGATAAAATTGTTCCGTCTGGTCGTGTAAAATCATCACTAACATCATTGTTCATAACACCAAGCAAACCAACAGTATTATTGACATGTGACGTTGATGGTGTCACTTGAATTGTTAATTGGCTTGAGAATACTTGGATGATTGCACCAACACCAGAATCATATTCTACGGCAAGTTCAGTCTTATTTCCTGTGCTCCAGGTGATGTCAGTGTCATTAATAGTTTGCGTAGTAGCAAAATAGCTCGTTGAATAGTTGTTCTTGTTTACTAATATCTTCACTTCACCAGCTACAAGAAAGAGAAAAGGGATAGTCTATCAATATGATGATCAAAACAGACCATTAGTAAAGTGAAAAAAGAACCATGGACCATAAAAACTATCTCAGGACAAAAGAGCCACCTACTTGTTACATTTAAGTAGAGTTCAACCAAAGCTCCTTGATCTGTATTCATAGCAAAACCAGAAAATACTGTTGCTCTTGATACTGTCACTGAAGAATTTGGCGCAATTTTAGCTTTGCTCATTCGAGAATGGATCGTGAATTCTGAACTGTTCTTCACCGAATACAAGACATAGTCACCAATTCCATTAAAAGTGTATGTATGACCATCAAGAGTTCGAATATGTGGATCTCCAAACGTGAATGCTAAAACAAATCATAACAGAATGCTGTAATGGAAAAACTTGTAGATCAAATTGTGCGTGCATAAGCATGCTTCAATCTGAATATGGCTAATAATATTTAGCCATCAGCATCCGGATGCATCGCTTTCAGTAGAAACATGTAACAGCACGAATATTATGACAATCTATTTTAAGTATCAGTACTAATATACACTAGTGTTTGTATATATCAGTACAAGAATACATTAATATCAGTCAAAACCTATGCATATTGTTCCAAACACAGACTAATTAGGCTAACGAAATATACCTACCCATTATCGGTGGAACATAAAGAGAACATGTTGGAACTGGTCGTTTTTGAGTGTACAAATTGCATAGAGTTGATTTCTGACAACAATATTCGAATGCTTTGGCATCATCAGTTACTGCTTGGCGTCTTGATAATCGACGATAATAACCAGAGAAACGAATAAGCACCCATGAATATGACAATGATAAATGCTTTTGTGTGGCCAAACCAAGCTGTGGATCCACATCATTAATAAGAAAACGGTTTCTTTCATCATAACAGCAACTTGTGTGATATGATATTGACGTCCCAAAGAAGAACCACGTTGCCCTTTGTTTATAACAAATCATATTTGAGTTAATTGAGGACAGCCTAAAGCGGCGATCAAAAATTATTTGCCAATAAAGACAAGGGCAATCACTTGCACTTTGCTTTCTGATAACATCGAGGTAATTCTCGTTTGGTTGTTTTGCATACCATTCATAACATTTTGCAGCATTATTATCAAAGTTATCAGCTAACTTCCACGACCATCTTCCTTTGAAATTGGTATTTCCAATAACATCGTGAAATTTATAAGTACTTGGAGAACCAGGCGCATTCAGAGTTTGCTGATAAGTGTTTCGGTTTATTCCATTTTGGATTGTATAACCAATTCTAGGCCTGATCCAATTTTGACTCCACAACATTCCATCATCGTCATACACGAATGAGACATACGTTGTTGTGCCATTTGTAGCAATGTTAATTTGAAAAGTGACTGTCTAAATAGGAGAGCGGAGCACAGATAAGCAGAAAGTAAAAACAGATATAACTGGCACACAATGTGGCAATCAGAAATAAAAGGAGGAAAGACGACATAAAAACGACTCAGATTCACCAGTACGAGTTCAAATCTATGTTCTGACTCCTTAGCAGGTATGAGGTTAATAAACGAACGAGGATCAATCATTTTCATATTTTCTATGAGGCTGAGAACTCAGTTAACAACCTGAATTAATTCCCAGTTCTGTCTGTTATGGCGGAACACCAAGGTTAGATAGATGATATTTTGTAGGGAAATATCGATAAATGTAGCTGCATGAAAACGAAACAATATACATAAACTAAATCACACTAGTAAATACAGAAATAAACAATTAAAACTAAGTACGGGAATAAGGAGAAGATCTCCCGCCATTATACGATATAACAATACTTGTACAACCTGCCCTACCTCGTTTTTGCCAAGATAATTGTAGTAAGGATATGGAGTTCCTTTGTACCACGTGCCAAGAATAACTGCTGTTGGTGAGAAGTTGGTTACGTTGAAATACTTTTCAAGATAGTTCTTAGTTTGATTGAACAGTTTCACACTAATCTCGTCAGTGGCAGTGCTCTCATGAACTGTGCCCAAAAATCCCCCATTACCATCCCTGAAATCGATATCATACCAATATCCTGCAACTATATCATGTCCAATACCAAAATTAGGGTTCCAGTCGCAGAATCGTTTATTGAAACTGAAGTATCCGTTAGAACAAGTCTAGAAAGACAAAATGAATGACGTGTAATGGCATATACAGTCCAGATCGCATAATTCGGATCGTTTGTACCCAGATTTTCTATATTCCGGACAGAAGTGGTAAGTCCAATTAGTTTCCTATTAAAGTGTACTAAGATAATGCCCATTATCCGGACTTCCTAATCCGGATAAATGTATAAAGCGGACAATATATTTCGGTCCATTTCGTACAAGTACAAATTATTTATTGATTCACCATAATCCGGATCAACGATCCGGACACATGATCTTCTTCATAGATTTACACTGGCAAAGGATGATGAACAGTTTAATGCGGAGGTATCAGCTTTAATAAAAAGAGTTCATGACACGATTGTCCTTACGTAAATGTCAGACAACTACTATGGATTTCGTAGAAGGAAAGCGCAGCTTGATGATGAACTTTAATACCTTAACAGTGTATGTTGTTTATTTGATACATCTCTAAAAGATGATGAAATGTCTCTACTATTTGTCACAATTCTGGTACTACCGATTTCTACTCTAAGTCTTAAAATATTGGTTTTGTTGTTTATATAAAATTTTGTTGCCATATAAGTAATGAAATATTAGGTTTTGTTGAAATATGCAAGAATAAAGAAAGGTAGCAGTAAAACCTAATGCTAGAAAGTCTGAAATTCAAAAAACTTTTAGGACAACAAGGAAAGAGCTAAGAAACTGTAGAAATTTCTGTGCCATCTTGCACAGTTTCGGGAACACACTTATCCTCCACATATCTAAAAGTGTCTACTGCAGTATGTTCTACGTGCTTCAAAGCCAAAAATCTTTATCGGCACTACAAACGACAATGTTTGCTACGTTTTACGCTCGTTTTCACTACAAATTTTTTCAGTACATTAAGAAAATTTTAAGAAACTTTTAGAACTAAAATGTGGCTAGAAAGCAAGAAACTTTTACTATTGGGCCTTTAGCCTTTAGGGCCTCCTTTAGGGTTTCTTATAAAAAACGCGAAAATATTTTGCCCAGGGTAACTTGAATACTCTCCTGCCCGGAATTGGCGTCCCTCCGACTATTTAATTTTTCAAAAAATGCATGCCAAGACATTCTTATTGCAACCCTCCCGCTTATTAATTTTGAGCCAAGAGGAAATTTTCCCAACCAAACCCAGAATAATCTGACGAATGTAGCTCGTTGTGAATGTTTGCTGTGCTGAAAAAATACTAGCGTGAAAAGAGTAATTGCAGCAAGAAGCACTGAAAACGCAGCTGAAAGTTATGCCAATGATGATGACATTATGAACGACGATCATAGACATATTTTAGTATGCTAGAAATATGCACTAAACGCAATAAGTTCTTTTTCAAAATGCTACAATTTTTATCCAATGCATATGTTGGCCTTCTCTCCACGCTCCGCCCCATAGACATTCACCTTGGAGCTTTTTCCACCCCCCCGCCTTATTTACTTCAGACTTTTTTCCGACCCCCCGCTTATTGTCACCCCCCTTCTATTCCGAACTGGAGAGTAGCGGCATCCAGGGGTGACCCGATTCCCACCACTCTATATGCCAAACAACCCTGGGAGTGAGCACCAAACAACAGCAGACATTTTACAGGGTCACGTGTAAATGAGTAGCATCATTGCAAAAGTTTTTACGCAATTCGGATTTTCTTTAATCCGGACAAAATCAGCCAGTTCCATGTGATCCAAATTATGCGAAGATGACTATAGCTTGTGATGAAAAGGCAAAACCAGCTTCAACGGAGATCACAAGAACTCCCAACCAGTAGATTTTTAACATGCAGGGAATTACACGGTCTATTTAAGTTAAATTGCAGCATTCAGGCTCATGTCTGCTGACATAATAATAATAATAATAATAATAATAATATGTATAAACATGCATATTATTATTATTATTATTATGTCAGCAGACATGAGCCTGAATGCTGCAATTTAACTTAAATAGGTTATTATGTAAAGTCTAGGCTACAAAGGTTCTTGAGATAGGTTCTAATATTTTCGCAAAAACTTCATCTGAATATACTTTATATTTCATAATACGGTATAAATCATTAATTTGTACCATAGTGCAATGCCTGTGGTACAAATAAATGTTCTATACTTCACCGTGCGTTAACACAAATCTTAATTCAGTACTTTTTACCTATACATGTTTACGGAAAAGGGGTGGCAATATTAACGAGGAAGAGTCAAATTTTGGAGCATGAGGGGTGGACGTTAATAATAAATTGCTAAGCAACTGTTCTTTTTACTAACAGACATAAGGAAATGTAGATACATTTGTAAAAACATGTTAAATCACTAATCAATAAACGAAACAAATGAGATTGTTTTGATTTTAATACAGTTCCGCTAAATATGACTGGCAGTACTGTCGGCGGGGCTGATATTACAAAAAATGCTGCTATTTGGAATCGCAAAAGTTTGCCGTTGGCCGCATTAACGCGAGGCCGCACTAACGCGAGGCCGCATTAACGCCTTTTGTGTGTGTGTGTGTGTGTTAAATTATTTTACATCTGTAAACCTAACCGGCTAAGTTTATCCATTATGGAATTTCACGCAGTAAATTCATTTCATTTCATTTCATTTTCATTTTAAATTATTTACCCACGGTTGCCCCATCAATCGAAGAAGATTGCTTTACAGGGGGCCGTGCTTAAAAACTAAGAAAAAAAATTATCTATCCTCTAAAAACCTTACCGTAATTCCAATAATACATAAATATATAAAAGAAAAGAAATAGCAAAATAAATCATTTATTTACAGCGTCTTTAAACGCTTTGAAAGAGGATGTCTGCTTGACTGCCAAATCTAAGTGGTTCCAGACTCGAGTACTACGATATGAGAAAGTTCGTTGACCATTGCACGTTTTCACTAGAGGGATTTGGAGATCAGTTGCCGTGTTTCTCAAATTTCCCTACTACATGCCGACTTTTTCGTAAAAATTTGTGACAGATAGCCTGGAGCAAGCTCATTTATTGATTTATAGACCATGCAGGCTGTCTCTACTTGTATCATATCCGCTACTGTAGGCCAATTTAGAGTTTTTATTAAGGGACTAGGGGAAGAATCATAGCTGCTGTTGGTCACAATTCTAGCTGCACGGTTTTGAAGTTTTTGCAGCACCTGCAACCTAGTCCCCCCACATGCCCCCCAGACTGAACAGCAGTAGCGGAGGTGCGGTTCAACGATACCACGATACATTTTATAGAGAGTGTCCTGCGGCAGTAACTTCTTGGCATATTTAAGGAATCCAATTGCACGAGAGACCTTAGATCGTACAAAATGGATATGTGCGTCCCAAGACAGATGTCTATCAATCTGTACCCCTAGATATTTGACGTTATCTACCATTTCGACTTCGAAGCCACCAATAGAAAAGGAGGGAGGTTCCACTAGCTTTGTCGAAATCTTCTTAAAGGTTGGGTCGTGATCCAATAATCATCGCTTGTGTCTTCAGGACATTTAGGGATAGTTTATTGCCTTGGAGCCATTTCCGTAAAGAATCAAATTCTTTGTAAAGAATGAAGTGAAATATGGGTTCTAAAAATACTGAGTGAAACTTTCGGTTAAGTTGACCGGTTAAGTATATCACCTAATAGAATTTCACGCCGTAAAAATACAGGTTCTATATAATACTGATTAAACTATTGACTAAGCTGACAGGTCAAATTTATCGGATAATGGTATCTCAAACTGTAAAAATTTAAATCCTACTCACTGAATGACATTATCAGTTTAGCTGAGCGGTTAAGTTTATCGGCTAATGGTATCTCAAACTGTAAAAATTTGAGTTCATGAAAGCTTATCGGTTAGCAAAAGTGTCAAACATTGATACTCACGTAGATAATTTTGTAGACTTTTGATCCAAGTGGTAAACCACGTGAAAATGTTAGTTTGCTAAGCCTCTCATCAACATTACGAACAAGAAGGCTGGAATCATAGATGAACATCCGGTCCTCTACAAGACAAATCGGAGAACAATCATACAAATGAACTGAACAAAAATGAATCCAATCTAGAAATTCATCTCGTAAAACATAAAAATAATCTGTTGGTATTACAGATCGAACTATGGCTCGAAAACGAGGGAATAATCTTTTAGTATACCGATAAGCTTTCTTTTCGTTCGGCGCGACACTCATCAGAGTATTCTTCTAGCATGCTGCGAAAATTTTCAGCGTCCGACATTCGTCAGAGATGCTTCATACTCTGATGAGCGTCGGACAAGAAAAATCTTGTCAGTATGCTAAAGGAATATTCCCGTATTTTCAAGCCAAAGTGAAACAAATAGCGTACATTTTTTCACTAATGCGTTCCATTTTAGGACCTCTATATATGTGCAAAAGAAATGTCCCACCTTCTAGGCTATAGGTTGGCAAGTGTATTAAAATCACCGCATGTTTACAGCAAATTTCATTCCACTTTCCAGCGCACGGGATCCTGTTTTTTCCGCCTCCCAGGCGTCCTTTTGACCATATACGTCACGTTACCGCTATTGCTATGTGAGAAACAAATCTGAGTCTGCGCATATTTGCTAATTTCATACCACTTTCCAGCCTGTTGAGTGCTTATATGGGGAAAGTTCGTCCGGCTGAACTGAGATCCGGCATGCTGAGAGCAGATTCTCACTTGACACGGATGAATTGTTTCTCATACAAACACAAGACAGAAAATGCACAGCGTTGTTTATGACGGTTCGATCTCATCTCCCAGCCGATACGCTGAACAGTGGGATAATTTTACGTATATAAACAAGCCCTTAGCTTGTGCATCTAACATACCAGTGGAAGCGAGGTTTGCTTTTAAATAACACACCTGGATTTGTCGAGGATTGTGCTTCAAAGTAAGTAGTAGGCTAGAAGTACATACCGTAGTCATTCTTTCTTATATTCGTTAAGAAATGTACTGACTACGTCTCAAATACTGCTAAATGCTTTCATGTCTGTTTCTGAAGCCGATTACCATAATATACAGTCAATAAAATCAATTCACCCACCTTTACAATACACTCCATTTCCAGTATACCCATCTCTACACGAACAAGAGAATGAACCAATCGTATTAAAGCAGCCCGCATAAATATGACAATTGTGAGATCCTTCTTGACATTCGTCTATGTCTACACATTTTGTAGCATTTACAAGACGATAACCAGGTAGACAAGAACATTGATGACTTCCAGGTGTATTTGTACAATTCTGATCGCATTTGTGTAAATTATAGTCCAAGCATTCATTAATATCTGGAAAGTATGCATAAAATATCAAACAAATGTGAAACATGAAAAATGGCCATTCAAAATATTTGGCCACAAAAAAAATTTTGATGAAATGGGAAAAAGATTCCAATAAGAATGGTAGCACTTTATGTTTCTCAAAGTCATAAAGTAAATGACTACAAGAATAGCAAACAAGAAATCTTGAAAAATCAAGGGTTAAACAAATACATTCTACAAATCATAAAGAAAACGGGCACTATAAGACAATGAATGATACTGTGACATTATATAGATACGATAAGAGTCGGAGCTATTTGACTTTGGTGATGATATTCAAATTAACCCATGCCACACATCTGTGGACGCATTTATGATTAAGGCAACCTACAGAGATTAATGAAATGACCTACTGACAACGGCACGAGCACCAAACTCTTTAAAATTTCACATAATGTTTCAGGCCTAAAGCAGATAAATAAACTTTTCCTTAATGTAAAGGGTAAAATGATTCCATCAAGCGATTACACCGGGGCTCCTAGGTGTTAACATTGATAACTCTCTCAAGACCAAAGGACATGTCAAAGAGCTGCATGCATTTGGAAGACTGTGAACATATCCAGTACAACTAAAGTAAAACTTACTTCTAACTCCCACAGAAATGTCCATAGTTTCCTATTACTCCCTAAATTGGCTATTATGTAGCAAAGGGGCAAACAATGGCACTAACAGGAGTCCAAACAATGGCGCTAATAGGACTCACAAGTTTACGCTGAGAGAAAGATATGAAGACTATAAATTCATTTTCTGAGGAATGTTTTGGGATAAATCAAAGAAAACACACAAAGCGGGCCTACTAAATCTCATGGTTGAAATTTACAAAACAATTAAGCATCTCAACCTAGAGAACAGATTTTGCTATGTTGCTAAGAAAGGTGTTCTCTACAGTTCTCATATTAAGGGGTTACGCAACATCCCCTCGGCGAATGCTCAGCACTACGGAATAAAGTTTTCTTATGATTTAGAAGGAGCATTTTGTAGAATACACTTAGTGATGGCATAAAATTGACAACTTAAAATTCAAAAAAGAAATACACAATTGGGATGTTAACGATTATGCGCTAAACATCTACGCTCAATTTACGAATTTTTCGGTTGTTACTTACTACTGGTACGGAAAATAGAAAGTAAAACTGGCATACCACTGCATGCAGTTCCATTTCCAGAAAATCCACTGTTGCACGCGCAACTAAAGGATCCTGCAGTGTTCGAACACGTTGCACTTTCATCACAAGGGCTTCCCAAACATTCGTCTATATCTACAAATAGACCACACTTAACTATATAAGGGAACGACAATTCAACGTTACAGTGCAATATCAATACGTTTCCCAATATTATTGCCTTCACATCTATCAACAACAATATTCATAAAATATAACATAGCAAAACAGCTTTATACCATTGCACACAGTTCCATCTCCTGAATATCCACTCTTGCAAGTACAGGAGAATGATCCTCCAGTATTTGAACATGTTGCATTTCCATCACAAGGGCTTCCTAAACATTCGTCTATATCTACAAAACACGACCAGTTGTCTATAGTTATCAAAAACCTACAATTACTAACTACTACATAAACTTCATAGATAAATATTATTATCTATATAGTATAACAAGAGTCAGTAAACTATTAACTTTAACATAGAATGCCATCTCAATGGAATATAGACCAAAAGATACTTTCCTTCTGTGTTTTCGTAGCTACCAACAAAACCAAATATATAACATAAGATCGAAAACAGCTCCCTACCAGTGCATGTAGCTCCATTTCCAGAATACCCGCTGTTACAACTACAAGAGAAAGATCCTGCAGTGTTTGAGCATGTTGCATTTCCATCACATGAATGCTGTCCTGTTGTACACTCATCTATATCCTCGCACACAGTTCCATTTCCGCTGTATCCTGTATTGCATGCACATGAGTATGAGCCAGCATTATTCGAGCATGTTGCATTTCCATCACATGAATGCTGTCCTGTTGTACACTCATCTATATCCTCGCACACAGTTCCATTTCCGCTGTATCCTGTATTGCATGCACATGAGTATGAGCCAGCATTATTCGAGCATGTTGCATTTCCATCACATGAATGCTGTCCTGTTGTACACTCATCTATATCCTCGCACACAGTTCCATTTCCGCTGTATCCTGTATTGCATGCACATGAGTATGAGCCAGCATTATTCGAGCATGTTGCATTTCCATCACATGAATGCTGTCCTGTTGTACACTCATCTATATCCTCGCACACAGTTCCATTTCCGCTGTATCCTGTATTGCATGCACATGAGTATGAGCCAGCATTATTCGAGCATGTTGCATTTCCATCACATGAATGCTGTCCTGTTGTACACTCATCTATATCCTCGCACACAGTTCCATTTCCGCTGTATCCTGTATTGCATGCACATGAGTATGATCCAGCATTATTCGAGCATGTTGCATTTCCATCACATGAATGCTGTCCTGTTGTACACTCATCTATATCCTCGCACACAGTTCCATTTCCGCTGTATCCTGTATTGCATGCACATGAGTATGAGCCAGCATTATTCGAGCATGTTGCATTTCCATCACATGAATGCTGTCCTGTTGTACACTCATCTATATCCTCGCACACAGTTCCATTTCCGCTGTATCCTGTATTGCATGCACATGAGTATGAGCCAGCATTATTCGAGCATGTTGCATTTCCATCACATGAATGCTGTCCTGTTGTACACTCATCTATATCCTCGCACACAGTTCCATTTCCGCTGTATCCTGTATTGCATGCACATGAGTATGAGCCAGCATTATTCGAGCATGTTGCATTTCCATCACATGAATGCTGTCCTGTTGTACACTCATCTATATCCTCGCACACAGTTCCATTTCCGCTGTATCCTGTATTGCATGCACATGAGTATGAGCCAGCATTATTCGAGCATGTTGCATTTCCATCACATGAATGCTGTCCTGTTGTACACTCATCTATATCCTCGCACACAGTTCCATTTCCGCTGTATCCTGTATTGCATGCACATGAGTATGAGCCAGCATTATTCGAGCATGTTGCATTTCCATCACATGAATGCTGTCCTGTTGTACACTCATCTATATCCTCGCACACAGTTCCATTTCCGCTGTATCCTGTATTGCATGCACATGAGTATGAGCCAGCATTATTCGAGCATGTTGCATTTCCATCACATGAATGCTGTCCTGTTGTACACTCATCTATATCCTCGCACACAGTTCCATTTCCGCTGTATCCTGTATTGCATGCACATGAGTATGAGCCAGCATTATTCGAGCATGTTGCATTTCCATCACATGAATGCTGTCCTGTTGTACACTCATCTATATCCTCGCACACAGTTCCATTTCCGCTGTATCCTGTATTGCATGCACATGAGTATGAGCCAGCATTATTCGAGCATGTTGCATTTCCATCACATGAATGCTGTCCTGTTGTACACTCATCTATATCCTCGCACACAGTTCCATTTCCGCTGTATCCTGTATTGCATGCACATGAGTATGAGCCAGCATTATTCGAGCATGTTGCATTTCCATCACATGAATGCTGTCCTGTTGTACACTCATCTATATCCTCGCACACAGTTCCATTTCCGCTGTATCCTGTATTGCATGCACATGAGTATGAGCCAGCATTATTCGAGCATGTTGCATTTCCATCACATGAATGCTGTCCTGTTGTACACTCATCTATATCCTCGCACACAGTTCCATTTCCGCTGTATCCTGTATTGCATGCACATGAGTATGAGCCAGCATTATTCGAGCATGTTGCATTTCCATCACATGAATGCTGTCCTGTTGTACACTCATCTATATCCTCGCACACAGTTCCATTTCCGCTGTATCCTGTATTGCATGCACATGAGTATGAGCCAGCATTATTCGAGCATGTTGCATTTCCATCACATGAATGCTGTCCTGTTGTACACTCATCTATATCCTCGCACACAGTTCCATTTCCGCTGTATCCTGTATTGCATGCACATGAGTATGAGCCAGCATTATTCGAGCATGTTGCATTTCCATCACATGAATGCTGTCCTGTTGTACACTCATCTATATCCTCGCACACAGTTCCATTTCCGCTGTATCCTGTATTGCATGCACATGAGTATGAGCCAGCATTATTCGAGCATGTTGCATTTCCATCACATGAATGCTGTCCTGTTGTACACTCATCTATATCCTCGCACACAGTTCCATTTCCGCTGTATCCTGTATTGCATGCACATGAGTATGAGCCAGCATTATTCGAGCATGTTGCATTTCCATCACATGAATGCTGTCCTGTTGTACACTCATCTATATCCTCGCACACAGTTCCATTTCCGCTGTATCCTGTATTGCATGCACATGAGTATGAGCCAGCATTATTCGAGCATGTTGCATTTCCATCACATGAATGCTGTCCTGTTGTACACTCATCTATATCCTCGCACACAGTTCCATTTCCGCTGTATCCTGTATTGCATGCACATGAGTATGAGCCAGCATTATTCGAGCATGTTGCATTTCCATCACATGAATGCTGTCCTGTTGTACACTCATCTATATCCTCGCACACAGTTCCATTTCCGCTGTATCCTGTATTGCATGCACATGAGTATGAGCCAGCATTATTCGAGCATGTTGCATTTCCATCACATGAATGCTGTCCTGTTGTACACTCATCTATATCCTCGCACACAGTTCCATTTCCGCTGTATCCTGTATTGCATGCACATGAGTATGAGCCAGCATTATTCGAGCATGTTGCATTTCCATCACATGAATGCTGTCCTGTTGTACACTCATCTATATCCTCGCACACAGTTCCATTTCCGCTGTATCCTGTATTGCATGCACATGAGTATGAGCCAGCATTATTCGAGCATGTTGCATTTCCATCACATGAATGCTGTCCTGTTGTACACTCATCTATATCCTCGCACACAGTTCCATTTCCGCTGTATCCTGTATTGCATGCACATGAGTATGAGCCAGCATTATTCGAGCATGTTGCATTTCCATCACATGAATGCTGTCCTGTTGTACACTCATCTATATCCTCGCACACAGTTCCATTTCCGCTGTATCCTGTATTGCATGCACATGAGTATGAGCCAGCATTATTCGAGCATGTTGCATTTCCATCACATGAATGCTGTCCTGTTGTACACTCATCTATATCCTCGCACACAGTTCCATTTCCGCTGTATCCTGTATTGCATGCACATGAGTATGAGCCAGCATTATTCGAGCATGTTGCATTTCCATCACATGAATGCTGTCCTGTTGTACACTCATCTATATCCTCGCACACAGTTCCATTTCCGCTGTATCCTGTATTGCATGCACATGAGTATGAGCCAGCATTATTCGAGCATGTTGCATTTCCATCACATGAATGCTGTCCTGTTGTACACTCATCTATATCCTCGCACACAGTTCCATTTCCGCTGTATCCTGTATTGCATGCACATGAGTATGAGCCAGCATTATTCGAGCATGTTGCATTTCCATCACATGAATGCTGTCCTGTTGTACACTCATCTATATCCTCGCACACAGTTCCATTTCCGCTGTATCCTGTATTGCATGCACATGAGTATGAGCCAGCATTATTCGAGCATGTTGCATTTCCATCACATGAATGCTGTCCTGTTGTACACTCATCTATATCCTCGCACACAGTTCCATTTCCGCTGTATCCTGTATTGCATGCACATGAGTATGAGCCAGCATTATTCGAGCATGTTGCATTTCCATCACATGAATGCTGTCCTGTTGTACACTCATCTATATCCTCGCACACAGTTCCATTTCCGCTGTATCCTGTATTGCATGCACATGAGTATGAGCCAGCATTATTCGAGCATGTTGCATTTCCATCACATGAATGCTGTCCTGTTGTACACTCATCTATATCCTCGCACACAGTTCCATTTCCGCTGTATCCTGTATTGCATGCACATGAGTATGAGCCAGCATTATTCGAGCATGTTGCATTTCCATCACATGAATGCTGTCCTGTTGTACACTCATCTATATCCTCGCACACAGTTCCATTTCCGCTGTATCCTGTATTGCATGCACATGAGTATGAGCCAGCATTATTCGAGCATGTTGCATTTCCATCACATGAATGCTGTCCTGTTGTACACTCATCTATATCCTCGCACACAGTTCCATTTCCGCTGTATCCTGTATTGCATGCACATGAGTATGAGCCAGCATTATTCGAGCATGTTGCATTTCCATCACATGAATGCTGTCCTGTTGTACACTCATCTATATCCTCGCACACAGTTCCATTTCCGCTGTATCCTGTATTGCATGCACATGAGTATGAGCCAGCATTATTCGAGCATGTTGCATTTCCATCACATGAATGCTGTCCTGTTGTACACTCATCTATATCCTCGCACACAGTTCCATTTCCGCTGTATCCTGTATTGCATGCACATGAGTATGAGCCAGCATTATTCGAGCATGTTGCATTTCCATCACATGAATGCTGTCCTGTTGTACACTCATCTATATCCTCGCACACAGTTCCATTTCCGCTGTATCCTGTATTGCATGCACATGAGTATGAGCCAGCATTATTCGAGCATGTTGCATTTCCATCACATGAATGCTGTCCTGTTGTACACTCATCTATATCCTCGCACACAGTTCCATTTCCGCTGTATCCTGTATTGCATGCACATGAGTATGAGCCAGCATTATTCGAGCATGTTGCATTTCCATCACATGAATGCTGTCCTGTTGTACACTCATCTATATCCTCGCACACAGTTCCATTTCCGCTGTATCCTGTATTGCATGCACATGAGTATGAGCCAGCATTATTCGAGCATGTTGCATTTCCATCACATGAATGCTGTCCTGTTGTACACTCATCTATATCCTCGCACACAGTTCCATTTCCGCTGTATCCTGTATTGCATGCACATGAGTATGAGCCAGCATTATTCGAGCATGTTGCATTTCCATCACATGAATGCTGTCCTGTTGTACACTCATCTATATCCTCGCACACAGTTCCATTTCCGCTGTATCCTGTATTGCATGCACATGAGTATGAGCCAGCATTATTCGAGCATGTTGCATTTCCATCACATGAACGCTGTCCTGTTGTACACTCATCTATATCCTCGCACACAGTTCCATTTCCGCTGTATCCTGTATTGCATGCACATGAGTATGAGCCAGCATTATTCGAGCATGTTGCATTTCCATCACATGAACGCTGTCCTGTTGTACACTCATCTATATCCTCGCACACAGTTCCATTTCCGCTGTATCCTGTATTGCATGCACATGAGTATGAGCCAGCATTATTCGAGCATGTTGCATTTCCATCACATGAATGCTGTCCTGTTGTACACTCATCTATATCCTCGCACACAGTTCCATTTCCGCTGTATCCTGTATTGCATGCACATGAGTATGAGCCAGCATTATTCGAGCATGTTGCATTTCCATCACATGAATGCTGTCCTGTTGTACACTCATCTATATCCTCGCACACAGTTCCATTTCCGCTGTATCCTGTATTGCATGCACATGAGTATGAGCCAGCATTATTCGAGCATGTTGCATTTCCATCACATGAATGCTGTCCTGTTGTACACTCATCTATATCCTCGCACACAGTTCCATTTCCGCTGTATCCTGTATTGCATGCACATGAGTATGAGC